>CM068828.1:67722819-68265319 GCA_028554795.2 Sinohyriopsis cumingii
CAAGCTTTTTAATGACTTTCCTTTATGAGCAAAAGACTATGCATATTAAATATACCTTTGTATTGAGAAACATTTTTTATAAAAAAGTTGAAAAGCTAAAATTAACATGATGTAAAGTTTGCATAGTGTTTTTTGTACAATACTACATAAACCTGTTAAGTGAAAAGGTGAACTGTTAAAGTATGTAAGCCAGGTGAGTGATTTCAGGTTCATTTGGGCCTTTTCTTGATATAAGCTGCACTTAACATCATCACAGGAGACATCCCAGTGCAACTGATTGCTTTAATTAGTGGTCTCTTGTGACATACAGTGTATGTAGTATGGCACACCTGTTCTGCATCCCCATGCCGACAGGTGGAACATGAAAGACAGGATTTTTGCAATTCTGAAAAATACCAAGGATAAACCAACTTTTTAAATTTCTGCATAAAAAAAACTCAGTTTTTGTATTGGTAAGGAAATAAAGATTAATTCCATCAGGTTATATTTTGTTTCAAGATGAGAAATTTGATAAGCACTGCCAAAATTTGTCAAAGAACTCCTTAAAAACTATGAAAAAAAATTACATTCCATACCATTTGTCCAACTGCAGACTGCACACTGGCTGATCTGGGTACATGCAGTTTGCCAGAAGTGATCAGTAGAACAAAAAACATAGACTCTGATCTGTAATGGCAGGTCAAGATCTATGGTTGTTTTGCAGTTTTACTTAACTTAAAAGCAAGTGTATATGGTTTGGTTTATAGACTTGGTGTCTATATGTCTAGGTCTGGAGGGGGAAAAAAAAGACCAAAATACCAATAGATTGATACTTAACATAACTGCCATTCTCTTTCATCCCCATGCCTTTGCATTATGGATTTACTGTAACATATACCTAATATCTGACCATAATTTGTTCTCCTGACCCACTGACTGAAATTTACCCCTGCTGTTATGCAATTTGTCACATGCAAGAGGGCTACAATTTTTGGGCTCAATCAGAGGAATAAAATGTGTAAAACACTAAAGTAGAAATGGGAAGGACATTTATAATATATTTTGCACCAAACATCATACATTTAATGTGCTCATAACAAAAAATACACTATATATATAACAGATTGTGAGTTTTACCTTGGCATGATGGTCCTTTGGATGGGTATTGATTTCCCATTGCAGTGGCTGGGATGTCGTGGGTTCAAACCCCAGCCAAGTCATACCAAAGACTGTTAAAAATGATACTTACAGCTGCCTCACTAGGCGCTCAGTGTTAATAGGTTAGTGTCAGGACTGGTCGAGCTCAGGTGTCAGGATAATTTGACTGGGAAGGATATCATGTTACATGTCTACAGCATGATGCATCATACTAGACATGACTATAAGCTGCCAAACTGCAGACAGCGTAGCAATATGACAAAAATTTTTTAAAGCTATGTTAAAAATCCAAATCACACACACACTCACACACATTGCCCTGAGTGCATTGACATTCAAGGTCGTGAAACAGAAATTTAATTAGAATGTAAAAGCCATTACATTAACCGAATCTTATCAGGTATTGTTTTATGTTTACAGAGATATGATGGATTATTGACTAATCTATTACTCAGAATAAATACAGTACAACAGGGAGTTGGTTGAATTTCTGAGTTGATATGGTCTTTTTCTCACTATTTTCTATTCAGAGATTTTATGTCTATGCATAAACCAAGTTCACTCAGTTATCCTAACATATCAGCCATCACCTTTCTGCACTAAAGACAGGATATTCTTTCTTTAGGGTATTAGGAACTGACCAGTAAGTTCAGTGACCTTATTACACTCATCACCCTACTTAGTTTTATAAAGCTAAATTTACTTTAGGAAGAGTATTATTTACTTTTTCTTATCTTAAGAATTTTATCTTCAAAGTGTATTGCTAAATATTTTTCTTATCTTGAGAACTTTATCTTTGGAAGTCTTTCAGTCTAATTATTTTATTTCCCAGGTGTCTAATCTTCTTATCTTAGGGTCTTGAAATTACTTATCAGTGATGAAAACTTTCAGTGTTGAAAGCTTTTATCTCTACAGGTGTGAATTTGCTGCTTTAAAATGGGATTCATTTTTTTTATCAATGTGACTTTGTATCACACCGGGTTAAAATATAGTCAGGTCTTTCATATACCGTCTATACTTGCTTATAAGACGAGTCCAAGTGTAAACTACACAGACCCAGATCTGCCATTGCATAATGTGTTAGCGGATCTGGGTTTGTGCATTGTTAGAGTAATCAGTAGAACAAACAACATAGACCCTAATCTGCAGGCACATTATGCTATTTTAGATCAGGATCTTTGTTGGTTGCAGTTTGACTTTAGTGCTGGTTAGATCATATAACATGTATAGATGAGGTAACTTCCATCTTCACTAGTAGAACCATGGACAGCAGTCATTGGGTGATGAAGATTACTTAGCTAACAACAGGTGTAATGCAGAAATGAGTCTAAATTTGTAATTGTTTTTATCAGCTGTAGCTATAGCTATCAAGCTTCCAGCCAGACATGTAGATGCATTGTCTGTGTGTCTGCTCATCTGTATGTAAGTAGGTAGGTAGGTATGTGTGTATGCATAATTTCTGTAGGTAAATGAAAAATTATTTTCTCATATCCATAGTCCAACTAAATGATGCATCATTTTAATATTTTCTGTCCTTTTTATTTTCTTTTCCCTCGTGCTTAGACCGTATATGCTTAAATTATACTACAAACTACATATTTCATAACAATTTTTCCTTTGTAAGATTTTTCTATACAATAAAGATTTTTTTTTTAAAATTTCAAAATAAATCCTTCAGTACTTCATTTAAAACCGTATTTGTTCACTTGTAAGTGAAGTCCATCTTTAAACAACATGGACCTCTAATCTGCTCCCACATAATACCTTGGCAGAAAAGAATCTGTGTTGTTTTTCATACTGATCACTCCTAACTGCATAGACCCAGAGTCACCAGTGCATTATACTCTAAGTAGGATGTCTACTTTCCAGTCAGGATTGATATGATGTCATGTCATTCAATATTTCACATCTTTAACCTTTTGACAAGTCTCTGGCATCCTCCTTTTCAGATAATTCAATTTATTTATGCCTGTGCAGACAGTTGAGATGAAATGAAAGTAGAGTACAGATAATAGGCTGGGATTCTCTTTTAAAAGATGCCAGAGGGTCATTGTTCTTTCAGCACTGTTGACCAAGCTGAAGATTTCATAGGGATTTCCTGGTTGTACAGAAAGTACTGTCATGGTCTTTGGATAATAATTACCATTCACCCTCAACCCATTTGATGAAGGCAACTAATATTTAGGAATTATGTCATTTGTGAGAATCTTAAGGTTTGGTACCTCTGTAGAGTAATATAGTTTGAAACTTTTGATGTAGTTTATAAAATGGGGAATGACTCCATTTCTTATGGGGATTATTCCACGATTAGAGTTTATTTATAAATAACTGCTGTTTGTATTAATTTGATTATTTGGCATTTCATTGGCTGGACTGTCTACCTGTTACCTGAATTCATATACAGTTACCAAACTTTGTGGATTGCTTGCAGTTGGGGTAAGAAGGAACCTTAAATTGATTTTAGGGTCAGAGGTAAGTTGTTGTTGTTATAGGGTTTAACGCCATTTTTCAGCACAAGATAGGCTATACATGGCGGCCAGTATTATTGGTGGAGGAAGAACCCGGGAAAACCCCCGGTAAGAACCACCGACCCACGAGAAGCTACCGGCAAGCTTTCTCACATACCCATATTGGCCGAGCCCCGAGACTTGAACCCACGCAGACAGTGGTGAGATGGCAGTGATCCGTGACGGAGAGCGCTTTAGACCACTCGGCCAGAGGTAAGTGCTCAAGGTCAGTGTAACTGAAAGAAGAAAAAATGGTTTCTGTACAATAGCTCAAGTTCTACACCATCATCATTTGTCCAACTTTGTGAATGGCTTTCACTTTGAAATGACCCTGTTGATTTTGGGGTCCAAAGATTGTAGGTCAGGGTCATTGTGACTGGAAGAAGAAAACTGGTTTCAACTTAAGTTCTCAATTGTCAACAGTTACCAAACGTGTGATGGCTTTCACTTGAGCAAGGAAAACCTCTCCGTTCAGGAGAAAGGTAAAAGATACAAATCACAGTGAGTGAAAGAATAAAAATTGATTCCACATAATAATATTAGTTATACATCACACATCTGGTCCAAATTGTGTGGATGTCTCGCACTTTGACTAATTTTAAAGTCAAAAGTCAAGGTCACTGTGACACAAAGAAGAAAAATGTTTTCCACACAATAACCTTTGTTCTGCATCACAGGCTTGGATCAAAAAAGGGTCAAACAATATTTAAAACTGAGGAGGGTGGCATAAAATTTATTATAGATTTTCATTGAGAATGTTGGCATGGTTCCAGATGTATATTATATGCTTTCTCATTAAACTGATTGCCATTGAGCACTATCTTACTGAAGAGCTGGACATTACGACAGAATTTAATCTTGACACCCTTTTTGCAGTCACAGTGAAACTTAGAAATATCCTTAACATTTTGCTTAAAAAGTTAAGATTTTAATTAATTTTACTAATAATCAGCTAGATGTATATAAATGTTCTCTCTCTCTCTCTGTTGTTGACTATTTCAGGATCTATTGGAATTTTTTACTTATATAATATGACAGCAAATTCTGCACAATATGGCAAGACAGGTAAACTCGACATGATATAAAGTTTGGGAGATAATTTACATAGAGTTGATGCTTGTACAGTACTCGATGATATTGTTTAGTGTAATGGTTGACTGTTATGTACAGGTGAGTGACAGCTGACCTACTTGGAACTCTTGTTATAATGCCTGTAACCAGGTCTTTTAAACTTGATACTCTCAACTATCATAAGCACATTTGTGAGTACAAGTATACAAAACATACATGCATACCGACTTTAAAAGTATTGTTCTCCTTAAAAAGAATTTTAATCATTGTTATAGAATATAAAGTATAACATATGAAATGCAGTCTTCTGACACTTTTTCTGTTAATTATTATGTGATGAGACTGACTGATTGTCTATTAGCCCATCTATTCACAGTACCTGGTTTTGTTTCTGACATCTTTTCTGTATTGATTTCTTCTATATTCTATATAATTTGATGAAAAACTGGTTGACAGTCCCAATACAGTTGTAGTGTAAAATGTATTTCATGGCAATGAGTGATTATCAAATCTTAGAAAATAGGACCTTCACTAATTTGAAAACATAAGCCAATGCTTTTATCACTCGGATTTTAATGTACCATATATAGTCCTATACAAATTGTGTCCAACTCTAAAGAACAGTCTCAGATCTGGGATTGCATTATGTGCTTTATTCTTAATCCTGACAAATTGTGTAGATCCACATATGCTGGTACATTATGCAAGAACACATCAGCATGGTTTCATTTTTCTTCTAAGTATTTCTAACAAACTGCTATCAACCCAGACCAGATGGTTCAAGATGCAGAATGAATTTGATGATGGGTGATAAATGTGCATATTAATGAGCTGTTCTAATTGACCTTAGCCTGCTGCTGGTCTCTAGAGGCTGTATTTCTAAATTGATTTAGTTTCTATGCAAAAACTAGTTTGGGTTTATGAATTCCACAATAATCTTATTATAGTTTCATCTGCAACATAGTGTGCATGGTGAGTAAGGTAGTTTGTTCCGTATGTAACATGAAGTTTGTAGCATTTAGTTATTGTTTTGAGTTAACACCATTTTTTAGCACATGACAGGTGGTCAGACTCAAACTCATGCAGACAGGTAGGATGTCAGTGGTCTGTAACAGTAAGTGCCTTAGACCACCCCACCCCATCCCAACCCAGGGCCCACCTTATAGCAAGTAAGGTACATGGTTCCATCTGTAACATGTAGTGCATAGTAGGGTACTTAGTCCCTTTTATAAGCTGGGGTGCATAGCAAACAACATGCTTAGTTCCATCTGTAACATGGAGTGCAAAGCAAGATTGGTATTTAGTTTCATCTGTAACATGGAGGTCATATTAAGTAAGGTACTTAGTTTCCATTTTATAATATAGAGTATATAGCAAGTTAGAAACTTAGTTCCATCATTTGCATGGAGTAAATAGAGAGTAAGTACATGGTGGGTAAATGATATTTTCGGAGGGCATATCAGGTATGGCACTTAGTCCCATCTGTAATAACATGAAGTGTATAGCAAGTTAGGCACTTAGTCCCATCCATAATAACATGAAGTGTATAGCAAGTTTGGCGCTTAGTCCCATCTGTAATAACACGAAGTGTATAGCAAGTTAGGCACTTAGTCCCATCCATAATAACATGAAGTGTATAGCAAGTTTGGCGCTTAGTCCCATCTGTAATAACACGAAGTGTATAGCAAGTTAGGCACTTAGTCCCATCCATAATAACATGAGCTGTATAGCAAGTTAGGCCCTTAGTTCCATCATAGCCTGGAGTACATAGGGAATTAGCTCCATCTTGGGGGGAGTTAGGTGCTTAGTTTTATTTGTAACATTGAGTACATATGGAGTGAGGTACTTAGTTCCATTTGTATGTGTGTGTGTGTGTGTGTATTTATGTATATAGTATAGCTATATTAAGTACAGCTAGGCATATTTCCTGCAGGTTTCTGCAAAAGTATTTTGTTTGCCTCAGTTTCATGTTGATTATGTCAGTTCCAAATGTTTCAGGGTCAACAGTTATCTTTAGACTGCCATTTTGTGTTATTCTTTCATTGAAGATAATTGAGGGAAACAAGAATTAATCCAAATGAGTAACCTTGCTGTGCAAGTGCTTTGAAAGCCCCCCCAAAAGTTCATTCACTCCAAATTAGTGGATGGATTGATCTACCTTAATTCCTCTCAGGTTGTGTAAATATTGTGTGGAAATAATTATTACAGCTGATTAACGCAATTAGAGGAGCCATGCAATGCACCTGTTCGTTTTCTGTATTAATCAGCCAAGTTGGCACAGATTTAAAAAAAGTGTACTGTGAGTCTAATATCGGCATGGTCACGATGTACTACTGGGGTATATCAGATGGTAAAATGAAATTAAAACAGTACGATGGGAACCATGATCATACAGGTGTTATATCAAGGACAGCGTTATATCAGGGATAGTGTTATTTCAGGGGCCATGTTATACTGATACTGTAATGTAATACTTTGTTACCAGGTCCCTCAGCTTCATTTGTAATTATTCGTTTGTGTCTGTGTGTGATTTGGATTTTTAACATTGCTTTAACAATTTTTCAGTCATATTGCTACGATGTCTGCAGTGTGGTAGTTTATAGTGATGTCTAGTACTGGGACATCATGCCACAGAGATGTAGCATCATGTCCCACCCAGTCACATTATCCCAACACCAGGCCAGCCAGGCCTAACACTAACCTCATAATGCTGAGTGCCAAGTGAGGCAGCTGTTAGTACCATTTTTATAAGTCTTAGGTAGTAATCTGCTAGGGATTGAACCCTTGACCTCCTGCATCTGAGGCAGATGCTTTAACCACTAGGCCATCGGAGTGGTTTGTCAGTTTTGTAATACCATTAGAAATATAACAGGCAACATACTCTCTTAACTTTTATAATGAAACCATGCATTTGTAAAGCAGTGCCTTTTGGTACAGCAAAACCAATGGTATAAACAATTGCTATGGAAAATTCATTCTGATTTCTTCTCTATCTGATAAAATTCAAACTATTGATTTATTCTATTTTCCAGTCATATAAACAGTTCAGATTTGTAACTTGTTCAACATACAAGGAGTCAGTTAAATAGTTTGTCCAAGAGTTGGCTAAATAAATGTTATCCAAGTGTCAAAATAAAATTTGTGCCGAAAGTAAGGGTAGGCTTAATTTCTGACAAAGATAGCCTTGGTTAATATGTAGCAAAACATTGCTGCTCCACCCCCACCTTACTGGCTGGGATGAGGAGTATTTATAATCAAGCAGGGACCTATTATGGGATCAATACAGTATATTATATGAAAGTACATCTGAGTTCAGTACAGTATTGACTTCCAGGTCACCATGCTGTGCAAGGCTCATATTTATCCAAATTATTATAACAGTACTAACCTGCAAACTTCACTGACAATGGCTTTCACCCTTTTCTTACATATGAATGCACATTCTGAAAAGCAACCAATGTCTCAGTCCTATAAGTACATCAAATTAGAGTCCAACCAAGAAAATATATCTGCAACTGAGAGTGTTGGAAAGTTGCACCAACAAGTCAGAATCAAATAATGGCTACATATGTAAATGAACAGTTGAGCAACAAAAGTAAAAGAAGGAGTGTGTTTGGTTCACAAAGAACTTATTTTATTTGGTGGGCAAAAATTACATTTTACTCTACAATTATTATAAAATCATAGAAAAAAATTAAATAAATTAATAAAATGCATGGCAGAGGTTAAAGATTCCTCCAAGTTTGCAGTTGTACCAGAAAGAAAGAAAAGTTTAAAACAACAATGAAAGAAGGAAGGAAACATTTATCAATTTATGCTTTAAACATCTTTTTTGCAAGCCATTAGACCTGAATCTTTTTTTCCTGCCTATTTTAATGAACTAAGACTCCTGGGCAGTGAGGTCCATGCCTTTTTTAATGAACTAAGACACCAGGGCAGTGATATCTGTGCCTTTTTTAATGAAATAAGACATCTAGGCAGGGATGTCCATGTTTATTTTAATGAACTAAGACACTGGTGCAGTGATATCCTTGCCTATCTTAATGAACTAAGCCTATCTTAATGAACATAGACATCTGGGCAGGGATGTCCTTGCCTATTTTAATGAACTAAGACATCTGGGCAGGGATGTCCATGCCTTTTTTTAATGAACTAAGACACCAGGGCAGGGATGTCCATGCTTATTTTAATGAACTAAGACACCAGTGCAGTGATATCCATGCCTATTTTAATGAACTAAGACATCTGGGCAGGAATGTCCATGCCTGACACCTGAGTAATGGTCTCCATGCCAATTTTAATGAACTAAGACACCTGAGTTAGTGGTCTCCATGCCTATTTTAATGAACCAAGATACTGGACAGTGAGGTCCATGCCTTTTTTTAATGAACTAGAAAAAGAGGCAGGCGGGTGTTGCTTCACAGATTCATTTCCCATAGAGAAGAAAAAGATCTTAAAGCTCTCTATCATGGAGATGTAAAACATTTAGAAGTAGATTTGTATTTGTTTGAATCTCTTATGAATAACAATGGGGCCCAGGGCCAAGTGGTTTAAAGTGCTTGCCTTTGCCGATTACTGCCATCTCACCAGTCTCTTGGCACGGGTTTGAGTCTGAGGCTCAATTAATGTTGATACCTGGGAAAGCTGCCAGTAGCTCCCATGAGTTAGTGGTTCTTTGAGGTTTTCCAGGATACTTCCTTCATCAGTTATTTTGGCCACCATGTATAGCCTATCTTGTACTGAGAAATGTGTCAAACCCCAAAACAACAACAACAAATAATTTTTTCAGATTGACCAGGGTTTAATGGAATCAGCATACTGGAGAGCGTTACTGTATGCATTGCTTATGAGTCGGTTAATGCATAATGTGCCGGTAGATTGGGGTATATGCAGTTTGTTAGGACTAATAAATAGAACAACAACATAGACCAACTTCATCACCTAATGTATTGGCAGATCAGGTCTATGCAGTTTGCAGTTGGACGTGAATTATATATATGTGGGTATATGTAACTTTATCACTCAGATTGGTTAAAAAGAAAATCTGCGCTGTTCTTTCCATGTTATAATCTTAAGGTATTATAAGTATGTTGCTGCATAGTTTCATTTAAGCATAAATATTTTTAACTTGAACTTTTTTCTTTATGGTTTTAATGCATTTTATCATTTAGAACCATCTTCCTCTCTCTTTCTCTCTCTCTCTCTCTCTCTCTCTCATTTCTGATAAATAGTTACTATGCTCTTACAAATGTTCAGAAAGTTTGAGGTGATTCTGGTACACTAATAATAGTCTTTTTGTTCTATTACCCATTTCGTTGACAAAGTGAAACATGATGTGTATGTACTAGCTTTTAAAAAAAGCAGATTCTGCATTGACTGATTCTGTAAGGGTCATGATTGTTGGGGACAACCTGTCTGGGAATTGTGCAAGCTGGCAGAAGCATTCTTCATTTCAGTGTCAGATTTCTACTGAAGCAAGTGTATAGTTCATTTGTTTCCTTTGAAAATGCAGTAATTTAAAGTTTTATCAAAATCAGAATTGTTCCTTTGAAAATGCAGTAATTTAAAGTTTTATCAAAATCAGAATTGTTCCTTTGAAAATGCAGTAATTTAAAGTTTTATCAAAATCAGAATTGTTCCTTTGAAAATGCAGTAATTTAAAGTTTTATCAAAATCAGAATTGTTCTAGTGAACCATGAGAAGTTCATCGTCTTTGCCATTGGTTCATGTAACTGGCCCAGAAATTTGGAATAGTTAGCTTACATGGCGATAGGCCAAGTGAGCATATAGTATAGTGCCTTGTGTATTGTATGTTTAAAATGGCTTTTTTAAACTTCTCAGAAACCACTGGATAACTTCCATCATCCTTAGTAGGGTGCACTCAAGCCTGTAGAGGCTTTTCAAGCTTCTGCAAATGATGCCAATCCACAATCAAATATGACCACAATTACTAAAATTAAACCCAAAGATGACAGCTTCTCAAAAACAATTTAATAGAGTTTGACCAAATTTGACAGAAAGTATTCTGGCATAACAAAAGAAGTTTATATGAAGGAATGTTGATCCAGCATCAGATAAGGCCTCTATTATTAGAAACAGGCAAATCTTCCAATTACTTCTTAAAATAAAATAATCGGCAAATTTGAACCAGATTTTACAGAGATCACCCTAGCATGAATGAAGGACTTGCAGATTTGTTTAAATATTGGCAAACTAACATTAAATCCCAATATAATCAACAGTATTGAAAATAGAAAGACATTAAACAACTTGTACAAAAATAATCACACAACAGAATTAGACCAAATTTGACAAAGGCTTTTCATGTTTGTACAAACCTTAACCTATATGCCATCAGTTATGGTCACATTATGAACAATTGTTCAAAAACCATTCATCAGGGAAAACTCCGAAATTTACAAAAGAGAAAAGCCAAAATATACGGAAGCAGTCTAGCATGAAGGAGTTTAGTTTTGTTCAAATGATGCTTATCTGCCATCAGATACGGCCTCCATTACAAATAAAATATGAAACCTTGAAATAATTTTTTTTAAATGTCTGAACAGAAGTTAACTAAATTAGATACAGGATTCTGGCATTAAGGCCTTTCAGGTTTATGCCTTTAATGCCAATTGGACACCAAACATTGCTGCTAAAAGAAAATTGACCTAATTTGACAAAAGTGTCTTGCTATATAAAGGTTTTATACAGATGATGCCATTCATATATGACCATTATTACCAAGAGTGGACAGACCTTCAAACAATTGTGCCATAAAAACTGCAGAATAGAATTTGACCAGATTTGACCTTTCAGGTTGCTACAAAATGATGCTGATTAATCACCTAGTATGACATTTTTTTTAATTTGACAACAGAATTCAAACAGTTTTCACTAAAAATATCTGATGAAGAACATTTAATTTGTTATGATAATATGGATCCAAAATAAAATATAGTTGCAGTTACTTAAAACAGAATAACCTTCAGATGTCTTCTCAATATCTGCTAAATTTGACAGCAAGCATCCTGGCATGAAGGCCTCTAAAATTTATCTACATTTAGCACAGATCTGGCATCACATGTCTGCTGTTGATAGCAACCAAGAAATGCTTTAGTTATGGTACTTTAAACAATTAGAACCAATTTTACAAAATATCAACTTCACAGTAAAGCCTTTAAAACTGATACAAATTATGCTAAATCACTTTCAGATATAGCTTTATTTGTTCCAACAATAATTGTGTGTCATTATTTTTTAGAAGGATTACACATAGCATATCACATGTTTTGGGTTATGAGTAGGTTTATCATCTATGAGGAAGCAGGGAAAGTAATGTAATAAAAAACAAGGATTTGCCTGTTCAAACTAAGAAGTAGCTCTAGTTGACTTGAACTGGCTTTGAAACCAATGAAACTTTGAAAGAGCTGACTTTCAGGATTCTTTATCATCATTTAGAGGAATGTAGCCCTTGGATGCCTGTCTTCCTAAACATTGGTTTAACAAAGATTTCTGTGTTATAGCCAAACTTAACATGTAGATTAATATTCCTGAGGTAATGCTTGAAATTGGTTTTCATATTTCCACAATATCTTTGATGGGATTTAAATGTGCCCTGGTTGCCTGTCCTCCTGTTTTTGGTTTCTGCCTCATAAAATTACTATGGTTAAATTTCAACAGGATTTAACATGCGGCTTTGGATTGATGATACAGTGTGCCTTCAGTTAGTTCATTTCTAGCATTCCATTACAGGAGTAATGCTCCTTGATTGCATGTCATTCTTACTTTAATTTCCACCGTATTCATTTATCAGTATTTCCTGGTATTCAAACAATTTTGACATGCAGCTTTATATTAATGAGACCTTAAATTTAGATTTCCATTGTTCCACGACACCATTTACAAGAGTTATGTCCCCTGACTATGTATTTTTTTTTGTATTTTTTGTTTGTTTCTGCAGCATTGCTTTAACAGGAATCTGTAAATTTCAGTCATATTTGAAGGGGAAAAAATGTAACTTCATATTGGAGACTTTGAATAAGTTAGATTTTCAGCATTCACTTTATCTTTTTTAGTGGAGTGATGAACCCCTGATTTACCATCCTCCTAACTTTGATTTCTGCAGCATCCTTTATTTTGGACAGTTTGATTTGAACCAAATTGATGGTGGACCTTTATATTGATAAAGAACTTGAATGAATCTGATTTCCAGTATTCCAAAAAGGGACCCCGGGAGGTGGAGTAGTCTGGAGTGCTCACCTTTATAGATCACTAACATCTCATCTCAGTCTGCACGGATTCCAGTTTGAATGTGGGTCATTGGTTCTTCCTGGGCTCTTCCCAGGATTTTCTTGCACCAAAAATACTAGCCACACTGTGTAGCCTATCATGTGCTGAATAACAGGGTTTCATGATTTCTTTATTTTGTGTAAAAAGCATAGTTAAGCAATTACTGCAAATCTTGTAGGGGCTTTGTTTGGATGGCTGAGAGGTTTAAAGTGCTGGACTTTTCTGATCACTGCCATCTCACCCAGTTTCTTCCTCCAACAGTTAAACTGGCCACCAGGTATAGCATATCATGTGCTGAAAAATGGCATTAAACCCAAAATAACAATAATAACAAAAATCTTTAATGCAACATTTCTTTTACAATATATACATTGAACTTTTTGGTCTCACTTTCTTACATGTGAAATCAAGTGTTTTCTGCCCTTGTGGGAAACCCTGCTTGATTATCACTTTTTCTTGTAATCGGTGTTCATCCATTCAATTATTTTGCAGCATATGGTTGCATGTTGTTGACTTTAAAGTTGGGGGGATGAGTGGTTTTCTTAATCATTTTCATAAGCAGATTTTCATCACAACTTCAAATAAAGTTTACCTAGGACACAAAACAGTTTTACTTGGAGAAGGTACATTTGTATGTACAGGATTTAATGTACATCAGCATAATTCTGGCTGAATAGGGCCAAGCAAAAGCTAGGTAACTGGTCAAACCTTTCCAAATGCCCCAGGAAGACAAAGCCTTTGACCAAAAGTAAATAGGCACCATGAGACAAGAGATGAAAGTTATACGCGTTGCAAACAATTTCCCAAAACGGCATACAAAACAAAAATAAAAGCCAAATGTTTAAAACCCACTAAATACAAGGTCAAGATTTTTCTGCCAAAACTCTTTTAAAAAGTTGCTGCATGTTGTGGCAAACAGGTTACCTGTATTAGTCACATTTTACAACATGCAAGTGTATTCAATGGGCCTGTACCACACTTTGGAGTCCATTAAAAGGGGGAGTAGGTCGGTGGTTCTTCCCAGGGTTCTTCCTCCACCAGTTATACTGGCGGCCATGTATAGCCTATCTTGTCCTTAAAAATGGCATTCAATTAAACCCTACAACAACAACTCTTTGTCTCACACACATGTATATATCATGAGAGGTGCAAACATTTTTAAGGTTTTATCTATAATAAAACTAGACAAAAATGCTCACATCCCCGCCCCACAAAACAGTTGACATGTGCAATATGTGTAACTTAGGAACCATCATTAAGGAGGTGGAGGCTATAACTCTTTTGTTATTTAGATCATTTCTTGTTTGGGATTTTATTAATTTTGTCTGATTTGCTTTCTATGTTGGTCTGTATACTGTATCAATATTTAAGTCCTTTTGGGTGCCAAATGTAGTGTTATGACTCTTTCTCTCTCTCTCTTTCTCTCTCTTTCTATATATATATATATATATATATATATATATATATATATATATATATATATATATATATATATATATATATATATATATATATATATATCATGAGGGGTGCAAACATTTTTAAGGTTTTCTTATATTTGATTGCTTTTTAAAAAGATTTATCCCACCCCACCCCATAATTTCACCAGATAGGAATATAGACTGGCCAGTCTGATTGTGGATCTTGGACTATACATGGGTGAGTTTTGAATCAGGTCTCAGTAAGTACGACACTGCAATTTTTGATGGCCTTGGAGTTTCTAAATGCACATCTGTTCTGTGCATGATTACTATAAATATTTTCTTATATCAGCCAAAGGCTTTCCAAGATTTACCTGTTACCACAATAACCCTACACAAGAACTCAGAATGCAAGATATTTTTTAAACACTCTTCAGTTGCACTTTTGCACGTTTGTGCATGATAACTTTTTTATTTGTAATCTTAGCTAAATATTTCAGTGACAGTCTTTGTTCAGGATGGCTACTGTCAACTTCTCAAACAGGTTCTATGTTAATAGAACATAAAATTTATTTTGCTAATCAGGTAACAGTTTTGCACCTTTTGACATTTTCTCTGAATGCACAAATCTAAATCTGTTTGCGGGGGGGTTACATGGTGATGATTTGTGATAAGTGAAGAACACCAGCTTGTAAGCATGACATCTCCAATATGTTTTGACTCAACTGGGGTCTGGTGATTGCCTTAGATTTTGACCCAGTTCTCAAGGTTACAGTGACATTCTGTTTGCAAGGATGGAAGTTAGGGTACTATCCCTGACTTTGCAAGCAGTTGAACCGGGCCAGTCCTAATTTTATATCTAGATATGTTGAGAAGCCCCCCCCCCCCCACTGCCTCTGACCTGTTATGGTTGAGTCATTGTATTGACATGGGCTTTTCACCAAAATATGTAAATTGAAATCTAGTTGGTCCTAAATGAAAATGGTGCTGATTTGACATCCAGTATGGCAGCCAGCATGAAACTATTGTTATTCCTACTGCTTCCAAATAGATGGACAAATTGGCTTGGTTTTTTTATTAATATACTTCTTACAATTTATAGACAACACAGAGAAACTGTTGCAAATTTCAAAAGGCAAGAAAAATGTGCTAATTGTACATTCTTTAACAAATCTTTATAAAAGTTGTACTCTGTGGAAAATTCCCTCATTTGTTATCACTCAGACTCAATTTGGCATCACTGCAGTAATTATGCTCCTTACAAATTTCCTTCATTTTTCCCCAGTTTTGATGAAATCATTGTATTATTTATGAGTTTATATACATAAAGACTGTCTCACATATGCTAGACACTAACTTAGACATGACACATTTTTTAAACTCTGCATTGTTTTTTGTTGCATTTTTTTGTAAGTAGCTGCATTGACTGAAATGACGGTAAATTTGAAAGCATTGACTTTTCTGAAACCAGCTGAACCACACATTTTCCTTTTCATCCTATAAAAAAGTAAAGAGATTGAATTCAATAAATATTTTATTTTTTGTTTAGGCTTTAATGCTGCTTTATATTGAATGCAAGTAACATTCTTCACTGGTTAGCAAATCTCCAGATAAAAATCAGAGCATTTTTTTTTGTGGAGAGACTACAGTCAAGTGCAAAAAGAGTTGACTGGCCCAATTAGTGGAGTGCTACCTATAAATGCTGGTGCATGACTCCCCAACCCTATTTACAGTTTTAAGAGATTCTTTGAGCTTTTTGTGATTTAACATGGGATTGACTGTTTACATATAAAATTTCTTCATGCTGTAAGTTCAAAAAGGTTACTTTGCTCATGTTTACATTTACTTATGCACCAACAACTCCTTATCAGTTACTTGAGAAGTTCTTCATTTTTTAAAATTTTTTTTAGCCTGTCTTGATTCTAGGACAAGTTATGCTGTCTGCCAGTTAGGCAAGAAGAATACCTCATTATGTCAAATGATCAGGTGTGTTTGTGTCAGTGTCAGTGTGTATTTTCTTGTACAATGTTGATTTGGCAAAGTATAAGAACCATCACATCACAGTTTAATTTTGTTCCACATTGGCATGCAAAGCATTAGGTACATATTAACAGCAGGTTTGCTTTTGCTATGACGATACTACTGCTGCTGCTGCTGCTACTACTACTACTAGTACTACAAATGTCTTTATTTAATTGTATCTAGTCAGCCTTGAGACCCTTAGGTAATCTATTTGTCATTGTATCATGAGTTACATAATGGTCAGCAATGTTGAAATTGCTCAAGCTTAAATTTGATAAAAGGAAAACATCAACCATTTTAAGCTTGCAAAAGACTTGTGTATATTAGTAAAAAGCAGTATGATAAATTTTAATTTGTACCCTACAGAGATTCAAACCTGGCTCCACAGGTAAATGGCACCCATCACCTTTCCTGTAAGTACCAATCCATATATCCGTCTTGACCATCACCAAACAATGATGTTACAGTGTCGATGTTTATTCGGATGGACGCTTGTTCTTTGATTCATAGTTCGTAGAAAAACACTATCTAATTTTACTAGTTCAACTTTTGGGGGGACTATATTTTATGCAAAACAAAAACTGAAAGGTGCACTGCCTGTCAAAATGAACAAAATTATTCCTTCTTTCTATCTAAATAATTTTCACTGAAATACAAAAAGACAAGTATCATTACCCATTTGAGATCCTTTCTCTCTCTCTCTCTCTCTCATATATATATATATATATATATATATATATATATATATATATATATATATATATATATATATATATATGCAGGAGGTCATGGGTTCGATCCCTGGCCGAGTCATACCAAAAGACTTACAAAAATGTTACTAACAGCTGCCTCGCTTGGTGCTCAGCATTATGAGGTTAGTGTTAGGACTGGTCGGCCTGGTGTCAGGATAATGTGACTGGGTTTGACATGATGTTACATGTCTGCTGCATGATGCCCCAGTGCTCGACTTCACTATAAAACTGTCACAGTGCAGATATGACTGAGCATTATATGACTGAATTTTTTTTAAAGCTATGTTAAAATCCAAATATCTCTCTCTCTCTCACACACACACACACGCATTATAAGTTTAAACTTTACATGATTTTTCTGCTCTAAACATTTGGATTATATGGTTTCAGAATATTTCTTGTACACCTAAGCATTTTGGGATTTGGATGTTTCAAGCAATCTTGTGAAATTGAGCACACCTGAACATTTGAGGATTTGGACATTTCAATTAATCTTGTGAGATTGATTACACTTAAACAGTTTGGGATTTGGATGTTTTGAGTGATCGTGAGATTTATCTACCATACAGTGTCCATGATTTTGATCAAAAAGTTTTTCCATATATTCTGGCATAATGCAGTTTACATATTTGCAAGCATGTAATGCTTTAAGAAATATCGTCTTGAGATTATGATGGAATTCAAAAATTGTAATAACCTGCAGTTAGGATTGGTCACAGAACTGAGAATGTCAAATCAAATTTCCAAGTTTGGTCTGAATTTTAGTGTGAGATTTTTTTTCTTCTCTCCTGAGGGCCAGATATAATAAAAGTGGGTTTATTTATATATAAAAAATATAAAGCTCATTAGTGTCGGGTAGAACACATTCAAATTGGGATAAACACATGTGTTACACATGAAAAGTATATGATTTAACACAAAATATTTCTCATTGTTCATAGCAATATCACCAAAGTTGCTGAAAACAGTGAGACTGTAATTATTAACACATTGACACCAAAGTTGTTGACTACAATGATACTATAATTGCTGACACCTAAGACACCAAAGTTGTTGACAAATATGATACCAAAATTGTTGACAACAAAGACAATTTAACTGCTGACCAAATGGCACAATAACTCTAGACAGCATTGACACCATGTTTATTGACAACAAATGCACCCAAGTTGACAACAATGACACCATAATTGATGAAAACAAAACCCAAAGTTGTTAATACATGACATCAGATTTCTTGACAAAAGTAAGACCAAAGTTATTGATAATTGTTGATGAAAAGGGCACCATAATAGTCAAGAGCAATAACACCAAAGTTGTTGACAGAAATAACAACAAATTTGTCATGACAATGATAATTGTTTGCAACAGTGAAACCAACTAATACCATAATTGTTGACAGCATTTGCATCAAAGTTTACATTAATGACACCATAATTGTTGACGTCATTAACACATTAACCCCTTAAGCTTTTTGACATTTTCGCCTGAAAATCGAGTAGGAAACACATTTTCAAAGCTATTTCTGAATAGACTCGAAAACACCAAATCCCCGGTCATCTTTCAATAACATACTGCCTATTTGTGTTAGAAACATTGTTTTTCATTGGCTATTTGACTCGCCCATGAGCAGAAGGGTAAAAGTTTGATTTTTTTCTTTTTTGGCATAACGGAGCCATTATTTTTGTATGGAAACCACTCTTTATTCCAAATGCCTATCTTATCCTACCTTTTGCAAAGGCTCATCTGTCTGTTTGCATTTCATACCGGTTTGCCTTAGATCTGAGACCAAAAAGTCTAAAATCTGAACACATAATCCTATTCTGACCACGAGCGAATTTTGGGTAAAAAGAAGTCAGGTCCAAAAAATGAGGTTTTTTTAATCTGTATTTTGTACTGCAACTATATATTCCAGATTATTTGGTATCATTGTAGAGCTACATCTGTCTACCTTTCTATTATACCACCCACTTTATTGTATCATGCATGACCATGATGCTACAGAACACGGCAGTAGGCTACTACCTGCTGTCCCATAAAGTCGTCGCTAGGGGTTAATGTGTTAACACCAAAAGTTGACAAAAATTATTTCAAAGTTGTTGACAATAATGAAAGCATAATTGATGACAATGCCACCAGATTTGTTGACAACATTGACACTGTAATTGTTACCATCAAAATAATGATTATAATGTTTTGTTCTCTACTATTGTGACCGCTTCGGTGGCCTAAGTAGTTAGAGCATCCACCTCAGATGTGGGAGGTCATGGGTTCAAGCCCCAGCTAAGTCATACCAAAGACTTAAAAAATGGTACTCTCAGTTGCCTCACTTTGCACTCAGCATTAACAGGTTAGTGTTAGGACTGGTTGGCCTGGTGTCAGGATAATGTGACTGGGTGGGACATACTGCTAAATGTCTGCAGCATGATGCTAGACATCATTATAAACTGCAATACTGCAGACATTGTAGCAGTATATAGCTACATTAAAAATCCAAATTAAACACATCCATACACACACAGACTATTACAATACAGGCTGCAGGTACTTCCAAGGACATGGAAATGCCCAAACATTTCATTAGTTACAGGTGTCCCTCAACCTGACCATGAACCAGAGTTTGTAATCCAGAAGCCATTCAGTTATATGTTTCACTCCACCCATCCATGAATTAAGGGATGTAACCCAAAATTCATTGTTTCCTGTGTCTCTCCACCTGATCATGAGGACATAGAACACAATTAATTTTACTAAATATTTGTTTCTCAGTACTGACCTTTCCACTGTGATGATCAATACAAATCATATGTTAATCTAAAATGCCTTCAAAGATGACTTCACAGTGAAGTTCTTGTCAAAGGTTCACCTGCATTTTTTGAGAGGCTGGACTATAAACAGAGCAGCATGTAAAAACAACACAGGTTTCACTTCCGGATCATCACCAAGACCTTATTACTCGCAGTGCACTATCGCCGAAATACGGACAACCACACCCTGAGCTCATATTCTCAAGAACAAACAATTAGTTTAAGTCCCTCCCAAAACTGCATAAATCTAACTCTTCTATCACCACCAAAATGAGAGAGAAAAGAATGTTCTAAAAATAGACTGGAACTATATTAGTGGGTACTGAACTGGAGCTGTTAATTATGACCTGATTCCATGATCCATTGGTTATAACCCAATTTTTTATATATATAGTATGTGTCCTGTTATGAATGCATTGTCAAAAATATATTTAAAAATGTGACAGTATTTGCAGTTTTTGTGTATATGACGTTGGAGCCAATTGGGTATTTAATATCACATTCCTCTTATAGTGGATCACCAGATGGGTTAACAATGTACCAGGTTTGGTGAATTTCCACCCATAATGTTTAGGAGAAATGGTTATGGATAAAAAGGATGGACATATGGGTGGCATCACATTATCTCCTGGGTCCCCGGGTGTCTGCATGATTTAAGGTGCTCACCTTTACAAAGCACTAACATCTCATCTCTGTCCATGTGTGTTCGAATCAAGGGCTTGGCCAACAGTGGTATGTGAGAAAGCTTGCTAGCTTCCCATGGATCGTTAGTTTCCCTAGGGTTTCCCTGGGTTCTTCCTCCACCAAAATATACTGGCTGTCAGGTGTAGCTTATCATGCGCTGAAAAATGGCATTAAACCAACAACAACGATATCTCTACGTTAAAGCATAAGGATAATAACTTATCAACTCAGTTGTATTTTCTGTTCCATTTCCATATTACTGTTGGTCTGAATCAAGGATGATGGACTGACAATGCTTTAAATCAATTTATGGCTAGCTTAAGAAGCTGACCTTTTGTTACCAAGACCTTGTCACTGGCCATTTCATAATAACTTATCAGAATATCATTGTTCCAGTCCTTCTCTTTGGACATCAAGGCCATCACAGATTCTTTGATTTTTATAAGATCTGATCAGAATTGTATTTGTATAACCCTGTGGATAAGATCATGGGTCAGGGATATTATCTGGAGAATATCTTTATGTTTGCATTGGGAAATAATTGCCACCAATGAAAGATTGTTATTGTATGTACTAGCTTAAATGAGTCCAAGTGCAGAATACATAGACCTTGATCTGCCATTGCATAATGCACTGGCAGATCAGGGTCTATGCTGTTTGTTGTGTTGATTACTTTTAAGAAACTAGATAGACCCATACCTGCCAATGCATTATGTGACAACAGATCAGAGTGTATGCATTTAGCAGTTAAACTTATAGGTGAGTATATATGGTATTGGCTTTTTTATGTACAGAAAAGTTTTAATCTCTTTTCAGTTGATGTATTATGAGGTAAATTGCAGAAAGGTCAGAAAAAAGTATTGCACTATGTGACAGCTTTTACAAAATATAAATCTTGGTTTGGAAACAAAAACAAAGAAATCTATATAGAGAACTGAATTTATCTGCGATTTTTTCATTTCTTTTCTTTTCTTGACAGTTGAAACATTGCTGTTCTGAACTATGATTCAGAGATATTTGTAGGATGAAGCTGTTTCGGAAGTGATAAGAATACAGTAATTGCATTTATATCTATATTCATGTTTTGTGGGGCAGCCAGAAGGAAAAAGGGAAATCATCTCTCCCTTGATATAATAACTTTCTTTATGACACAGTTCCAGATAAAATGCCATGCTGCTATCAACTCTGTGGCCAGAATTTAAAATATTAGAAAATACAATACATGTAATTGGAACTTGATATTTGCAGCATACATTATCTGAAAAATTTACATAAAAATCATTTTACTTAAATTGGTCAATCACATGCATGTATATCTGCCCCAGAGCCTGGCTTTTTCTGCTATAAACCTGGGGTGGTTCATGGGTACATTTAAAAATCGCCATCCAGCACATGCCCTGGAGGAAGTCGCAGATGACTGATCAGTGAAATGTCAGACAAACAAAAAGAAATGTGAAGATTAGTTTAATATCTTTATATCCTTTCAAATCATTATTAATTAATTTGAAAAATATATATAATTATTACTATACATTTTACTTTCTCTTGGTTTACTGCATTTTTGTATCTAATGTAGTAGTTAATGACCGCAGCCACTGTATTATAATGAGGTAGCCATGTATAAGGATAACACAGTCCTGTTCTTCTCTACTTGTGGTATTGTGTTCAGGTCAAGTCACGTAACTTGGACACCATTCTTGATGATGACTTCAAGCATTGGGTGTGATTGGGACTGGTTGTGGACATAATCAGCATTCATCAAATTTCGGCCCACTGTTTGGTGGACAGAAGTTTCAGGACGGAGACAGTTTACTCAGGATGAGGGTTCTTTGATATTTAGAGAAAAGTCTGTGACTCAGATGCGACTCAGATGTGCAGTTCTGTTGTCTGCTGATCAGTATGCAGACTGATATTCTGTCTCAATTACAGGGAATAAATGGGATTTGATGGCAATGAAATTGAAGCATTTTTTCACACATTGGTATTTTCATTTCCTCTTAACTCTGGAAGAAATTGATTCAGGACACAATCAATTGATGCTACAGTTTACCAGAAGATAGACTCCCTTTGGGTTTGTGGAAATATACACTTAAATTTTGGATTATCAAGACTGACTCGGTGGGTTAGGATTTTTACTTTAGATAATCTAAACCATTGACATGACATGAAGAATAAATCTTTTGGACTATGGCATTGTTCCAAATGATTGCAAATCATTGGTAAATCAACATTCACACAGATGATCATTATTATGAATGTTTTGTTTTTGCTTGCTCAGGTCTAACTATGGAAACTAAGAGGGACAAAAAAATAAGACAGACAGATGACAAATAATATTTTAGGCATCAATATATACTAGTTAAAGCATGACATTGTTGGACACAATCATTTAATCATTTTTTGGAAACACTTTGCCCACTGTGCAGTTAGTTATCTGATAAATGTACCCATTCATTTCAGCATACATGTTAGAGGTGGTAAAATATTTACAGACATTTCTCACACTGATGTGGTTTTTCACACTGATTTAATGAGGACATTTGGTATTTTTTGTTTTGTGGGTTTGATGCCATTTTTCAGCAGTGTTAGGCTTTACATGACAAGTATATTTGGCAGAGGAAGAACCCAGGAAAGCCCTGGAAAGAACCACTTACCCACAGGAAGATACTGGCAAACTTTCTCAAATACCTACATTGGCCAAACCTGAGACTTGAACCCGTGAGGACAGAGGTGAGATGTCAATGAACTCACAGTAAAGATGAGCACCTTAAAACCCCTCATTTACTCAGGGCCTCTTGTTAATAAGATAGCATGACTGCTTATCAGTAGAAACTGTTTAGTGTGTACTCATACTCATCATAAAAATAAAAAAATTAATAATAATACCTTAAAATGAATGAATATATATATATATATATATATATATATATATATATATATATATATATATATATATATATGAGAGAGAGAGAGTGTCACACATACCTCTCCCTCATAAACTTGCACACCATGGGGTCCAAAAGCATACACCGCAAAAAGATAAGCAACATATATTTCGTAAGCAGTCGTCTACGTCAAAACTAAATTTTGTAGTGTTCAATTAGTAAAATATTGATGCTGTCATTTCATTGCTAATCATGGTGAAACATTTCATCCTTGAGTATATATATCTTTGAGTGCCAATTCAGGAATTCCGGAATTCTCTGAAACTCGTTTCTCCACAGCGATCCGTATCTTTGAAACACAGCTCTTTATTTTATGTAATCATTTCACCTGGTTGCCTTGCTCTCTTTGATCACATTTATAACTGAGTTAAAGATAATTTAAAGTAGTTTAATTATATACTCAGTAATATTTATAACGATGTTTGATTGATCAAAAGAAATGAGTTCACCAGATATGTGACCATGGCCTCTGGGTCATACACATGTAGAATTTGCATGTCTGTTAACCTTTCATTTGATACAAAGAGGCAGTTAACATGATAAATACATGTACAAAGGAGGTCATCTTTTAATTTAGTGCATTAACAGAAAAAGCAAGTTAGAGATCTAAACACGGTTGACACTTAATTAGGTTCTCAGATAAATGCTTGCATACATAGCCGTTACAGTAGAATGACACATTTTATGTTTAAATACAAGAGGACACATTGCATTTATGATGATTACACATAAACCGAACTAAAAGATATAATTGAAACATGCATTTAACTAGAAGAAAAACAACTTATTTGATTAGTATTTTTTGTATTAATTGGATATTAAATGTAACAAAAATTTAAGACCTTTTATTAAAACTTAATAATTTCATAATTATGATAAAATTTCCAAATCCTATCTACCATTTTTGACAATAAAACAAGCAATATATCAAAGTTTCAGTTACCAATTTTGATTGTTGAACTTGTGATTTTCTCAAGTTCAACAAATAGATAGCAATTTTGGAGGTATTTTCTGGTTTTAAAAAATTGGGTTCAACACTCAACCCCGCATTAAAAGCAGGATCACAAGTTATCAGGTCACGAGTTACTGAGGGAATAGTTTGTGTGTGTGTGTGTGTGTATATATATATATATATATATATATATATATATATATATATATATATATATATATATATATATATGATTTCACATGCTGTTTGCACTAGTTTCATTTTTTTTTTATATATCAGTTTAAATTATTTTTAAATTTGTATTTATCAAAACTAAGAAAATTTTCTGGGATTGGTTTGGAAACCACAAACATGCTTACCCCCCAATTTTCTTCTTCACCAATTTTTCCACCCACTCCCAGATATTTTGTTGAATTTAAATATCAGAAGCCTATTTATGGCTCTATGTATTTGGAATATAGTTCAGTGCATGCTTATTATTGGTCATCTCTTGATGTAAGCTCTTTCACAAATGGAAAGAAACCTTCATCAGTCAGCAGTATCAATTTTCTGTCTAATATGAAGCAGATTTTCCTCTAATATACATTAGGATCTGTAGGAGTAATACTGATTTTCAAGAAGTTATTAATTTTTTTATTGAGTATTGAAATTCCAGACAAATTGTGTTGTTTGTAATATTCGTGTTCATAGATAAATATTTTTCAATTTTGGAAAACAAATAAAGTCTGCATAGATATTTTAAGTTAGGACCGAAGTATGCCCATCATTTGGCACAGAAGTGCATTGTACAGTTAGCACTTAGTTCTAATTAAAAAATTAACTTTGGTGTTATTAGTTTTGCAGTTTAAAGCACTTTATTAAAAATTGAAGACAATATTCAAAGGCAAATTTATATTAAAAAAACTTAATGGCACATTTCAAAAGCCAACTAATAAGCAAAGCAATCCTTTCGCTCAAACTTTTCCTGAAAAAGAATCATGAACAACATCAAAATCATTGATACAGTTAAATGTTGATTACCATCCTCCTGAATTCATTTATTTATTACATTGTACATGTACCTATATATAGAACTTCCCAATCATGACACCAGCATAGAACTGAGTAATAGTATTTATAAACAAACACAATCAAATATAATCTTATACATCTATAATTAAGAGGTATTAAGAATAATTCAGTGATCTTTTCAAAATAATTAAGAAAATGAGGGGAGAAAGATTCAAGGAGAGAAAGTTTATTGTTGCACCAGATTCACCCTAATCTACAACAATACATGTATGTAATTTGTCATACAGAAATCTGAGCTAATCGGGCAGGATGAAAAACTCCTGATGGTTTAATCCCAAGCATTCTGCGGTCCAAGATTCTGCAATTAAATGTTGATCAGCAGTGGCTTAATGGGTGATTAATTACCTATCAGCACAGGTGTGAATAGAATCCATATAAGATGTGTTTATCTTGATCAGTTGCCCTTGACTCTTGTTAACATTTGTACTTTTTTGACAAAATTAATTGATAAGGACAATCAGTTATTTGAACTAAATTTGATGGTTCTGGATAACTGATGCTTTACTCTATCTGCACATGTTGTATAACATGTCGAAATCATCAGCACTAATTCAACCATGAATGCACATTTCCTAGGGATTTGGGTAATTGATTACTTTAACAGTAAAGTGCATCCCATGAATCATTTTACTTGTCCATATAAAAAATTTATTTGTCTGTATTTTAATAATTAAAAAGGAGAATGGAAGACAAGACTGTTAAAATTTTAACTATTATTAAACTGCAACAATTGAATTAGTTAAATTACACACAGGTTTAAATAATATGTTGGGATTTTATCTATGAGTGATTGTGTTGGCAGTTAAAATAAGGAGAAAATTAACTCTGGAAAAAGGGAAACAGTTACAAAACACATCAGTCCACTCTGATTATTAAGTGGAACACTGATCAGATGCTTCACTTTTTGTTGTTGTTGTTGTTGTTGTAGTAGGGTTTAACGTCATTTTTCAGCACATGATATGCTATACATGGCGGCCAGTATTAATGGTGGAGGAAGAACCCGGGAAAACCCCGGAAAGAACCACCGACCCACGAGAAGCTACTGGCAAGCTTTCTCACATACCCACATTGGCTGAATCCATGACTCGAACCCACGCAGACAGAGGTGAGATGGCAGTGATCTGTAATGGAGAGTGCGTTAGACCACTCCTCTACTTGGGGCCCCCTTTTGCTCTTGTATTGCTGTCCCTAATTTTATGAATGTCATCCTGCAGAAAGTTTAACTGATCTGGTGGCCTAGTGGTTAGAGGATCTGCTTAGAATTCGGTAGGTTGTGGGTTTGATCCCCAGCTAGAGTCATACGAAAGACTTACAAATATGGTACTAACAGCTGCCTCGCTTGACACTAAGCATTAAGAGGTTATTGTTAGGACTGGTCAGCCTGGTGTCAGGATAATGCGACTGAGTGGGACATGATGCTACATGTCTGCAGCATGATGCATCAGTGCTAGACATCACTATAAACTGCCACACTGCAGACATCATAGCAGTATGACTGAAAAATTGTTAAAGTTATGTTAAAAATCCAAGTCACACACACTGCAGAAAGTTTACATCAACTCAGATGAACTGATTCAAACTCAGACTGGCCTGTATAAGGTTGTGTTTTGGGCTGAGAACTTGGCTGCTTGACTTTATGCATGAATTTGATTTCAAACTGTACCTTGCAAAGATGATACAGTAATACATGCTCAGTCTGATTCAGAGCTGTCAGATTGACTTCAAATGCAATATATTGTCAAACCAGAGCTGTAAGATTGACATCAGATGCAGTGTATTGTCAAACCAGAGCTTTAAGATTGAATTCAGATGCAGTGTATTGTCAAACCAGAGTTGTTAGATTGACTTCAGATGCAGTGTATTGTCAGACCAGAGCTTTAAGATTGACTTCAGATGCAGTGTATTGTCAAACCAGAGCTGTCAGATTGACTTCAGATGCAATGTATTGTCAGACTTTAATGTACATAGCAAAGACATGTAGTTTCCATGTCCAGAAGAAATGAAGTTTCAAATTTTGCCTGCATTTGGTAAAATGCTTGAACTTGTAACTGAATATCAGGATCTAAGTCCAACTGTTTCAAGGACATGTAAAGGTAATTTCAGAAAGATGAGATTACTAATGCAGCTACATTTGTACATTTCAGGAGATTTGAAAAATCTGATACCCTTGAAGCATTTCATATGCAGTTTTTCTAAACTGTTTCAAAGCTAAGAAAATCTACATCTTATATCATTTTTTAATTTAGTGAATTAGGAAGAGTCCTAATCTCTGTTAAGGCTAGAAAGATTTGCTTTCTTGTCCAGAAAAGTTTTGTAGTAAGAAAGATAAGATTTCAATTAGTCTCAATATCTTGTTCCAGTTTTAGAGATAGTATAGATTCCAGATGGCTGATCTTTGTTATGGACCTTCTTAATGATTGTGAACTAAGGGAATTATGGGATCAAGATAGGAATTTAAATATGTCTAAGGTCGTGACCCAAACATTACAGGATAGTTTCATGCAGTCAGGAAAAGATGAAATCACGAATGTGTGTACGTGCATCCTGTAGAGTATGTTTAAAAATGAATTTGGTTTTGAAAAACATTTGATTATACTCCTTCTGGACTTGATAACAATTTTTTGTGTGGTCATGTTTGTTGTTGTTGTTGTTGTTGTTGGGTTTAACGCCATTTTTCAGCACACGATAGGCTATACATGGCGGCCAGTATTAATGGTGGAGGAAGAACCCAGGAAAACCCCGGAAAGAACCACCGGCCCTCGAGAAGCTACTGGCAAGCTTTCTCACATATCCACATTGGCTGAATCCGAGGTCGTGTTTGTTGTAGTCGTCACAAACTTTCCACTGAGGTAGATTTTCGGTAGTGATTGGCATGAGACTGCTCTGTCTGCCATGTCACAAACAATGGCTGGGTTTGGATTGGTTCAATGTTTTGCAGAACAGCAACACAAATAGCTTATATAATGCTGGAGCAATCTGTGTAAAGTGCCTTGCCCAAAGATACACCATGGTAGCCAACTTAGACTGACCCCAATATACCATCTTCTCAAGAACCACGAAACAGAATTTGAAATATTTTTTTAAAAAAAATAATTCTAACATGAAAGGCTTTCAAATGATACCAGTTTGCTATTAACCATGGCCACCATTACTAAAAATTCAAAATAATTGAAAGACCATATAGGATAAAAAATATCCTGGTTTGAAAGCCTTCCACATTGAAAGAAATTATTCCAGTCCACCATCAGATATGAAGTCTGTTACTAAAATTAGAAACATATTTACTTTATCTAAAATAGAAAGGATACCAGAATTTGACCAACTTGACAGAAAGCATTTTTTAGCAAGGAGGCCTTTCAGTAGTGACAATGTTCATGATATGCAGTCAAATATGGATGAAGATATCAAAACCTGGAGGAACCAAGTTAAAACACTTGTTTTCATAACATGGACAATCAATAGCATTGAAAGAAATGTCTGTTGAAAGCATCCATCTAATCCCAATATTTTTGACCAGCTTTAATTGACTATTAGGCAAATGTTAACCAGGTTAATAATCCCAGGCCTGTACGATTTGACAAAATGAAAACTGTACTTACCTTATTAAGCATGTGTGCATATTACTTAAAATAAAGCAGTTAATATTATTGTTATTTTGCAGAGAAGTCCAAGATATTATTCTGGTCTTTTATGCAGTCATGGTTGCCATCCAAAGCCTTATAATTTGACTGATGTTTGAAACTGTGTACTGGTACAGTGTTCTTATAGGACTCACAGTACTAATTCAGTTCCCATAGTAAACCTATGTAAACACCGTGATATAAAAAATTCAGTAACTTAAAATTTTGGAGTGCTTATGATCAAACCTATATTTATCAGTATAGGTGAAACCTGGAGGTCAGCTTCTGTGTAGAGGAAAGGATATGAGCCACTGCATTTTCTGGACCTGCATATGTTTGATGTATGTGCTTTCAATTCCGTACCAAAGAGTCAGGTGCTAATTTTAGTAATATATGTTCCTACTCAAGACTACATTATATTGCAAGTTCATGTTCACCTAAAGAGCAATGGTGTATTTCAGGCAACATTTAAATATTTGAGTTTTATTTTAAAAAATCTGAACAAATATTAAAATAAAGCTGTCTAATAAGAATCATCTTTTTTGATATTACCATTTATCTCTCTTCAATTTAATGCTGAAATATATTACCAGCCTTGTTATAGTATGTAATTAATGAGTAAAAGGTCAAGGTGACCATCTATATGTACATGTGTTATTACAGGTGTTTAGTAGGTGTATCCCATAGTACTTACTGTGATTGGTATTCATGGGATTTGAGTGTGTTTTTTTTCTTTTCTTCTTCCAATCTTTATTTAATTTTCTTTACTGAGTATTTTTCTGTTTTTCTTCTCTTTTTTTTAAAGGTGAACTGGTACAAAGCAATACTGCTGATCATTAGGTGCTCAGTGCATTCAGTTTATGAACTGACATTGTGTAAATTGAATTTGTGTGATTCCTGCTAGCATTCTACCAGATCTGACTTACTGCTTGCTACAGCATAGGTCATGAAGACCAGATTATGTCAGGCCAAAATTGTAATTTGTCAGTTTGGCTACAACATTTTCTGCCATTATCAGATATAAAAGTCAACTACCAGCTCTGTTTTCTGTTGCATGGGAGATTTCCTGCCTGGACTCAATATGTTTGTAGTCCCCACTCCTTTGTATCAGCTACTGTCTTGCTTAATGCTCAGGATACACACAGCATGGAGCTGATAATGCTAATTGGCAGAAAATACAGAGAAATGTTAATAATTACATATTTATTCCAGTAGGCTTGAAATAGGTTGTGGTGCTCCATTTCTGATAACCTCATTCTCTAGCCATACTAATTTAGAAGCACACTTGGCCATACAATACTGTACATTATGTATAAAGTTAATATACACTTTAAATACATGACTGTACATTAATATAAGGTTATTATACACTTGGCATACACAACTGTGCAATAATATAAAGCTGTTATACACTTGGCATGCATGACTGTACAATAATATAAGGTTATTATATGCTTGGCATGTATGACTGCATTAATATATGGTTATTACAAACTCAGCATGTATGACTACATTATCATAAGATTATTGTACACTTGGCATACATGACTGCATTAATATAAGGTTGTTATACACTTGGCATACATGGCTGTATGTTAATATAATGCTACTAAACACTTGGCATCCATGATTGCATTAATATAAGGTTATTATATATTTGGCATACATGGCTGTGCATTATTATAAGGCTATTATACACCTGACATACATGACTGTACTTCAATATTAGCATATTATAATCTTGGCATACATTACTGTACATGGGTACAGCATAAAGTTATACTCTTGACATCCATGACTGTTCATTATTATAAGGCTATTATACACTTGACATACATGACTGTACTTTAATATTAGCATAGTATAATCTTGGCATACATTACTGTACATGGGTACAGCATAAAGTTATACTCTTGACATCCATGACTGTTCATTATTATAAGATTGTTATACACCTGGCATACATGACTGCATTTATGGCATATATCACTGAACATTAATATAAGGTAATTATATCACTTGGCATACATGATTATATTAATATAAAGTTAGTATACACTTGGCATACATGATTAAATTAATATAAGGTTGTTGTACACTTGACATATATGACTGTACATGTACATGTACATGTATCATATGCTGAAGTGTAAGTTATGGATATTACAAGTCTATGTTGTCTTGAAAAACCATGTTTGGGATGAAATGCTTTATGCAGTTTGTCTAAAATTGATTTTTCAAGATAACATTAAAAAGAGACCATTACTGGCAGAAAAATTTAAATTGAATCTCTTTGACTTTTTATAAAATATTTTTGTTTTGCTTCCAGGTAAGAGATCGGAAAATCTTAAACTGTTTGAGTTGTTGAAATAACCAGCAAGGTAAGGCATAAATCTTTTTGTACTTAGCATCTTCTGATGTATCCAGCAATACACCACCTAACCATTTGTCCATGTCATCCAATATTTGATTTTGGGTATAAATAATTCATAGTCAGCAAAATGTAATAGCCATAAACCATATATACTCAATTATAACTTATGTCAAACTGGAAACAACAAAGATCCTGTTCTACCATATCATAATGTACCAGCAGGTCAGAGTCCATGTTGTTTGTTTTTCTGATTACTCATACTGCACAGACACAGATCTGCCAGCACGTTTTGCAATGGCAGATCCGGGCCTATCTGGTTGGATTCGTCTTGTAAATCAATATATACTGTACACATTCTGCATAATTTGATCTTTTTTTCAACAGTTTTTTCCATCATATTTATCCTGTTTGGTAACCGTGATGCATGTCATTGTATAATTTCAACCCAATAAATAATACTGTTACAGCAGTTATATGGACTTGACTCAAAAAGTCCATATTTCCATATTGTTATGAAACAACTGAGCATAAATAAATAGGGCAGGAAGACAATTAGCATAAGTGACAGAGTCCTGCAAAAAACAACCCAGTATAAGCAGATAGGACAGTTACACACAACCTAGCACAGGTGACAGTCCTGCAAAAAGTACTCAGTATAAGGAGATGGGATTGTTACACACAAATTAGCACAGGTGAGTCATGCAAAAACAGTCTATATATGCTGGGACAGTTAAACACAAATTAGGGCAGGTGACAAGGTCATGCAAAAACAACTTAATATATGCAGCTGGGACAGTTAGACACAAGTTAGCATAGGTGATAAGGTTGTGCAAAAACATTGTTAGAACAGTCATACAACAATGAATCAGTATATTGAGATGGGACAGTTAAACACAAATTAGTACAGGTGACAAGGTCATGCAAAAACAACCCAGCATATTGAGATGGGACAGTTATACACAAATTAGGACAGGTGACAAGGTCATGCAAAAACAACCCAACATATTGAGATGGGACAGTTAAACACAAATTATCACAGGTGACGGTCATGCAAAAACAGCCCAGCATATTGAGATGTGACAGTTAAACACAAATTATCACAGGTGACAAGGTCATGTAAAAACCACCCAACATATTGAGATGGGTGAGTTCAGCACAAATTAGGGCAGGTGACAAGGTCATGCAAAAACAACCCATCATATTGATAACTTGAGCCCTGATAACGTGCGAACCCGCTTATAACGCGGGGTCAAGAGTGGATCCCATTTTTCTTCAATATTTTACTAATTGAAAAAGAAAAAAGTTTTGACAAAGATGATTGTCCCATGAAATAAATGTTGTTTGTTTTTTATAAAAAGGAATCTTGTTTGGCAGTGTATCAACAGTTAGTCTGGTTCCCTGCTTTGAAGATTCTTAGTTTCACAAGATACTATTACACACACACTTCTGGGAACCAGACTAATCAACAAAACAAAAAGCCATGATGTGATACATTAATGTTTTCGTGTACTGTGTTTGGTTGTTGAAACCAGTTGGAATCATGGTGCTAGACATTTTAAAAATATTGAACAACTTCATCAGAAAAAGCACGTTATTGAAAAATTTTCTCAACTCGATTATAAAACTAGGATTCAGCTATTTAACAGACCAGTCCCCCACCCTGCAATTTTCTGGATGTCTAGCGGGTCTTTTTTAGGTCCCTCGGTAACTTCCTCGCTTATAGTGTAGTCTGTGTTTTTGGATGCCAGTGTGTATGAGATATCGAGAGAGAGGTGTATTATAGGTTACAACAACTTAAAAAGGGCATCACCCTTACATGTTGCCTACTTCACGTCAGTTATTAAAAAGCAACATGTATGGCCTTTTATTAAACTGTTAATATGAACTACAGTTTTTACATTGCACTTTGATCCATTCATAAATATTGAAGACAAATTGGCTTACTGAAAGTAGATGTATTTTTGAAGGGACATTAAATCTTAGGCCCAGGTGCAAGGTTGTGCAATCCAGCTTGTGGCATTATTACAGCTGCAGACAGCAGGTTATTTATTTAAAAGTTTTTTAATGTTTTAATATGACTTATGCTGTGTGCATTCTTTATTGTCAAAAAATGCCTGACAAATATTTCTAACATCCACAGTCATTCACCTTATCTCATTTGTATTCTCTTAAATCCACTCCCTCAATTAAGTTCCAAATCAAGCTATTCCATTCAGTTATTATTAGTGCAGTTGTGTCAGAATGCTTTTTGGAAAATTAAATTGTCTATTAAAATTTAGAAACTTTTTCATCACTATCATTACGTTATTTTACACAGGATTGTCACTGGGATGATTGAACACAGTCTGATTTGCAGCCGAGTGGGCTGCCAGTGACAGCCCCAGCCCACGGATTTCCTCCTAGCTTTTGTGTTCAAGTTATTGATATTCAGACAGTTTGAAATCTAATTTTCCATTCATTTGCTGCACTGTCGGGGTTTGATGTATTAGAAGCAGAGACAAGTATGCACTATCCAGCACTTTCACTGAGATTATGAACAGAAGGCAAAATGTTTGGAATAGGTTATAGAGATTGAAAATATATATTCATGTATATTTTCACACATGAAATACAGAAGTTTACAAATAAATAAAAATTGATATGCAGAAAAAACATTGCAGATTTTCCCAGCTCTCAGCTTGTATTGAAGAAATTGGTGTATGTACAGTGTTTTTTTCAGCCAAAAAATACAGAGCAGTTTGTTCAGAAGCTATTATGGTACAATCAACAGAATCAAAAGCAATTCCAGCAAAAAGCATTCTACTGACTGACCAAGATTTATATCAAATATGGTTACTGTTACTAAAAATAGGAAAACCTTTAACGCATTATTGCCCCTGGTGCTGCATTTACGTGGCAAGAGGTAGTACCTACTACCGAGCTCTGTAGCATATGATACACTAAAGTGGGTGGTATTATAGGAAGGTAGACAGATGTAGCTCTACAATGGTACCAAATGATCTGGAAGTTCTACAAAATACAGCGGGAAAAACCTCATTTTTTGGACCTGATTTTTTCCACCCGATATTCACCTGTGGTAGGAATCCGATTTTGTGTCTGGATTTTAGACTTTTTGGTCTCCGATCTAAGGCAGACCAGTCTGAACTGCACACAGACAGTGAATTTTTGCAAAAAGTAGGATAAGATGGGTATTGGAGTCCGTTAAGTAAAGAAAAAAAAAGAACTCCAACTTTTGCCCTTCTGCTCATGCATGAGCGAAATAGCCAATGAAAAACAATGTTTCTAACACCACTAAGCATTAGGTTAATGGAAAATCACTTTGAAGTCAATGTATTAGGATGTATTCAGAAATAGGCCCCAAAATGTGTTTCCTACTCGCATTTCATGCAAAACCAACAAAAACTTCCAGGGGTTAATGAGTTAATGGGTGCATTTTGATGATGTCACCAGATTTGAATATTCCTTGCATATTTGATCAGTTGTGTATTGATATTGCACATCAATTACAAATTATCCATTCCTTGACAATTTTTTAAAAAATCCAAAATCCTTGTTATACAACTTATTTTGAAAAACTCAGCAGAATATGACCAAATTCGTCAGAAATCATAGTGGCATAAGTGGTTTTTAGACTGACACAAATGGTGTTGAGATGCTATCAGATATGGCCACCATTAATAAAAATAGAAAATTAAACTTTGACGAATTAATACCATACCCTTAGAACATAAAGGTCACTGTGCCTTACATTTCATATTTTACTTGCTTATGTTAAGTTTCAATCTGATTAACATCAGATCTCCACTGTCCTACATGATGATCTGACAGCGACCATTTAGGGGTCATTTTCTTGTGACCTATGTTAGTACCCTAATCACAAATTTTTTCAGCCAATGAAGATTTATGCCTTTACATTTGGGAGACTGAGCAATGTGGCTGAAGACCATCAATGTGTGCAAAACAATTTGATCTACTTTCAGATTTTTGAAGGGGCCCCGAGTGGCCGAGTGGTCTAAAGCGCTCTCCGCTACGGATCACTGCCATCTCACCTCTGTCTGCGTAGGTTCGAGTCTCGGATTCGGCCAATGTGGGTATGTGAGAAAGCTTGCCAGTAGCTTCTCGAGGGTCGGTGGTTCTTTCCAGGGTTTTCCCGGATTCTTCCTCCACCATTAATACTGGCCGCCATGTATAGCCTATCGAGTGCTGAAAAATGGCGTTAAGCCCAACAACAACAACAACAACAACAACAACAGATTTTTGAAAGCTGCATTTCCATTGGCTAATTCAAAGGTCAGCAGAACATGACTCATGTGGCCACTGTCAGTCTTCATGTAGGACAGTGAACATCTGATTTTAATCAGACTGTGTTAAGTTTTTGCATTTAGCTCATGACCACATTTTTTTTACCTCCCATATAATACGTTTATATCTCGACTATGAAACTTGATGGGGGGGATGTATCTGGATGATTATTACACCCTAGGCTATCTTAAGCATGGGTCACTGACCAATATTTCATGATTCACAGGCTTTGGTTACATTTTGTGCTTTTACTGTCCATGCTTGAATCATTAAACTAGGTGATTATTTACATTGCCCTTAGTGCCATACCCATAACAGAGAATGATCATTGTGACCTACATTTTATACTTTACTGATTAAGATTTTGCATTTTCCTCAAAGTCACATAAGGTTTTAAATGTTGTTTACATACTATCTAAAATCATACCACTTAAATGATGGGATGCATCTCAATGAGCACTAGTCCCTTATTTTATTAGTAGGTCATTAAGACTCATATTTCACATGTAATTGACCTGTTTTTCATTTCTCTGGCACTGTTCATGCTAGCATCATGAAATCGATGATGATAAACATTTCTGTTATTACCACTCCCTTAAAACAAAAAGAACCTCATTGTGACCTATATTTTAATCTTTACTGTCATTGGCTACATCTTATGTTTATCTCATGAATGTACGAGTTGTTGGCATGCTGTATGTGTACTCTCCTATGTAGAATCTTGAAACTTGGTAAGTGGAAGTATCTTTATAAGTTCTACATTCTTTTAGCCAAGAAAAGTCATTATGATCTTTATTTGATGTATCAATGACTGTGTTTAAATTTTCTGTTCATTAATTGTGTGTTTCTGTTGCAGCCTTGAAACTTCATAATTTGTTTCATCTTACCACTTCACCCTTACAATCAAAGGTCACTGTCACCTACATTGTATGCTTAACTAGCAAGAGTTAAGTATTTGTGTATGTGACCACAAAGAGTCTTCCATGCAGTGTATATTTCAGTCTACTGAACAGGTTTTACTGACTGGTGCATTTGAAAGTAGGAATAAATAGTAAACCATCCATATTTATGAGGGGTCACAGGTGCCCAATGTAGTCTAAGGCCTCACTTTTACAGGTCACCATCACCTCACCTCTGTCTGTTGGGGTTTAAGTCTCAGCTCTGCCAACATGGGTACCTGAGAAGGCTTGCCAGTAACTTTTCAAGGGTCTGATGTTCTGCCAGCTTCTACCTTCCACATATATGCCATGTATAACTTATCATATGCTGAAAAATAGAATTAACATGTAACAACCAACCTGAACCAACTCTGTTAATGGCTAGAATGGGATCACTTTCTTCACAGACTGTTTTTAATATCCTGAATGATCCTCTCCTGATTGTTATGTATTTATAGCATTCTGGTTAAGTAGATGTAGTAATGAGTCACAGGGGACATTAGGGATCTGTGTAATTATCATGTCCGCAAACACTTCACAAATTGTCTCCTATGGGAGTCCAATAATTCTAGTTACTACTAATGACTAATCTTTCCAGTTTGCCGTAAATGACATCATCTAAAACTCCTTAGTAATGCTATGGAGGATCTTTATTTCATTGCAGACAATATTGTTTATTATAAACGAGAGTTTTGAAAGATTTGGTTGCAGCTGTTATAGTAGCACCCTCTTAATCTGGTTACTGTATAAGCTTACATTTTCAACCACAGAAATAATAGCCTTACTGACAGATCACTAAATTATGTTGAAACCTCAAACAAACAAAATATTTTCATGTTCCATTTCCATGCTGAAATCCATGCAAAATTTGTTTTTATTTGTTAACCCATTAACATTTTGCATACACATAATTGGCTGATAAAATCTGGGAAAAGTATTATGTACTTCTTGCTGCCAAGTCGCATTGATCTTAGTGTCAATGAACAAACAGATAAAGCAGCCAAAGCTGCCCTGCATTCTCTTCTTTCTAAATAGAAAATTCCATATGACAACTTTTATTATTCTATGATTCTATGATTCAGCATATGTTCTATCTAACTTACAAAATAGTGGAGCTGAAAATTCACAAAATAGCTTTGAAACATGAAATCTATCATTGGGTATGGCTTCCCGCACAGAGAGCAAATTGCTGATATATATTGCTCATGCATTGAACACTGTGTCTGGCATATGCATACCTCGTGAGGTGTGAACCTCAGTCTTGACCATATTTTCACTGACAGCAAAAATGGAACCCAGTTTATGATTTCCACCCTTTCAGACAAGGCTTTTTATGTGAACCTGATTAAGGAGCTATTTTGGTACCCTCTACAGAGTAGAGGAAAGCAATTGTTCTGCTGTCAGTGTCAGCAATGACACAGATAAAAACATGTACATATGTATGTATAGCCTTATTAACAGTGTAGAGGGGGTTTCAGAGCAACTAACCACTGGGGAGGGGGCTAACTTTATATGTTCATGTTCTTCAGTTGTACATTATTCTTCATGTTTTTTGCATTTAGTTCACATATAGTTCAGGTTTTATGCAGGTTTGTTGTATCTTGACTCATGAAACTTGGTGAAGTGATGCATCTTGATGAGCACTGTACCCTCCTCAGTTAATGTAGGTCACTGATCAATAATTGTCCCATATTTCATGCTTCGTTGATTTTGCTTTTTTATGTTTAATGTTTATTTCTTTCACTCAGTTCATACTAAAGTCATCAAACTAGATGGATGATGGTATGCATCTCTATTGGTACCACAACATTACAACAAAAAAGGTCTCTGTGACCAACATTTTATTGGCGAAGGTTTTTGTATTTTATGACCAGAGCAGTTTTGTGCTCCTTGTATGTATATGTATATTTCATGCTTCATTGACTTTGGTTATATTTTGTGTTTTAAATTTATTTCTGCTGCATAGTTAACTTCAAAAATTTGATTTGCAGGGAGTAACCTGAAGGTCAAGATCACTGTTGGTGAAATAGACTGTTCCACTTGATTTGCACATGACCTCATTTCTTGTTGAGCAGAGTTTCATAAAAAGTGTGTGTGTGTGTGTGTGTGTGTGTTTCAATCACAGAAAGAAGCTTGCTGTTTTGGGGTCAGTAGCTTAAAGGTCATGACCACTTATTAAATATATATTGTCTAATTGTATGTAGTTTCCACACAATAACTAAGGTTCCATATTGAAATGAAACTTAGTGTGTACCTAAGTGTATTCCTATGCCAGAAAGAAGTTGATTTAAGGGCTCTGCAAGTAAAAGTCAAGGGCAGTAAGTTTAAAATTTTGATGATTTTAATATTACTCTTGCTGATTTCCACACAATAAGTTTTAGAGGAATGTAGACTGTTTCCCTTAATGCCCAAGAAAGATGCTGTTTCATTTGTTGTTTATGTTTGTAGCTTGATGTCAACAGGTTTCAACAATATGTATTAGGTTTTTTCTTTTCAATCTTTGGAAGCTTACTTGGGACTATCTGCTTGAAAGCCAAGGTCAAGGTTTTTAAATATACTTGTACCCTGCATACATTATTCAATATATTGCTGTGTGGTACTCAACATTGATATAAATTGTCTGTACCCTGCATACATTATTCAATATATTGCTGTGTGGTACTCAACATTGATATAAATTGTCTGTACCCTGCATACATTATTCAATATATTGCTGTGTGGTACTCAACATTGATATAAATTGTCTGTACCCTGCATACATTATTCAATATATTGCTGTGTGGTACTCAGCATTGATATAAATTGTCTGTACCCTGCATACATTATTCAATATATTGCTGTGTGGTACTCAACATTGATATAAATTGTCTGTACCCTGCATACATTATTCAATATATTGCTGTGTGGTACTCAGCATTGATATAAATTGTCTGTACCCTGCATACATTATTCAATATATTGCTGTGTGGTACTCAACATTGATATAAATTGTCTGTACCCTGCATACATTATTCAATATATTGCTGTGTGGTACTCAACATTGATATAAATTGTCTAAGACTGCATACATTATTCAATATATTGCTGTGTGGTACTCAGCATTGATATAAATTGTCTGTACCCTGCATACATTATTCAATATATTGCTGTGTGGTACTCAACATTGATATAAATTGTCTGTACCCTGCATACATTATTCAATATATTGCTGTGTGGTACTCAGCATTGATATAAATTGTCTGTACCCTGCATACATTATTCAATATATTGCTGTGTGGTACTCAACATTGATATAAATTGTCTGTACCCTGCATACATTATTCAATATATTGCTGTGTGGTACTCAACATTGATATAAATTGTCTAAGACTGCATACATTATTCAATATATTGCTGTGTGGTACTCAACATTGATATAAATTGTCTGTACCCTGCATACATTATTCAATATATTGCTGTGTGGTACACAACATTGATATAAATTGTCTGTACCCTGCATACATTATTCAATATATTGCTGTGTGGTACTCAACATTGATATAAATTGTCTAAGACTGCATACATTATTCAATATATTGCTGTGTGGTACTCAACATTGATATAAATTGTCTAAGACTGCATACATTATTCAATATATTGCTGTGTGGTACTCAACATTGATATAAATTGTCTAAGACTGCATACATTATTCAATATATTGCTGTGTGGTACTCAACATTGATATAAATTGTCTAAGACTGCATACATTATTCAATATATTGCTGTGTGGTACTCAACATTGATATAAATTGTCTAAGACTGCATACATTATTCAATATATTGCTGTGTGGTACTCAACATTGATATAAATTGTCTAAGACTGCATACATTATTCAATATATTGCTGTGTGGTACTCAACATTGATATAAATTGTCTAAGACTGCATACATTATTCAATATATTGCTGTGTGGTACTCAACATTGATATAAATTGTCTAAGACTGCATACATTATTCAATATATTGCTGTGTGGTACTCAACATTGATATAAATTGTCTAAGACTGCATACATTATTCAATATATTGCTGTGTGGTACTCAACATTGATATAAATTGTCTAAGACTGCATACATTATTCAATATATTGCTGTGTGGTACTCAACATTGATATAAATTGTCTAAGACTGCATACATTATTCAATATATTGCTGTGTGGTACTCAACATTGATATAAATTGTCTAAGACTGCATACATTATTCAATATATTGCTGTGTGGTACTCAACATTGATATAAATTGTCTAAGACTGCATACATTATTCAATATATTGCTGTGTGGTACTCAACATTGATATAAATTGTCTAAGACTGCATACATTATTCAATATATTGCTGTGTGGTACTCAGCATTGATATAAATTGTCTAAGACTGCATACATTATTCAATATATTGCTGTGTGGTACTCAACATTGATATAAATTGTCTAAGACTGCATCCTTTCATATGAGTAGAACTGTTTCAATCGCACATTACTGTTATTTTAGATTCATTTTATACTGTCCCATATTGTTCCCATCGCAAGCTATTACTGCTTATTTGTTAATGTAATACACAAATTCTGATTATTCTAATTGGTCTTAAGTCTTTAGGTTTGTAAATCAGGTCCTGCTGTAAATAACATAAACTCTGATATCCTGTCACATAATGTGCCCACAGATCTGGATCTGTCTTGTTGGTTTTAATGATTACCCTGAACAAACTCATTTTTGCTGGTACATTATACACTGGCAGATTCATTTGATTTCAACTTAATGCACCAGTATATCTGATTTCACTTGTCTTTGGGAAGTAATTTCCAAATTTTTTGCTGTCATATTTACAACAACAGGCCTATTCAATGGATCTCTTAAATTTACATATCTGCTCTACACAATTTGGTATATATGAAATAACAAGTCATCACACATATTCATATAATATGGACACCCAAGGTAATATGTTTATGAACAACCAGTAGGTTTTGATTATGATATACTCTACAACCAGTAGGATTTGATTATGATATATGCAACAACCAATAGGATTTGATTATGATGTACTCAACAACCAATAGGATTTGATTATGATATATGCAATAACCAATAGGATTTGATTATGATGTACTCAACAACCAATAGGATTTGATTATGATGTTCTCAACAGCCAATTGGATTTGATTATGATGTACTCAACAACCAATAGGATTTGATTATTATGTTCTCAACAACCAATAGGATTTAATTATGATGTACTCAACAACCAATAGGATTTGATTATTATGTTCTCAACAGCCAATTGGATTTGATTATGATGTTCTCAACAGCCAATAGGATTTGATAATGATGTACTCAAGAACCAGTATGATTTCATTATGATGTACACAACAGCCAAATAGGATTTATGATGTACTCAACAACCAGTAGGATTTGATTTTGATGTACTTGACCACCAATAGGCATTGCTATTAGATTCAAAGAAGAGTATCTTGGTGTACAAGCTGCTTGATAGGTAGTTTAGCTGCTCATCACAATCACAAGTCTGTATAAGCATATGAAGAGAAGGGCTCAAAAGATATACTGAAGCAAGATCACTAAATCAGCAGATGGATTACTAAAACTAAAACCCTGACAGTACGATTAGAACTGTAAAAATTTCCATAGGTTGCTGACGCAAGTTAACAAGTGGTCCTCTGTTGGATATATCTGATAAATTATGGGATGGTGGTATAGTAGGTACAATCGATGTGATTCAGCTGTTTCCAGTTTTCTAGGATTTACATAGTCAAATTGATTAGAATCAACATTTAAGAAAGTTGCTGCTTCTGCTGCCTAAAACATAGGAGCAGAATCTCACTGCAAACCACCCTAAGGACATTAATTCTTTGTTTCTCAGGTCATGTTCTGGTCTATGTAGTAGAGAAAAGAACAGGTAAAATTATGTGTGTGTTTATGTAAATTAATTAAAGGGCTATTTACAGTACTTGGTATAAACTTTAGATGTTGAAAATGTTGATAATGTGGCTGTAATTAGCAGTAGTAACTTATATATAGTTTTAAAGGAAGTAGAGATTTTATGCTTACTTTGATCGGTCTTTGCCAGACATCTACACTTAAAGCACATTTATATTTTGCTGCAGCAGTTGAAAGCGAGTGAGAATGTCAGAGATGTAGTAATCATTTTGATGTTTACAAATCAACTTCTACACAAATCATTATTAAGAAACATATGAAACACAGATTTCTGAATCAGAAACAATAAAATTAAGAGAATATGATAGCAGGATGTCTTCTGTCAAGTCTGCAGGCTTTATATATAAGAGACAAGTAATGGCTTTAGGAGGAATTTTTAATTTGAATTTGGTTTAGGGTAGGGTAATAATTCAGTATTTATCATAAAAGATTGCTTGCTCAACCCATTAATTCCCCATGTACCCTACACAAGATTAATTATTACGTCTATTGTGTTAAATGAATATTTGTCAAATCTGCACTCCATGTACAATGAACGCCAGTGGCAGAAATGACCATGTGCTCTTCCACACATTATGAAAACCAAGGTGCCAGTTGTCAAAACATTTAGTACATGTATGGAATTGGCCTGGTATCCTGGCCCCAAACACCTATTACAATACTGATATGCCTAGTCTTGTACCCTGACCCAAAACACTAATTACAATCCTAACAATATGAAATAATTTAGGGTACCAAGATTGTATCCCAGTTTGGTCTGTTTATAAAATTTGTGTTGTTGTGTTCATTGAATAACGCAAAATTGTATCAAATAACATTTTATCATTGTTGCTAAATATTCAATGCATTGTGAGGTAAGAGGGACCCAGGTGGCCAAGATTTTTAAAGTGTTCACCTTTGCAGATCGCTGACATCTCACATCTGTCTGCATGTGTTTCAGTTTTTAAAAATATTGTCTAGCAAAGGATGTGAGTTGAAGATCTAAAAGGAAAACAAAAGTGTTAATAGTCAATACAGATTAAAACCAAATGTTCCGATTCTTATGAATAAAAGGAGGAAGGGCAGTAGTTATATGTACATGTATCAGACATTGCATGTTGATGTCTTGTGGTGGGAGATATGATGATTGTCATCATGTGAAATCAAAGAAAAAATTTCCAAGAATTATGTCCAGTTAACATATTAACCCCTGGAGTTTTTGTCATTTTTGCATGAAGTTGGAGTAGGAAACATTTTGAAAACTATTTCTAAATGCATCCGAAAACACCAAATCCCAGGTGATCTTTCAATATCAGACTGCCTAGTTGTATTAGAAACATCGTTTTTCATTGGTTCTTTGGCTCAAACATGAGCAGAAGGGTAAAAATTCTTTTTTTTTTTTTTTTTTTTTTTTTTTGCTAAACGGACCCATTATTTTTGTATTGAGACTACTCTTTATTCCAAATGCCCATCTTATCCTATTGTTTGCAAAGGTTCATCTGTCTGTTTGCAGTTCATACTGGTTTGCCTTAGATCTGGGACCGAAAAGTCTAAAATCCAGGCACAAAATTGGATCCTGACCACGGGCCAATTTTTTTTTAAAGAAAATAATCAATTCCAAAAATTGAGGTTTTTCCCTCTGTATTTTGTAGTACAACTAGAAATTCCAGATTATTTGGTATCATTGTAGAGCTACATCTGTCTACCTTTCTATTATACCACCCACTTTAGCGTATCATGCATGACCATGACGCTACAGAGCTCGGCAGTAGGCTATTACCTCCTGCCACGTTAACTCGTCGCTAGGGGTTAATGTGTTAAGAGATACTATAGGTACAAGTGATTGAGCTCCTTATGGCTTGAAACTGAAGTTTTTGCAACTGTACTAAAGTAAATAAGGTTTACATGTACCTTACAAACTCTTTAGTTGAACATAGTGTTTGCCGTTGCTGCATCAGTTTCTTATACCAGATTTTTAAATAGATGTTTTTCTACTTTACAAAAGCAGTATTTGTTATTTTGTAACACTTTCCTGAAAATAGGTCAAACTTAAGGGGAAGAAAAAAAATCATCTACCTTTCTGACTGAAAAATGAAGAACAGTTTTCTGCAAAATAACTCAAATTCTTAACCATCTACAGATTTAAAACTTTGCAAATTGATTTTAGTTTGGGTAAAGAAAAACCCCATCAAGAGATCAGTTATCAAAGTCACAAACTAAAGAAATAAAAATGATTTATGCACAACAACTAAAGTTCTACACCATCTACAGTTCCACAATGTGGATAGCTTGAACTTTAAGGAAGAAATATGAATAAAGACAAATTGTTTCTGCAAAATAACATTACTTCTTTATACTATGACCAAAACTTTGTAGATAAGGAATCAGCCTATTGATTTTACTGTTTTAAAAAAATCAGAGGTTAGGGTCGCTGTGACTTGATGTTACTGACCTGGACCAGACTTTGTAGATGGCTTGCACTTGAGATAAGGAAGAACCCTATTGATATGGGGGTCAAAAGTCACTGTGACTTGATGTTACTGACCTGGACTAGACTTTGTAGATGGCTTGCACTTGAGATAAGGAAGAACCCTATTGATATGGGGGTCAAAAGTCACTGTAACTGTTCAAGAACATTAATTCCATATGATGCACCAAAGTTTGTGGAGGGCATGCACATAAGTTATGGAAAAAGTCTATTGATTTTGGAATTGTAAAGTCATGGCCATTGTGGTTGAAAGAAAAAAATGGAAACTCATATCGACATAGTGTTTTCACTAATTCTTATGATGTCTGGTTGGTCATAACTGAAAATGGTTCTATTCTGACTTCCACTTTGGCCACGTGACAGTGACCATCTTAAAAACATTGTTATTTTGTGAAAATGCTTTTTATGATGTCTACTTGGTCCTAAATGGTCATGATGCCAATTTTTAAGTCTTATAAGGCCGGTACAGCAGCCATCTTAAAATTATCTTTATCCTACTTCGGTTCGTCAGAAAATCATGTTGTCATGGGGTTGTTGCAAGAAGACTTCTTACAATGCTTGGTAGGTATTTGATGAAAATGGTGTGTGATTTGACATATAGTATGGCAATCATTGCATCCATCTTGGAAATCTTGCTATTGTTATTCCTCCTAAATGGAAAGTAATATCGATATAGGGTTTTCACCAGAACATGATGGTACCTAGTTTGTCCAGAACGGAAATGGCATTGATCTGACTTCAAATACAATGAACATATTGAAAATCTTGTCATATTTTTGCCGAAATGGATGGTCATAATAACAATAGGTTTTACCAAAAGTATTCTTAGTTTTTGTTCTAAATGAAGAGTGTTGATCTTGCATCAAGTATGGCTGCCAGAGTGGCTAATTTGAATACCTGATCTTTCAAGAGTGTCAGAGATGGTTTTAGTTAACACTCAGTAGTTTAAAAGAAGAAATGGTCTTATCTTAAATTCCAAGAATTTCTTTTCTTTTTTTTTTGGTCTGCTCTATTGCCTTGGCATGTTTTATGACCAAAAATCTGCTTTTATTCCTGTTAATTGATGTGGTTTGGAATAGATTTCTTTTAGTGAAATAACCAGTAATTAGTTAAAAATTTATGTGATCGATTTTGTTCAAAATTCAGTTTGGCACAAATCCTGCTGTTTCAAATTAAGGCATTTTTTTTAAATTCCTTAGTTTTGGTAAGACATTATGTAGACAATTTAGTTAATCTCATTACTAATCCATCACAAATTCGGTTAGCCGAAATGGATGATCACTCATTAAATTGTGTGCAATTCCCAACACATGTTTTTGGCATAATTGTCTGCTTTATAAAGGACATGACAACACAGCCTAGGTCGTGACAGTGAACTACAAACTGTACAGACCCAGATCTCCCATCGTATAATGCACTGGCAGATCTGGGTCCATGCAGATTGTTAGGAGTATTCAGTAAAACAAAAACCAACATAAACCCTGGTCTGCAGGTACATTATGCTACGGCAGATCAGGACCTTTGTTTTTTTTCATTCAGACTTGTCTTTTAAGCAAGTATATTTTGGTGCTCTGCCATAATTACATGCTGCCTGTGAATTAGTGCCATACCCATTGCAATTTTGGACCATTACTATCTTAATTTCCATCTAATCTTTTTTTCTTCAAATTTTTGAAAACAAATGGTCAGCATTTTCTGGCCAACCCTATTGTACTAATTTTTTGTACACTGTCAACCCATAGATGCAGTTGTTTTTTTGTCATGTAGTTTTTAATATAGTAAAGGTCATATTCTTATCAGGATGCAGGGGAAATTAATTTCTCCTATGTTAATACCAGATGTGTTAATTGGTAATTTAAAAAGTGGCTACCAGTTGCAGTAAATTTTCTCCTTTTTGTATAAAAATAAAAAAATTGCCTTATCCAACCACATCAGGGTGTTATTTTTGTCAAAGTTATACAGGAGGCATAACTTGTAGAGATATTAATGATGGTGAGTTAGCACCACCCCCACCCCCACCCCCAAAATTCCATTCCTGAAAGGTTATGTTGTTTTCATTTATTTCTGTTACTCACGAAATACTTTTGTATTTTTGGGGATGAAAGTATAAACTACTGTAGGTATGAACAATCATGTGTCACATAGCATGATGGGCAAAATGTCCTATTTCATATGTGAAATTTAAAGATATTATTTCACGAAATGGGAAAATATTTTACCAATCACTTTCTGTATTTCACTTACTGTATATTCTTACATGTAAGTGCTACATAATATGCCAGAGATCAGGGTCTGTATTGGTTGTTCTACTGATTACTAACAAACTGCATAGACCCATATCTGTTGGCACACTTTGCGATGGCAGATCTGGGTCTGTGCAGTTTGCAGTTGGACTTGCCTTATAACTAGATATATATATGATAGTTATGAATTAAATGCTGATACATTACATAGACTGTGTATCAGATGTGAGAAAAGCTGAGTAGTCTTCATTTTACAGTAATATTGGCCTTTATCTGAGCATAGTGGAGGGTGGGTTCAGCTTGTATGGCCAACACTTATAATCACATTAATGGCTTTTTAATGGCTACTGAGCCATTTAAACTTGCTTTATATTGACACTAATATCCGCTGTATATCATCAAACAATAATAATGTCCACCTACCCAACCACCAACAGTCTAGAAATTTTGTGTATATCTGATCACCACCCATGCTGGCATAATGGTCCTTCCAAATTACATGATTACAATCTTATAGGGTTCCAGCGTGCCAGAACATGTTGGATTTTGTTTGATTGGTGCAATACGGCAAAGCAGTACAAGTGAGTTATTTAGTGCCAAGGCAATTGGAGTGAAGAAGGGCCAAATTAAGGCCTTCCTGGGCCCTAGGCAATGAAAATATTATGGTGCCTCCCCCTTTCCTACAAAATGTGAAACTCAAAAAGACAATATTATAAACTAAAACTGTGGGAAAATACCAGTGTTGCCTTCATTCCAAAATCAAAATACACACACATGCAGATCAAAGTGGTCAGATGTAATTCATTTCATTTAATTTAGTTGTACAGTATTCACTTAATATTGCACTGTTCAGAGGAGCAGTACATTAGTTTGTACAGTGCTTATGCACCAGCACTGCTCAAAGCTGCTCAAAGGAGCAGTACTATAGTTTGTGTATGATTTAGATTTTTAACGTAGCTTTAACAATTTTACAGTCATATCGCTACAATGTCTGCAGTGTGACAGTTTATTGTGATGCCTAGTACTGGGGCATCATGCCACAGACATGTAGCATCATGTCCCACCCAGTCACACTATCCTGACACCAGGCCGACCAGTCCTAACACTAATCTCTTAATGCTGAGCGCCAAGCGAGGCAGCAGTTAGTACCATTTTTGTAAGTTTTTGGTATGACTCGGCCAGGGATCAAACCCATGACCTCCCGTACCTGAGGCGGACACTCTAACTACTAGGCCACCTGAGCATTTCTGTAGTTTGTGCAGTATTCCTTTACCAGCACTGCTCAGAGGATCAGTATTTTCTCACACTAGCACTGTTCAGAGGAACCATAAAAATGGACTGCCTTATAGGTAAAGTCATCTTATATTGAGGTGTGTGTGTGTGTGTTATTTTGATCTTTAATGTAGCTTTAACAATTTTTCAGTCATCGCAACGATGTCTGCTGTGTGACTGTATATAGTGATGTCTAGCACAGAGGCACCATGCCACAGTCATGTATCATCATATCCCAGCCAGTAACATTATAATGACACCAGGCTGACCAGTCCTAGCACTAACCTCATAATGCAGATCTCCAAGCGAGGCAGCTGCTAGTACCATTTTTATATGCCTTTGGTATGACTCAGCCAGGGTTCCAACCCGTGACTTCCCACATCAGAGGCGATTGCTCTAACCACTTGGCCACTCGAGTGATCTCTTATACTTATACATGATACTTTTAATCAAATTGTATTTATGACCATACATGCCTTATAAAAGGGAGCTTTATACCAATATTCCTTATAGCAAGGGAATACTATATATTTCAAAGGTAGACGTATCAACTTACAGACAATTGACAATCGATTACTTATCATAACAGTAATCTAGTACATAATCTGTTGTATTATGCAACTGTTACAGATGTAATTAATCTTTCTTTGACATGTTTTATGGGCTTTTGTTCTGACAGAGAGCTGTTACTGTCAGTTACTGTCAGATTTATGGGTACTTGTAATTCAACATGTTTAAGGTGTATTAGACAATTTATTAACATTTTTGTGGACCTGCTGGATATGTTATTAAAAATCTCTATGGTAAGATGACTATTTTAGTTCTGAAAATTAAACAAAAAATCCATGAGGGGCAGACCTACAGAAAATTTCTTTACCTTGGGGAGGGTATCCTCACTATAAATACCCTCAGTTAATTGCTGTCCCCTGTGATAACTTGGATATAATGGGTCCTTGCTAATAAGTACCTCAGTATACTGCATTCCACTTTAATAACATGGTTACAATGGGCCCTCACTAAAAATTCCAGTAAGCTGCTGCCCCTACAATAGCATGGGTAGAATCGGTCCTCACTAATTTATCCATCAGTAATCTGCTGCCCCTTGAATAGCATGCATACAATAGGTCCTCAGGAATAAGTCCATCAGTATGCTGCTGCCCCTTGAATAGCATGGGTACAATGGGTCCATACTAACAAGTCCATCAGTAAGTTGCTGCCTCTTGAATAGCATGGGTACAATGGGTCCATACCAGAGACTTACAAAAATGGTACTAACAGCTGCCTCACTAGGTGCTCAGCATCAGGAGGTTAGTGTTAGGGCTGGTCAGCCTGGTGTCAGGATAATGTGACTGGGTGGGACATGATGCTACATGTCTGCAGCATGAAGCTGCAGTGCTAGACATCACTATAAACTACCACCCTGCAGACATTGTAGCAATATGACTGAATGTTTTTAAAGCTACGTTAAAAATCCAAATCACGCACACACACACCTTACTAATAAGTCCAGTATGCTACTGCCCTTTGAATAACATGGGTACAGTGGGTTCTCGCTAATAAGTCCCTCAGTATTTTGCAATCCCTTTTATAGCAAAGATATGGTAACGAATCACTTTAAATTGTTCACATTATGTTCTATCATTTCTTCTCAAATTATTTCACTTTATTTGTTTTATTGGGATTGAAAACATTTAATAATGTGGCTTCATGTCATACCCTAATTTCTATTATTATACACTATAATGACACATCCTTGTTGGAACATCTTTTCATATCAACCTCCCACATCTACAACATGGATTACTTTTCTGTGTTCAGAGGTGTGTCTGTGCAGGTATCACCTTTATAGTGGGTACAGTAGTATTACGATCACTGTTATGAGGTCTGTACAGCAAGCTATATAATTTTAGCAGGATTTGACATCCTGAAATGGTGTTTTTCCTTTGTTGATGTCTGAATTTTAACTCACATAATCGGCTCCGAAAGATGAAATTAAAAGCAGATGGCTTGCTCATGAAGAATGATCATTAATGTACATTATTGGACATAACAATTTACAGGTGTATGGGTTCAACACTACTGAGTACTCATAGTAAAGATTTGTGCATTACATAATTCCCCTCATAATATGTATGTATAACATATTCAGCTCATAATATATATTAATATACACTATTTTATATACTTGATGTACTCCATATAATACACTGCAGGCTTCTCCTGTTGTTTTTTTGACGACTCAAGTATGGATTGCGATTAAAAAAAAAAAATTTAAAATCTGATCATACTAATAAGTTGTGCATGCATTAGTTAGTTCTCTAATTAATTTTAATTTTTATCTCTTTGCCCATTCAGCTTGAGATATTATGGCTATATTTGGTTGTCTCATTTACTTGAAAATGATAATTAAGAAATGAGCACATTATACCTCAGTAATAGGGAATTTGCTAACAGATTTTGAAAATAATTAGTGTACTCTATTTTTAAAAACTTGTTTTTGAGGGTACAGACAGCTTGGCTTTGTCAGATAATGCTTAGAAAGGTATTGTTGGTAAAGGCTGTATTATAAATTTCCTTTTTAGAGAACATGAGAATGCTGTTTTGTTATCCATCTGCTTTCATACAGTTCATTTGCAGTCGAGAAGATTCAATTTAGCATTTGTCAAGGTGTATGAATCACTAAACCCAGATATTTTCCCAACAAATTAAGATGAATCCAAATGGAATACAAATGTACAACTTGAATACAAGCCAGTTTAACTTTGCTATGGGATATAGTCACTTCAGTTTTTTATATATAGATTGACATAACAACTGAGATAATTAGGGAGCAAAATACAGCAACAGTGCCATGTAGTCACCGATTGACTTTGCCCAGAAAAATACTGACATAGTCTGTGGTATGGATTGCACTGTGGAATTGTTCCATTTTGGATGTGGCTTCAATTCAGATTTATTTAATATATGTATCTATTATTAATTTGCATTTTATCTCATAATTTATCTGTTTCTCAAAAAATTTCCAATTCAGACTTTTTAAAAGTTTGTTTTATTGCTAATATATGCATTGGGGTATGTTCCTTTGTTAACAAATTTTGTTCCGAATCAGTTACACGGCTTGTGTTTCATGACCAGGCATCATTAATTTGAAAGGAAAAATCTGTAAACAACAGCACAAGCAATAGCATTCTTAATCACAAGATATCTTTTTAGTGTAATGAATCTCCATCAGTAAAATTTAATTGCCAATGTCGATTTTGGCAATCGCTAATACAAACATAACAATGTCAGTAGGAACTGTGCCAAAAAGAAATAAGATGATATATAGATACTGGACAATTATTTCCAAAGGATTTGACTCCTGTAGTCAATTCGTATTATTAACCAGTGCAGTGGGGGGGTATTATAAATTAAGCTTACTGTTTTCTTAATGCAGCTTGTGTATTCCATGCATTGTGAATCCATGAAAATTGCTTTCACAGTATTAGAACCTGTGCATCTGAATTCCCTTATTTTTTTTCTTCTTGGTTTTTCCCCGTGTAATTGGGACTGCTTTTTCCAATGTCATGACAATCTGTACAAACACAACTAATGGAAACAAGGTGAATCAGGTGCATAGCATACCAAAATAAGATCAAATCAGGTGCACAGATTACTGTCAGACACGATGATTATCAAAGAGGTCTGTAAGTTCCATTATGGCAAATTTGGACAAAGTTCCACAAAGTAATTACAGGAATTGTTTCTGTTTCAGTACATCTTCAGTTATTATGGTTTTTCTCAAATTTTTTCTGCAGAACAGACATACCTTCAAACTAAACTATGATAACACCTTTTGAAAGCTCTGATGGCTTTGTGAACTCCTAAGCATTAAGGTGTAGGTTTGAATAAATACCAGACCTGGCTGTAGTAATCACCATGGCATGAGAAGCTACATGATAAGTTACTTCCATATTAAATAACCTTAAGTGCACCAATCTTCCTTTATTCACCAAACAGACAAACAAGCTTCACCTTACTGTATACGACTTTGAAAAACCTTCAGCATAAAGTATTGGTGCTTCTTCAGCCCTTGCTGTTGGAAATGTGATGACTTGGTCTCGTTATCTACTTCTATAATGTTATAAATGTTAAATGAGCAACTTCCACCCACTTTGGCCTTTGTCTGGTTATTGAACCACAGAATCTGTAGCTGTCTTCAGATGATCCCATTTCTGATTTGTTAGTCTTTGATGGGTTTTACTTAAGATTGGTTAGGTGACTCCGCGAAAAGCTTCACTGGTTTTATTTGACAATCTTCTATTTTTAGTTTTCATCAAAATTTGAATTTGCCATGCGATGCTTATGGTACACTTGACATTGTTGACTTGCTTGTCAAATTGTATATGGTACACTTGACATTGTTGACTTGCTTGTCAAATTGTATATGGTACACTTGACATTGTTGACTTGCTTGTCAAATTGTATATGGTACACTTGACATTGTTGACTTGCTTGTCAAATTGTATATGGTACACTTGACATTGTTGACTTGCTTGTCAGATTGTATATGGTACACTTGACATTGTTGACTTGCTTGTCAAATTGTATATGGTACACTTGACATTGTTGACATGCTTGTTAAATTGTAGTCAAAAGGTGATCAAAAGGATGAAATAAAATTAACACTTACAGTCTGTGCTTACCCTCCCATTTGTTTATAACCCCCTGCTGATTTAAAAAAACAAAAGCACCAAGGATATAGAAATGCACACAACTTGATTATTTCATTCATCAATTATAATTAAGAACCTGATTGTCATGATATGGTCTTTAATATTATCCTCTTATTCACATTTCAAACCAAACGGAAAATGTTGATGTAAGTAAGCAGACAGACTGCTCGCTGTCTTCTTCGATTTATTGAACAGTCCATTTTCAGGAAAGACTGTCATCTGCATTCTATGTTTATAATATTGAGATTTAATATTTCTAAAAGACAGAGATCAAAATTAAAGGGTTTACCTCTTACATACCATGTGTTTAAAGGGATGTAACTCAAAAAGTTACAGATATCTAAGAATTATTCACAACTTATCAAAGATGGTGAACTACATCACATGTGTTACCTGCAAAAAAAGAAAGTCGTGTTTAATTGAAAAATGCAGAAGATGACAGTGTTAGGGACCCACTGGTGACAGTTTATAAATTATACATTTATGAATTAAATGAACCTTTTTTTTTTTTTAATTGTATACTTGATGCTTTTTGTTTTTTAAAATAAGTAGTTGGGTACAAGCAGATGGAAGGTAAGTGAATGCTATAGTCATTTGAATGGTACATAGAATGATCCCTACTTTCCGAAGTTTTAATGCTTAGGAATCCTTGGATTCATTGATACGAGTTATTGACTCAAATTATAGAGGAACTAAGACAGAAAACTTTACCTAGATCAACTGTCTACCCAATGCTCGTTGCTTTTTAGTGTCATCATAAGTGAAGAAAAACCTATCAGACAGACTGAAAAATGTTTAAAGAAGAAAATTTTTAAGACTTTGTGAAATTTTGAGGTGGGGAAAACAGGGTAAGTTTCTTTTGCTCAAGACTAATTTAAATTGAGATGTTGTGAAAAGGAAGACTTCCGAGGAAAGATGTTTGATATCTGATCAGTGAAGTTGAAACTGTGTGGGCAGGTTTAGTATAGACACCATCTGGTGAGATGATCAACAAATGAATAACTGGAATTACTTCAGTAAATGAAGTAACAATAAAATTTCAAAGCTTATTAATGGATGTAATATATTATTAACATCACAGCAGGCATTTGATATTTTCATTACATTTTATGTTTTTTTGATGAGTTTAATTTTTTAGCAAATGATGCTATTTTAGCATATTTCCTGTCAATGTGAAAAGATTTATCAATTTATTTTATCAAGGATGGAGAAGTCTTGAACCTTAGTAAATAACCATCATACAGTATGTGTCTGTATAGAATTTTAATATTGTCGGAAAGGAATAAACGCAGTATAATTGCACCTGTTGTTACAAACCCTGCCTACTTATCTGCATCCTATCCACCAAGAAAACCATGATGGTTCAGTGGTTAGCATGCCAGACTCATGACGGTGTGGGTACAGGTTCAAATCCCACCATTGGATCAGCCTAGATCAGCAACCTTTATTGTGTCTCTTGTAAAGGCATTTTATCTCACTTAGATCTCAAATATTCTATTTCTGTCGCTGTACCGTGAGACACTAAAACAAACCCCACCAATGATTTGTGTTCATACTTACTTCCTCCTGGCCACTGAAGGTCATTAAACACATCCAGCATCAAGGTAATTATTATGGGCACTGAATACATACGTGGACAACCAGAAGAAGGATGAATATAAAATAAGCAACACTACCAACATTTCCATGTTCCTTTATTTCAAAAAACTTTTTTTCTGTGGAAATCATTGAATTTGTAATTTGAAACAAAGTGACAGTTTGATCAGTATACTCATTATTGTCGTGAATAAACCAAAATGTTTGATAGGCAAAATAGTATATATCTTTCTAGTATTTCACTTTTTTTTAAATTTGACATTCAAGAGTATCCAGGGCAAAATTTTATTTATTGTTTGATTACTTTTTGCAATTATGTACTAAATTCAATCTATGGGTATTTAATTAATTTCTGTATTTATTTTCATATCAATTGAGTTACCTTCTCTAAATAAAGTCATTATTTATTATTATTATTATTATTACTAATATTAAAACATAAGGGTGTCTACACTACAGTTGTAATGTTTTGATTGGCTGGGGGTGGGGGATGCAACTCATTATCATAATCCTGCCGATTACATAATTATGTACTATGACAGTTACACTTGGGACTCTTTATGACACTTGTCATGAGCAAAGGGGCCAATCTATGATTTATCCAAGACCTCAAATTGACATTACTATGATAATTGAAATTATTTGGCTCCATATATGGCTAAAAAAAATTGGGGTGGATGGGTCTTCCCCTCATCCCAACTCGACGTTTGCCCCTGAAGTATGGTCATAATTGATCCATGATCCAATAGCAGGTTTATTATAGTGAAACTGATTATTTTCAGCATGAAATATTCTATCAATTTTGACATTTGATTCATTAAGTTATCAAACTTAGGCCTGAAAAGAAAATAAACATTTGTGGTTTATTGATGCCAAAAGAATATATTTGACGTCTTTCATCCGACTCAATTTACCAACAAATTATTAGCAAAAATTGCATACCTAATTTTATTACATTGTTGAAAAACAGTGTCATTATTAGTTTACAACACAATGTTTTACAATAATCAGATGTGCACTTTTGTATACAACTCTAATGTAATTTGAATTTTGGTCAATGTTTGAAGCAAAGTTGCAGACAGTCATTATTTGAATTGTCATTTCTAGTCTGTGTTCAGTAATTGCTTATAAAATTGGAAAAAATAGAAAGCATCTTTATAAATCTGACATCTAATACTATACATCAAAACAAAATGAAATCTAAACTGGTCACAACTTTAAACAATTCTGGAATTTTTATGTTACTATTATTCTCTTCTTTGTGTTAGGAAACATTTCTGGGTTCAGCAGGTTGGTCAGAAAAGTGGAAATGAAGCTGTTGGTTTCTTAGGTTATATGGGAAATAGATTGTACAAAACTCTCAACTGTTTTAGAAACCATATTGACAGTGTAAATGCAACTCCATGTATAAGGCCATGATTCTGTTTACTTGACAATCAAGCTTATTTTGTTACATCATCTGTTGTGTTTTGATACCCCGAGGAATTAAATAACACTAATGTTGCTCAGATATGACTTAACAGTTGTGCTAAATGTAGTTTCAACTTACACGGGTGTACTGATGGGGCTATATAGCATGCATTGTATGATCACACAGTGTTAAAATGGTAATCATACAGGAATCGGTCATTATAAGTGTGCTATAAATACTTCCCAATAAGGTCACTAGTAGACGATATTTTGCCCATTTTACCTGGACTGTGGGCAACCTGGCAGTTTCTCCTGTATGCCATCACCAAAACACAATTTTGACCTCAGTTAATTGCTGTATTATGCAATGTGAAATTGTTCAGCAGAACTGTTATTAATCAGGAAGGAAACAAAAGAAATTAAACAAATGCCATGTGTTAGCAACTTTATTGGATACTGATCAATTATGAACCCAAAACCTGGGAGTATACTGAAAATAATAGCTCCTTTTCTGACCATGAGGTCTCTTCCAGAGTATGTCAGAAACTTTTTAAGTGAATATACAGAATTCATTGCATACCTTGTTTTAGAGAACTTTAGAACAAAATCAGGAGTATATTATCACTATTATTATTATTATTATTATTATTATTATTATTATTATTATTATTTATTATTATTATTATTGACAAACTCCAGTAATGAGCTAAAAACTCTTCATTAGTAATACCATCAATATGATTTTAAGCCTTCTTGCTCATTTACACATAGACACACAGATGCACAGTTCTGATATGGTTGATGTGGAAAATATTCCTTTATCATTTATGGTTTACTTAAATTTGGATGTACATGCACTTTGAAGGAGTTATCTCCTCTCTCTCTCTTCCCCACACACATGCGCACAAAAACACGCACACAAACACTCTCATGGACATAATTAAGATCAAGAAGGAGAAAACATTTGCTCATAGTATCCAGGTTACAGGTGCTGAGATGTGTTTGTGTGGATGCATCAAAGCTGAATGTGCACTTATCTTACAGAGAAAAAAATATACATGTTCATATATTCATTTTTTTAAGTTTCTTTATTTCCCAATATTCATCTTGTACTCATTTTTACAGCACTCAAATTTTCTATGAACGACCGTGCATGAAAGTGCATTTAAATTCACAGTATGAAGATAAAACTCCAGGCATGAAATCCCATTGTCACATGCCACAGATGCAAATCTGCAGCGCTTTCCTATCACTTGTGGCTACCTGTGATAAGGTTTCCACCTTCTTCATGAATATGCTTATTAAAAAGTCAGTGCACCTTATATACTCACTTATAAGTCATGGCAAACTACAAGAATACTGATCTGCCATAGCATATTGTGCCAGCAGATCAGGGACTATGCTGTTTGTTTAGCTGATGAATCCTAACAAACTGCACAGACCCGATCTGTCAGCGCACTATGCAACAGCTGTTATGGGTCTGTACAGTTTGCAGTTGAACTCATATTATAAGTGAGTAATATACAGTTGGAGATTGTTATATTATATTATTTATAATGTATTTTTGTTATGCATATTGATGAAGGACGAGTTGATCTTGATTGTATTGGATTGTGGCCCATGACTTGTAACATTGATTTAATTCTAGAGCCATTAAACGCATAGCACCACTATAAAGGTGTTTCATATTGGTCATCAGAAGCATTGGCTGTAGATGTATACCACTGATCATGTCCATTTGAACTTCGCCATCGAACACGAAGTGATTTCTGCATAGCTTTGTACTGACATTTTAAAAGCTTTATAAAGGTCATTTTGAAAGTTCTATTAAATGTTGTATAGATAATTGGATTTAATGTACTTGACACATAACCGAGCCAAACAAAGGATGTTATAAGCAAAGGTTGAAATTCACACTCATTACATAATGCTGTCATGATATTCACTACAAAAAATGGTGCCCAGCACACAACAAAAATTACGAACACTACACCGAGAACTTTGGATGCTTTCTGCTCAGTTCGAACATCATCTCGGTTCTGTGTGTGCTGCACATACTTCTTCAGAAGTAATATGCTGGTCGCTTTTATTAGAAGTTGATGCTTTCTTACAAGGTTTTTCAGCCTGATTGTAGTCTGTACTTCACTGCTGTTGGTATCATTCCAATTAAAAGAATTGTCACTTTGACTTTCCTCTGTGATAGTGTCTAGATCTGGAACAGTTGTTTTCAGTCGCATTGGTGAGGGAGGTGGTGTTATTGTAGATTCTTCCACTGAGAAAGCACCAATACAAGAACTGATGCTGTCATTTCTTGGATTTTGATATTGGTCCTGGCTGTACGAGTCATCAGGTTGAGACTGAGAGCAGCTGCTTGTCTCTCTCGAAAATTTTACTTGCTTTTTAAATTTATTTGCTTTGCGACTAATTGACCTGCGAATCATGGGCTGATCTTCATTGTTGGTTTTACACATTTCCATTTGCTTGTAGAGCAGATGAATCGTCAATCCATATGATATCACCATTATTCCCAGTGGAATAAAAAATGCTCCTATTGAGCCATAGATAATAAAAGCTTTATTGGACAAGGCGCAGTGCTCACCATTTATGACATTACTGTCATCCAGAAAGCCTAAAATAGTGATAGGACTTGTGATTACCAAAGCTGCTGCCCAGACAAAAATAATCTTCAGGATTACGATGGACTTGGAACGGTTACGAATGTGAAGTGGGGACCGAATTGCAAGAAATCGCTCCATGGATATGGTACACAGATGAAGGATGGAACAGGTACACATTAAAACGTCCGAGGTCACATACAGATCACACAAGAGGTGGCCAAATGGCCAATAACCTGAAAAGAAACAAGATGTTTGTATGGAATTTTTTAATTCATCTTCTAAGATTGTTGAAAAGAGATGATGTGGGTGTTAAAATATAAGTAACATTTAAAATATGCCAGCCTGCTCTTTTCTGTAAGCCATGTAGTCCCAGAATGTAAGAAGAATCACTGGGTTCTCCCCACACAGTACAGCAGTATATTAAATGTGGAAGAATACATTGTACACTTGTAGAATGAACTGTTTTGACATGAAACCATTGACCCATTTTATACTTTGTATTTTCTTAGATGCATTTACTTTTGTAGAGTGTTTCAGAGTGGTAGGAGGAGGAGTGCTCCAGATATGCTGTAACACGCCCTGATATAATCAGACACAACATAGGGATCGTCCATATAGGGTTGGGGTTGGGGATCAGCCATGTAAGTGGGGTGTGGTTGGGTATCATCTATATAATTGGAGTAATGTTGTGGTTAATCCATATCATTGGGGCAGAGTTGGGAAGGGATTTTCTTTCTAACCAGGATTTTAAATTTTTTCGTATGTTGGAAAATGAGGGTTTGGGTAAATAATATAATGGAGAGAATTTTTTATTTTTTGCAACAAAGCGGAGCAAGATCATTATTTTTTTTTAATTTATGGGGGAACAATTCTTCAGAAATTCCTGGGCCCCCAATCAACATGCTTAAAAATTTAATAGATTTTTGGTTTTGAAAACTTACTATTTTAATACCATGATTGAAAATAAACACGTGTGTTCTAATATGTTGAGTAAATTTGTCATTTGAGATCATAACAATACCAAAGTAGTCACAATTAACACAGAGGCTTATTTCTATAAGAATTACTGATAGGTTTAAGGGGTATAATACAAATAGGTTGGCTAGAAAGTATTTACAGGTGACATTTAAAATGATCATAATGTTAAATGCCAGATGAAACACTGACCATAATAGACCAACCAAACAATATCTGATCATAATGTTAAATGCCAGATGAAACACTGACTATACATGTATTAGACTAAAAACAAACTGTGATCATGATGTTAAATACCTAATGAAACACTGAGCATATTAGATTAAAAACAGAAACTATGATCATAACGTTAAATGCATAATGAAACACTGAACATACTACACTAACCACAGAAACTGTGATATAATGTTAAATTCATAATGAAACACTGAACCTACTAGACTGATAAGATAAACTGGGATCATCATATTTAATGCCAAATGAAACATAAAACACAAGGACTAATCACTTTATTTTGTGATGAAGACAAAGTTTAGACATCTTGAGCTATGAAATTCAGCAATAATTGTATCAACTCTACATCTTTCATTTTATTCCCACTTATATTGGAATCTGAAGAATAAAACTGTGAATGGTTTACTAGTATGATGAATCGGACAAGTATGTCCTTCACTCTGGCAGTTATTTTGCTCAAGTTCCTTGGGAATTTCATTTTTTGTGAGATATCTTTCTATAAATACATGATGACACTTAATAGATTGATATACATTTTTATTACAGAAAATGAGCTACTATGCTTGTGGTATATCATTATTGCCTCCTGGTATGTTCTTATCAAAGATTATTCCCTGGTTCATTTCTGATCTAACAGCTTAGCCAGACTATTTATTATTTTATGTTGAAGATAAAATATGCCATGGTTTACCATCAGCATCACAATAAATGTTTCCCATAGTTTACCAACAGTATCACAATAAATTTTCCCATGCTGTCCCATCAGCATCACAATAAACATTTTGTCATGGTTTTCAGTCACTATTAAGAAAGTCTGCCAATAGCTTCTCGTGGGTTGGTGGTTCTTTCTGGGGTTTTCCCCATTTATTCCTCCACCATTTATACTGTCCGTCATGTATAGCCTATCTTGTGCTGAAAAATGGCATTAAACCCCATAATAACAATAACATAACATATGTCACTATCACAGTGTTCCCAGGTTTACCATAAGTGTTGCAGTAAAAGTTCCTGTGGTTTACCATCACTATCACAGAAGTTTTCCAACGATTTACCATCAGCTTCAGAATAATAGTTCCCATGGATTACCATCAATATCACAATAAGTACTTTCCTGGCTTACCATAACAATATGAAAAGAGTTCCATCATCCTATATTATTAGAATTTTGTTGTTGAAAAACAATACAATTTCAATGGCAGCAAAATACATTTGAATTTTTGTTTTCAAAGAAGTATACTTATTTTTCCATAGAGGACTAAAATTAATGCAGTATTTTTTTTGTTGCAACAGTATATCTATGTTACTAATTTTACTAATTTTGTAATCATTATAAAACATTCTCTCTCTCTCTCTCTCGCTCTCTCTCTCTCTCTCTCTCTCTCTCTCTCTCTCTCTCTCTCTTTCGGGGTGATGACACGCACCTTATTTCTTTTTTTTGCCTTTTTACTAAGAGTAAGAACAGATGGACTTAATCCATTTTATCAAATTTGTCATGACTTCAGCAGTTTTCACTTCCAGATAAATATCAGTGCAAGTTTCATGTAAAATACATGCATATTTAATTTTTTAATGTCAGTTGACTTGTTCTTTATTCTTGACGTTTGCAATTACTACCTAACATTGAACTCAGATATTCTTTTTGAATGATTGTCCATGTATCCCTTTGCCCACCAAGATATCAGAATAAGGAAAGAAAACAAACTTGTACCCTCAGGGGCCTTTTGTAATGGTCTTGCTTGAATTATATCCGGATGAAATTGACGGAATATGACAATTTAACATAAAATGACCACTTTATATCTCCAGCCAACTCTCTCTCTCATGTGTGCATGCATCACATACATACATCCATCCATCCATACATAACACACACACACACACATACATACATACATTCCTATTTATCTACATATCTAAACAATACCTATCTAATCCAAATTTCTCTTTGAGACAATAACTTGCAACCATAAAGGCAATGTACAGGATTAGCACTAGATTACATAAATTGTCTGATAGCTCTCAGTGGTGTCAGTGCCTGCTTATCAATCCTGGATGTAATACAAAGATGAGATTCCATCTAAATACTCAGCTGTGAATAAATATCTATTTCATGGTTGTGGATAAATTCTCAATCCTTGTAACAGGTTTCACAATATTTATACATAGTACAATGGATAATGATAGGGATCAGTCTGGTTCCAAATATACAAACTATTTTATTAGCTTAGATTCAGGTGTAACTAGAACTGTGGAATCTGTTTGGATGCCAGCCTTTTCTTACTTGGTATTGTGAATGCAATATTGACCCTAGATATTCAAATGTGCAAAGTAGAGGCACAAGATATTCATGCAGTTAATAGTTATTATTGATTCTCTGCAATAAACAACAACAGTAATAATAATAATAATAATAATATTATTATTATTATTATTATTATTATTATTATTATTATTATTATTATTATTAGTTAAAGAAGGTAACTCATTTAGTAACAAATAATTTCCCATGATGCCTTCCACTATGACATATAATTATAATATAATATATATTATAATAATACATGTATAATGTGCACAAAATCTTTATGACTGACATGTGCAAGCAACTGTTACATGCTCAAGTATTCATAGAATTCAGTGTTATTATTCTGTTTAGCTGTAACATACATGACAACAAGGAGAAAAATTGAAATATTTTTCACTACATTCCCCTCCATCCCTCCTCATGCACACCCCATCGCATATGGATGTTTTAGCCAAAGTTGAAGTTGAACCAAATACTAATTCATGTGCATAACATTGAATTTGCACAACTGTACTTGTTTTTACACAATGTGATTTATGATTTAGACTTTTTAAATGTAGCTTTAATAATTTTCCAATCATACTACCATGATGTCTTCAGTGTGACAGTTTAAAGTGATATCTAGCACTGGGCATCATGCCACAGACATGTAGCTTCATGTCCCACCCAGTCACATTATCCTGACACCAGGCCGACCAGTCCTAACACTAACCTCCTAATGCTGAGCGCCTAGCAAGGCAGCTGTTAGTACATTTTTAGAATCTTTGGTATGACTCTGTCAGAGTTCGAACCCATGACCTTCCGCATCTGGGGCAAACACTCTAACCACTAGGCCACCGGAGCGGTGCATTTTTATATAGTTGGCACCATGTGCTGTGACTTGCATGTAGCTCATCATATGTACATGTGCACCAATCTCATCACTCACCATGAAAATTCATTACTTGAAAACTTAGAGCTATGATTTGCCTAACAACTTAACTATGATTTGCCTAACAACTTCCTTAATTTACAAGGAACTTTGGTGGAAAATACTTTTGACTGATTCCAGTGTTGGCATAGATCTAGCATCACCTGTGTTTTGTCACAAAAAGAATTTGTAAACAGTGATGTAATCTTCTGTGCTATATGGAGGGCAATTCTTTGGTATATGAAGGGCAATTCTATGGCATATGGAGGGCAATTCTGTGCTATATGGAGGGCAATTCTATGGTATATGGAGTTCAATTCTGTGCTATATGGAAGGCAACTCTAGGGTATATTTAGGGCAATTCTTTGATATATGGAGGGCAATTTTGTGCTATATGGAGGGCAATTCTATGGTATATGGAGTTTAATTCTGTGTTATATGGAAGGCAACTCTAGGGTATATGGAGGGCAATTCTGTGGTATATGGAGGGCAATTTTGTGCTATATGGAGGGCAATTCTATGGTATATGGAGTTCAATTCTGTGTTATATGGAAGGCAACTCTAGGGTATATGGAGGGCAATTTTGTGTTATATGGAAGGCAACTCTAGGGTATATGGAGGACAATTCTGTGATATATGGAGAGCAATATTATGCTATATGGAGAGCAATTCTTCTCACTTTTAGATTAATATAACCCTTAGTAGTAATATACAGATAAAACTTTTTCTAATTTAAACCTTGGGCATCATTATACATTGGTGCACTTTATTTACCCTATCTAGTTGTAATGTAGAATAATTTCCCAGTTTTATTGATTTGTTTTTTGTTTTCTGTTTTTGTTGGTTTTTGGGGGGTTGTTTTATGTTGGTTTTAATGGCTATTTTAACAAAGTTTTGGCATTATTATGCTGAGAAAATGAGAGTTAAGTCCCTTTCCCAAGGACTCGGCTAGGCAGCCATCCTAAGAAGGCTGTGCTGGTATCAAACACATGGTCAGTGGATTACAAATCAAATATTCTGCCAACTGAGCAAATGCGGCTTCCCTATATAGGTGAAGAGTTATCAATTATTGGTAGTATATAGGAATTACAAAAAATAATTTATCCATCTTTAGGAAGATGCTGAAGGTTCATTATATTTTCATGGATCAGTTTTGTGAAAAATTTAAATTTATTTTTCTTGGGTATTTATATTTTAACTGGGAGAAGAAGAATCATTGCTCTGCAGATCATAAACTAGTTGTTTGTAGGTATCACGAAATTTAGCAAGATTGGTAACCCAAGAAATATGTATGTCCAGTGTTGTAACAAGAACACCCAGCTGAAGAAAGAGTGCTGGCAAGCTGTAATAGTGTATTTAAAGCAGGCTGAGTTTCTTATGAGGTCACCCTCTATATGAGAAAGGGCATTTTTATGTACTCCACTAGTACATTTAAGATAATATTTGTACAGCAAGTGGAAAGTTTAGTTGGAATGCAATGCCCTGGTAAAAACAGACTAGGAAAAATCCCATAAAACACACATTAGTGCAGAAATAAACTCTAATTCCTACTGCGAATGTTATGGCTATTGCCAAGTCTTATGGTCAGTCCTGTGGTTCTAGGAAACAATTCTAACCTCGGGTTCCATAAGACCAATATTCCTGATTTATTGAAATTCTTTTTTCTTGAGCAATTCATTCAGCCTTACAAAAATACCATGTTTACATGTATAGAAGCATTTGGACTACAGTTCTTTTCTAAATGTTCATTCAAGGAATTGACATTAAACTTGAACATGTGCAATAGCATGCCATGACAAATCCACTAAACTTTCATCTGCATGTTCCACTCATACCCTGTACTGAACCCTCCCTTCCACCTCTTCTGACAGAACCCCCGGGGCTGCAGTGCAAAAGCCTGACATATATGATATGTCTTGATAATGTGACAGTATCTATGTTTGGACAGAAAATGCTTGAAAATGTAATTTGAATTTCACCCAAACAGTTTAAGAGACATGCTTGTGTATAGACACACAAAAAGTATAGATAGAGGATATCAATATATAATATCGTTTTTTTTCAAACAAGCATGGGGACAAACATTCATAATCAGGACTTACTGGGAGACATAAATTTGCCTCAAGAACTGATGTCCAGATAATTTCTAACTTTATTGCTGATCGCAAATGTGTAATGATGTAAGTAAGACTATGTCTGGCCATACATTTATGATGTCTTTTTTGATTGCCATTTGTTACCTGCACACACTATGTGTCTCTTCTCATTGCCATTTGATACAGTAGAGAGTAGCTCTGTGATTCAGAACTGAGGCTTTCTTGTTCCAGATTTTTCTATGATGGATTTATTTTTATTACATTGACAGTCTACTTCCTTTTGCAACTAATGCTGCAATTTTACCTTTTGAAGCGGATGTTCTAAAGTGTATCCCTTCTCTTTATTTTGGGGTACCCTTTAAGTGGCAGGAAATCCCAAGGGTCCCAAGAGTACTGGGGAGTATTCACAGTTAGGTATCAGTGTGTTAAAGATTAGTTACCAAATATACTTCCTTATAATCCAAGTCCAACTGCAAACTGCACTATCCCAGATCTGTCTTCACACTGTGAGCTAGCAGAGCTGGGTCTGTTTGGTTTATTTTAGCAATCAGTAGAACAGAATTTTACCCCACATTGTGCAGTAGCATATCGGGTTTGTTTTTATTGAGGTTGGGCTCAATTTTTATGAGAGTATTATATGGTAAGACTGTTACAGCCAAATGAATTATCAAAAAGAATGATCTTAACAGGGTAATTTCATGGGAATAAAGATTTCTTTTGATGCCTCAATATACTCTTTTGTTTGCTGAGAGTTTTCATTTTATTCACAGTAACAGCTTCCCTGACTGAATGAGGATTTTTTTAGTTTGAAAGTGTTGAATTATTTTATGAGTTAAAAACAGTGGAGAATATATTTATCTATACAACACTGGAAACATCACTTATCAGAGCTGCAGTGGCTGATGGATTCACAATTGTTGGGTTGCAGATTCCTGCAAAAACCAGACTGGGGTGGCAGCATTGTTATGTATTAGGCTAAGTCGCTTATGGATAAGCCGCTTACGTTTTATTCCCTCAGCACTAAATAGTCATTCATGTTTTAATGTGCTGTCGAAACCCCAGTTGATCCATTGATCAAATTACACAGGACCATTTAAGATTGATAATGACATAGCAGAAATTAAATTACTGTAAAACCAATATTCAGCCTCAATAGCAGCTCAAATGAAATGCTCACATGAACAAGAATTGGGGTGTACAAATTTGGATTTTGCCAAATTTTAAAGTTCAGGGACATAAATGTACTTTAAGTGGAATGGTATTTTTAGGGTTTTTTGGGGGTTGGGTATGGCACAGCAACACCTGTAATATATATACTCACTTATAAGATGAGTCCTGCTGCAAACTGCACAGACCCAGATCTTCAGTTACATCATGCTTCTGCAAATCAGGGTCTGTGAAGTTTGTTAGGAGTAATCAATTGAATAAACAAGATAGACCCTAATCTACAATTACATTATGATACAATGGGTCAGGATCTTCGTTGTATGTAGTTGGACTCTACTTTTAAGTGAGTATAAATGGTAATTCCATGCACAAGGATACGCCATGATAACCAAACCCGACTGATTTTAAGCAGTGTACTATATTGCCATAATTCAGTCATTTCCACATGATAATGTCATACCTAATTCATCATGAAAGCTCTGATTATGTATAAAAAAAATTATGTAGAACAAATGTGAAACATGCCTTAAGAATCTGTGCAATAACAGCTGTTTTTAAATATCTATTTTCTTTTGCTCTGGGAAATTTATTGAAAGAAGGATTATTAGTTTGACAATATAATAAATAACTTTTACTTTCTTTTGTCTATTGTACTTAACACATTAACCCCTGGTGACGAGTTTACATGGCAGGAGGTAGTAGCCTACTGCCGAGCTCTGTAGCATCAAGGTCATGTATGATACACCAAAGTGGGTGGTATTATAGAAAAGTAGACAGATGTAGCTCTACAATGATACCATATAATCTGGAATTTCTAGTTGTACTACAAAATACAGGGAAAAACCTCATTTTTTTTACCTCATTTTTTTCTACCCAAAATTCGCCAGTGGTCGGAATCCAATTTTGTGTCTGGATTTTAGACATTTCGGTCTCAGATCTAAGGCAGGCCAGTATGAACTGCAAACCAACAGATGAACCTTTGCAAAAAGTAGGATAAGATGGGCCTTTAGAATAAAAAGTGGTCTCAATATGAAAATAGTGGGTCCGTTAGGCAAAAAAACAAAAAAATGGGTCCTTGAGAAAGGTACTTAGCTCCCCTGTTTCTAACACATCTAGGCAGTATGTTATTGGAAGATCACCTGGAAGTTGGTGTTTTAGGATTTATTTAAAAATAGCTTTCAAAATGTGTTTCCTACTTGAATTTCAGACGAAAACAACAAAAACCTCCAGGGGTTAATGTGTTAACAAGCACTTACCATATGTACTTGCTTATAAGTCATGTCAAACTACAAACAACAAAGAGCCTGATCTGCTTTAGCATCATGTGCATACAGATCAGGGTCTGTGCTGTTGTTCTGCTGATTATTCCTAACACTACACAGACCCAGATCTAATGGCACATTATGTAATGACAGATCTAGATCATGCAGTTTGAAGTTGGACTCATAAATGAGAATATATACAGTAAGATTTTTATATATAATTCTTATGCTTAAAGCTGATAAAACATTTTCAGGCTGTTGATTTTCCAAGTTTTAATATATTTTTTAGCATTTTTGATCAGATTTTTGAAAATTGCTGCATACAGCATTAACATGGCTAGTAATAGTAGTGGTGGTATTGGTACCAGTAGTAGTAGTAGTAGTGGTGTTCCTGCTGCTGGCAATAGTAGTGGTCGTGCTGGTAGTTGTAAAGATAGAAGAAGTAATACTGGTGGTAGTATTTGTAGTTCATCATTGTTTTCAAAATATTTAAAAGTCATGTTGTTAGACATTCTTTATGTTTCAAACTAATTACAGTCCAATTAACAGAGGCTTCCAAAGTCATAGTGATTATGGATGTACCCACTTCCCACAGTTAATGTGTAGATGATAAAACTCCTGTGAAGAAATAAAATCAAATTCCTACAGTGAAAGATACTTTGTTTGTATGCAGTCCTGTGGTTTATGAAGTTACTGGAAATAAATAATTCTGATCTGAGGTTCCAGAAAACCAATATTCCTGTTTTGTTGAAATTGTTTTATTGAAAGTAATTTTCACTGACCAATACATATAGCCTGCTTAAAAATACATTGTCTACATGTAGAATCACTGGGACCACAGTTCTTTTATCAAGTTTATTTAAGGCATTGAATTAACAGAAAACAGTAAACTAAAGCAGCTGTAATGGCTTACCATCACAAATCAGCACACTTTCCATTCTGCCTCTGTCATGGGTTCAAACCCTGGCCAAGTAATACCAAAGACTGGTACTAGCAGTTGCCTCATTTGGCACACGGCATTAGGAGGTTAGTGTAAGGACTGGTCAGCCTGATGTCAGGCTATTATAGCTGGGTGGGACATGATGTTACATGTCTGCAGCATGATGCCCGAGGGCTAGAGATCACTATAAACTGCCACAATGTAGACATCATAGCAATATGACTAAAATTGTTAAAGCTACATTAAAAATCAAAATGATACACACACATATTCCATTCCCGAGCCTGTACTAAACCCTTCCTCTCACCCAGCCAGACAGTGAACCAATAGGCATAATGCACCCTCACATGTCTTACTGCTGTCACTGTATAAAGTTAGGACAGAAAGTGTTTGAAAAGGTAACTTTAATTGAATATATTTTCTGACCTTTGACGCCTCCCAAGGACCACTGAAATGGGACCCAAGGATGACACCTATCTTCTTTCAGGGCAACATAACTTAGAAGTTTCATGAATTTCCACAAGCTGGTTTAATGAATGTGTTTATGTACAGACAGAATAATGGACAGACAGAGGATATCAAAATATCTCATTTGTATTTTTTGTTAAACATGCATGGGGATGAATATCCATAATCAGTATTTATTGGGAGATATGAGTTTATCTAGACAACTGATGTTAAGATAATTTGTAACTTTATAAAGAACATCTCATTTATTTGAGTAACACTGTTAGTCCATATAATTATAGTGTATGAATAATGTATGTTTTACTGTAGGTTGATAAAGGAAGTTTTGATTCACAAGGCTGGACTTTATATTTCTTATATATGAACTGTAGTATCATTTTGTGCAAAAGTGTTTCCTTTTCTGCAGGTTAAAATAAAATATGTCTATATGCGTTTTCTGTATGAATATTTCATGTACTGCTGATCTTCAACTACCCACATGAGAAATATCAAAATTGCTGAACATCAGTCATAGTATTTTTTAATAACAAAGTTGGAAGATGCAAATTGTGGTTCTGTACCATGGTAGCTAAACTAAGTGCCTCTGAAATAGCCAATATAGGGAATGTAACTTGGTCTGTTTGACAATGAGAAACAATCCAATAGTTATTATAGGTATTGTGTTGTAACTTGGTTTGTTGGACAGAGTGACTGTAATAGACAGTATAGTGTTGTAACTTGGTCTGTTGGACAGTGACATTGAAATAGCCATTATAGGGATAGTATTGTAACTTGGTCTGTTTGACAAAGAGAAACAATCCAATAGTTATTATAGGTATTGTGTTGTAACTTGGTTTGTTGGACAGAGTGACTGTAATAGATAGTATAGTGTTGTAACTTGGTCTGTTGGACAGTGACATTGAAATAGCCATTATAGGGATAGTATTGTAACTTGGTCTGTTTGACAAAGAGAAACAATCCAGTAGTTATTATAGGTATTGTGTTGTAACTTGGTTTGTTGGACAGAGTGACTGTAATAGATAGTATAGTGTTGTAACTTGGTCTGTTGGACAGTGACATTGAAATAGCCATTATAGGGATAGTATTGTAACTTGGTCTGTTTGACAAAGAGAAACAATCCAGTAGTTATTATAGGTATTGTGTTGTAACTTGGTTTGTTGGACAGAGTGACTGTAATAGATAGTATAGTGTTGTAACTTGGTCTGTTGGACAGTGACATTGAAATAGCCATTATAGGGATAGTATTGTAACTTGGTCTGTTTGACAAAGAGAAACAATCCAATAGTTATTATAGGTATTGTGTTGTAACTTGGTTTGCTGGACAGAGTGACTGTAATAGATAAGGTAGTATAGTGTTGCAACTTGGTCTGTTGGACAGTGACATTGAAATAGCCATTATAGGGATAGTATTGTAACTTGGTCTGTTTGACAAAGAGAAACAATCTAATAGTTATTATAGGTATTGTGTTGTAACTTGGTCTGTTGGACAGTGACATTGAAATAGCCATTATAGGGATAGTATTGTAACTTGGTCTGTTTGACAAAGAGAAACAATCCAATAGTTATTATAGGTATTGTGTTGTAACTTGGTTTGCTGGACAGAGTGACTGTAATAGATAAGGTAGTATAGTGTTGCAACTTGGTCTGTTGGACAGTGACATTGAAATAGCCATTATAGGGATAGTATTGTAACTTGGTCTGTTTGACAAAGAGAAACAATCTAATAGTTATTATAGGTATTGTGTTGTAACTTGGTCTGTTGGACAGTGACATTGAAATAGCCATTATAGGGATAGTATTGTGACTTGGTCTGTTTGACAAAGAGAAACAATCCAGTAGTTATTATAGGTATTGTATTGTAACTTGGTTTGTTGGACAGAGTGACTGTAATCGATAGTATAGTGTTGTAACTTGGTCTGTTGGACAGTGACATTGAAATAGCCATTATAGGGATAGTATTGTAACTTGGTCTGTTTGACAGTCACTCAGAAATATCTATTATAAGGATAGTGTTGTAATTTTGACAGTGACTTTGTAATAGCTATTATAGGGACAGTGTTGTAATTTGGTATGTTGGACGGTGACTGTTACAAATATTATAGGAATAATGTTGTAACTTGGTATGTTGGACAGTGACTGTTATAACTATTATAGGAATAGTGTTGTAACTTGGTATGTTGGATAGAGACTTTAATAGCTGTTATAGTGATGGTGTTGTAACTTTGACAGTGACTCTGTTATAACTATTATAGGGATAGTGTTTTAATATAGCCTGTTTGACAGAGCAAATCTGATCTACCTTAAATCTAATCTACTCCAGTAACCAACAAATGGAAATTTCTTCTGCTGAGAAGGAAAGGAATCTTCCTGTAGTCAAGTTTATTGCTGTTGAGCAAATTCTTACCAGCTTAAATTGAGCATTATTCAGGGTAGATAACTATAACAAATTTTTACAAGTTAGCATGGAGCCACATTCAGGGTAGATAATTGTTGCGTATGGTAGTATGGATTTACTTGTATTCATTAGGAAACCAATTTTGTCTTTACTTTCAGACATAGATAAGACATAGGTGTCACTTACAATGCTGTCGTTATTTTCGGTATAGGTATCAACGTTGAAATTTTACATTCAGCTCATTTTCTCTAGGACTGTTGAGTGTACAGTCATAAAACTTGTTGGTTGCATTCATTACAGAGAGTAATGCTCATCTCTCGCAAGAGGAGGTCACGGTGACCTAGATTTCTTGCCCCATTGACTTGCTGGGTACACTCTATTTGGAATATGCATTGGTGGAGTAAGTGAGACAGAATGCTGCACAGTTCTTGTTATGGAATTTATGTTTGCTAGAACTGTGAAGTTAATGACCCATCATAATATTTGTTAGGAAGATAGTCTTAAGTATACTACATAACATTACCAGGTACAAAGTTGTAAAGATTAGCATAAAACTACCAACCTGTTACAAAGAAAGTCTTACAGACCTAGCAGAAATGTGCCCCCATTTTAGGTCTCTCACTTTTGTCCATTCCAAAGAGTATCCACTAGTTCAGATACTGATAAAACTTGTTATTAATTTAAAATCATCAAAAATTGTATATTGAGACAAGTCACAGATTGTTAGCCAAATTAAGATGCCCAGTTGCTACCATATAGCATACCATATAGCATTGCTTATAAATTGACTTCAGCTGTGAACAACATAGATCCTGATCTGTCATCATACAGTGTGCCAGCAAATCAGGATCTGTGTTCTGTGTTTTACCAATTACTCCTAGCGCACTGCACAGATCCAGATCTGCAAGCACATTATAGTTCTGTACTGTTTGCATTTTTTACTCGACTGTGAGCACATACGATGATCAAACTTTATACAAACAACCTCTTTAGGTCCCAACAGTGTCTAGTTTAGTGGAGTTTAACTATATTAATAATTATATCTTTGCATATATCGTCTCAGAAATACAAGAGTTAAAAATAAACTGAAAATTTCATAACTGGACCATTCTGCTGCAAGGATATAGCTATACCTAACTTGCCAGACCACCTTTGGAAACCATACAAGTGGTCTTTAAAGACATGTTCTACTTTAATACAAGTCTTTCAAGAAAAGGGGCAGCAGTAGTTAAGTGGGTAGAGTTTCAGACTACTAATTATAGCGTCTTGGGGTTTGATACCCACTGAGGTCAGCTTGGTTGGCTGCCTTATTGTGTCCTTGAGAAAGGTACTTATCTCCCATTTCCTCGGCATGATATGACCAGTAAAAACAAAAAGTTAGAAATACATGTACCATTGAAACCAACAACGCAGAACCAATCTTTCTAGAATTGCTGTATCAACTGTTGAATCAAATTCTCATGTCTCTAAACACAGAGGAGTCCCGAGTGACCGAGTGGTCTAAAGCGCTCTCCGTTACGGATCACTGCCATCTCACCTCTGTCTGCATGGGCTCGAGTCTCGGATTCAGCCATTGTGGGTATGTGAGAAAGCTTGCCAGTAGCTTCTCGTGTGTCGGTGGTTCTTTCCGGGGTTTTCCAGGGTTCTTCCTCCACCATTAATACTGGCTGCCATGTATAGCCTATTGTGTGCTGAAAAATGGCATTAAACCCTACAGCAACAACAACAACTCTAAACACGGGTGATCTGTTATAAAAGGCATTGTCCTTAGGCATATGTTCAGCTGTACCCTGGATGTGTAGAATAGAGACAATGATGGAAGGTTAAAGGCAATGTACAATAGCTGTTAGGAGACTTTGGCTACAGTGGAAGGATATTCCATCTCACCTCAAGTCACCCATTATGAAAATAAAGTTCCATAACCAAAAACATGTACATTGTAAGCCAAAACTCGACTAGAATTGTCCACTTGTACATGAAATCAGGCATTCTTGACAGCACTGTAAATAACTATGGAGAAACCTAGAATTAAAGCATGGAAGGCTCTTCAATAAAAATAATTAAAAAAGTACACCATTACCAATCATTTCAGACTGTACTGCAAGCTATACAATCTTTGAAAAATCCACCAATAAAGTTTCATCAAATGTGCAGTGTTGAAAAAGAGATAAAAATTTAAACAGAACATGGGTATTAGAAGTACTGAGATGAAACAACTAAAGTGAGCTTGCACACAACAGTACTTTGGTTTTTCCTTTCTAATTGGCCTGAATGATCAATGTCCTAGTTCAGAGCACCTTGCTACCAATGCTAATTGCCCTAAGACACAGCTTCCTGAAAGTTCAAAAGGACTGATTTAGTTTAAATGATGCCAACTTCTCAGATCCAAATATTTTGTTTATAGCTGCTGGGATAATAGAGGTGTATTGCAGAATGTCTTCAGAGATTTCTCCTGGCAATCAGGCAGCAATTAGTCTCAAGATTGGCTTTGTAGCAAGGAGTTATTTGCAGGGGCCTCTGTATGGTACACACATAAACATTATATAAATAGTAGAATTGGTAAAAACAGTTTGAATGTCTGTCAGAATGTTGTCTACCAAGAGAGTCAGAGCAGTTGTAAATTGTGCAAATAACTCTCTACTAGCTGTAGTACAATTATGTGCTTCATAAGAATGGGTGCCCACACATAGGGGCAAGGAGGGGTTGCACTTACCTCCTGTCCCCCCGCCCCTCCAATTTCAACTCCAAACATCTTTTGGCCTATATCTGTAAAACTTAATAACTGACTGCTACATGTTTTTTTCCCCCTTGAAAATGACTCTGCAGGTGCCCTTGACACACAGTGTTACTCTTTTCCATCAATATGTATGACCATCCAGTTATATGTTTAGGTTAGTTTCTCATCAGTGGAATATTCATGTTCCATGAACACATTTCTAGTTTATATTCAAATAACAAATATTATTATTGGTTTAAATTACTAGAGTTAACATAATTCAGCATGAAGTGCTTCCAGAACATGTACAGAAAACAAACCCTCCCTCTAGAAATGTTTTAAAATTGCTTATGTAATTCAATACCAGTACATGTACTTGCAGAGCAAATACAGGAAACATAAACCCTCCCCTCCAGGGATATTATCAAAGTGCTCACGTACAAGAAATATGAATAATCTCTTCAGAGATATTACCAAAGTGCTCGTATTGTTCAATATCCAGTGCCTCCAGACCCCATATAGGAAACCTGAACCCTTGCATCACAGAGATATTATAGCAGTGGTAAAAAATATGCTTCTTTTTGTGTAATTATCGCGTCTGTGGTATTTAAAGTTGGAAAGGGGAGAAAACGGGTTCATATTTTCAAAATCAAAAACTGTTGACTTTAATGTCGATTACAATCATATTGATGACTCAGAACTCTCTCTCTTGACAGTTATCTTATTCCTGTTGTGGAGGAGACCAAATTTGTCAAGGTTACTTTCAACTGTAAACTAACCGTTCTTCCATATATTAGATAACTCGGGGACATATGTAAGAAAACATAAGCAGGTGGTTTAATCAGTCATGGCAAGCACAGATTGGGGAGTAGATTACAAGGTCTTGCTCTAGTTATACAGATGATTAGTAAGAACAAAACTTGACTTTTGCTTGATTCTGTATACCCGGTAGATCAGTCTTAAATCTTAAGCTGCATATACTTGATCCGATACCCAGATAGCAAAATGTGAACCACCACTTTATCTCATGCAAACAAAATTGGCTCTTTTGTATACTACCAAACTATTTTCCAATCCATCAAAACCCGTATTCAATGTAGTCTTTAGGCCAAAATACCAAAACCTTGTACGCTCAGAAATTAAATTCCATTCCACAATTTGGCTTATGAATTCTTCCTCATTTAGAAGCGGCATAAATCAGCGTTGGAAATGTTACAAAATTCTGTGTTCCTAAATCACCACCATAGTTGTCAAAATCTCCCAAAATGATATTTGAGCTTTGCTAATTCAGAAAGTCCTCAACAAATCCTGTCCTTTTTCAGAGTAAATTCTGTGAAATCAGAGCCACCTATCGTAGCCATATATCTCTGTATACAAACAGTTAAAAAGATGGAGACTGCATTGGAGCTGGTATTTCTACACCCTATAACCAGTTACTGGGTAAAGCCTTGATGTTTACTACAGAAATTACAGGCATACTCAGAGCTTTGAAATATTTTGAAACCTCATTTTTTTTAAATGTCATCTTTTCAGATGAAAGCCTCACAGAATCTGAAATCTGACTCCCATTAATATCCCAGATACTAAAGAAACATAAAGTAAAGTACGTGTACTTGTACAATCTGGGGAAAGTATTCTGTTCTTTTGGCTTCCTTAAGTCACATTGGCAGGGCTTACCTTATCAGCCGGAAGCCAGGTGATTTATCTGGCTACTTTTTTCTTTACACCCAGCTACATTAAAAAAAAGGTCATGTATCCCCATTGGGAGAGGTTCCCTTTCCCCCACCTACTTTGAACACTCACCTTCCAACTTGGAAGGCCCTGCATACAGATACAGCAATCACTTGTTTCCAAATGGAAGATTCCATTTACTGACTTCAGACAGTGTGCAAAACAGCATGTTCACGAAAATAACTCTACAAACTTAAGAACATGAAACCCACTGTCAGAAATAGTATCCTTCATATAGAACAAATCAGAGATCAGATGGTATGTCCAAATCATGTTATCAGAATGGAGTGTTAGAATTTGATTTTTTTTGTTGATGGCATATCGGACACACATACCTTGCTCATGCACACCTCCAGAAGGATGAACCCTGACCTGAATGTATAACATGCCAGTATATATCAACTGACAGTTGAACACATTCTTGTCAAATATGTCAATTTCAGAAGTATTTGGATATGAACTGCTTAAAGAAACTACATGAAAATGTACCACCCAAGAAAATCGTAAACTTCATAAAGGAATGCAGTTTCTTCAACAGAATTTAATCTATCTATGGATTTTATATGTGTTACCATTATCTTTTATTTTATATACATTTTACAGAATTTTAACATCTTTACATTTTTATCTTATCCATATTGTACTTCATGTTTTTATTACTTGGGAGGGTTTTTCTGCTTGTTTTTGTGCATTTCATTTTAACGCTTTTTAAAAAACTTTACGTTTAGTTTGGTCGGCAAAGCTACTTCTGTGCTGAAGATCCATAATACCATAAAACTCTACATTAAAAGAGAAAAGGAAGACAGGCAAATTCTGTAGCATATAATTATTGAATGCCTCTTTCCCCAAACCATTAATTAATTAGTGATATAAGGGTGATATATAAAAACGGGGTGTGTTTTCTAGCTTTTAATACTGTAATGAAGAGTTTTGTATATTTCTTAATCTGTTTTTTAATTTACCAATCATAAACTTATTCTGAAAATGCAAAGTTGGCTGCTGTGGTTACATTTCCTGTTACCACAAACATTAACATTAATACACTTGGTGTGTTAAGTCGTCAGAGATGCATGGTACAGCTTATGTGGCTGTTATATGAATAGGTCAGATGTCAAGGTCACAGAATATTTCCATGTCATATGTGACATAGAATTTCTTTTTTGCTGTCTGTCAGAACTGAGAGTGGCTCTTTATTTATTTTTTGCACTGCACCATCTTTCAAGAATAGTCGCAAGTTATTCTCATACAAATATCGACTGTTTATCAACTTTTTTCATATGTTTGACCGAAGACCAAGAAATAACATACTGCATTATGGAGAGAGAATGTAATCAGAGAGATGGCAGAATAATTTCAGCTTCTTTAGTCACTGACTGAGTGCCAAATACGACTGCAGTTTTTATTGTCCCTATCCTGTCTTGAACTTTAAAGATTGTAATCCTAACCTTGAACCTCCTAAAAAATTACACAGCCCAGTAAGACTGCCTGCTAACTTAAAGTTTAATCTAACCAAAGAGAGCACTAGAGCCATGCTGCCAAAGTACACTGTGAAAGCACTGGACCAATGCTGCCCAAGTACATTATGAAAGCACTGGAGCAATGCTGCCCAAGTACATTATGAAAGCACTGGACCAATGCTGCCCAAGTACATTACGAAAGCACTAGAGCCATGCTGCCCAAATACGTTATGAAAACACTGGAACCAATGCTGCCCAAGTACATTATGAAAGCACTGGACCAATGCTGCCCAAGTACATTTTGAAAGCACTGGACCAATGCTGTCCAAGTATATTATGAAAGCACTGGAGCCATGCTGCCCAAGTACATTATGAAAGCACTGGACCAATGCTGCCCAAGTACATAGTGAAAGCACTGGACCAATGCTGCCCAAATACATTGTGAAAGCACTGGACCAATGCTGCCCAAGCACATTATGAAGGTACTGGACCAATGCTGCCCAAGTACATTGTGAAAGCACTGGACCAATGCTGCCAAAGTATATTATGAAAGCACTGGAGTCATGCTGCCCAAGTACATTATGAAAGCACTGGACCAATGCTGTCAAATTATATTATGAAAGCACTGGAGCCATGCAGCCCAAGTACATTATGAAAGCACTAGAGCCATGCTGCCCATGTACATTATGTAAGCATTGAACCAATGCTGCCCAAGTACTTTGTGAAAGCACTGGACCAATATTGCCCAAGTGCCTTATGAAAGCACAGGACCATTGTTACCCAAGTGCTAAAAGAAAGCACTGAACCACTGCTGTCCAAGTGCATTATGAAAGTACTGGACAAATGCTACCCAGTTACTTTATGAAAGCACTGGACCAATGCTGACCAAGTGCCTTATGAGCACTGTTGTCAAAGTGCCTTATTCACCTTCTGGACCAAAAACTGCCCAAGTGCCAATCCTTGAATTGTTGAAACTGCCAGAGTAAAACTGTATAGACTTACAGGATCTTGGTTATCATAAAATAAAGTCAATGGGAATTTGGCCTCACTGCTAAAACAGCTGTTTTTCTACTACATCTGGTCCAGTGTAACTGGCATCCCCATCCATAATCATAGGGGTCAGTTTGATAAGATGGAGTGCTCAGCTGTCCCAGCCATAATATAGCTTTGAGGAGGATGAAATCTGCATTCTTGTTTCTGGACTGGCTGCTATCATTTGAGGGGAGGGGGTGTGCATGTTTATATGTACCAGTATGAATCACTGTATAACTCTTTTTTTTCTGGCTGTTTGCAAGTTAAAACTGATTATCAAAGTCATTGCTAAGTGTAAATTTACTTTCGATTTACTAAAGAAAGAATTATTTTAGAAGCTTGTTGGAGCCTAATACTTGCTCCACAGATATTTTTTATTCTAATAATACAACTGTACAATAGTGTTTGCTGTTGTTTGAGAGCCTGAGTTAAAATTGAAGGTCATGAAAAAAAAACAACAGAAAACTTTTCTGTATTAGAGCTATCTGTCTAGCTTATTGACTTTCATATCTGCATGAAATTCTTTTAACAGGCTATAAAATAGATATATCAGACAGCCCACCATAGCCACTTGTGATAAGACCAGGCCATTTCAGCTGCTTGTTGAGGGGGAGGGTCATCTTTGCTAGCCAAGTATACTGTGGAGCCATTCCATCTCAATATAACCCCTTGGTATGAGCCGATTTCTGTGTGATATTAGATTTGTGATTTTGAGACTACATTGCAATATAATGGAGGTTTATTGATTGCAATTAATAAAAGTACCTGGTTGGCTTATCATTCTGATTTTTAAGTCACCAGTCCTTTTCACAGTAGACATTAACCCATATTATATTAATCTTAACAACATTGGAAAAAGCGTGAAGCTTTTCTAGTTGACATGACTAATAATTTGATTGTTCTAAATCAATGACTTTGACTGGCCTGTTTGTGCTGAGACTTCATGTGGAGGTTGTAAGCTGCTTAGAATTGGTACATTTTATTCAGGAATCTGATTGGCTTAGCTCAGTGCTGTCCAACCTTTTTGACACCATGGGCTACTGAAAAATGTTTTTCTTGGAGCCGAGGGCCACAGCAGAAAACTTAAAAGCAACAACTATATAGCTGCTCGATCTCTGGTGGGCCATTTAAAATCAGCTGGCTGCAGGTTGGACAGCACTGGCTTGTCTCTTTACCTCTCTTGAGCAAGACTGATGCATTTTTATTAGGTGATCTTACATACCAGTCTTGGGACTGTATTTTTTAAATGCTATTTTGATCAAACTTCGTATGTAGTTTATATTTTCAGATTCATTGGAGTATTATTATGAGTAAAAGCCATGCTTAGTAATGACTTGATTATTTTATCTGATTGGCTGAGCTTGATGACACATGACTATCCTTCAGATCAAAATTTGACCAAACTTGGTAAATGCTCTTAAGAAGATTTAGATCAAGATTAGTCATATATATATATATATATATATATATATATATATATATATATATATATATATATATATATATATATATATATATAGTTAACTTTGAATTTGATTGACTGAGCTTGTTGCCACTATAGAGAATGAATTTTGATTGGCTGCATTTGTTACTACTCTAGAGACAAATTTTGATTGGCTGAGTTTGTTACCACTCTGGAGAATGAATTTTGACTGGATTGTGATCAGGCTTGACAAATAAGTTTAATCATCATTGTATTGGACAGAATTTTTAATAAATGAAATCAGCACATGTTCAAAAGATGATCTTGCATCTGACTGGCCAAGTTTGATGCCCAAGTCTCTTCATCTAGAGACTTCATTTCTCATCCAATCAAGATGAAACTTGGCAAGTAGGTTTATATTATCAGAATCTTGGGTGGATGCAATTATAGGCAAGAGACAATGCATATTAGTTATGCCTTTATCTTTGGAAATAATTGTTACCATAATTGAGTGAGGTAAAATTGTAAAGTTTGGAATGGTCACATGTTGTGTAATCCTTTCTCTTTGGAGTAACTTTTTTATGCTTGTTTTACTTCAGCCACATAAAACTGCAACCAGAAATCAACTGAAAAATTAGTATAAATTCTGTTTCATATTTCCTTGCCCATTTCTAGGAGAATTATTGGTCCGCTAAAATATTCTCTAGAATTATGGGGTGATGCAACCATGAATGACAGTGTGCTCTGTTTCAGACACACCACAGTCTAGAGCAGGCGTCTGAAACTCAAACTACCCTGAGGGCTGCATGAGGGCATTTTAGATGGCCCAAGGGCTGCACCACATTTGTTATCTTTCTTAACACATTGTGATGCCAACCATTTTGCAGGCCACAGGATATGGCATGGCAGGCCGCATGTTTGAGATCCCTGTTTTAGGGCATGGTAACACCAACACCATTTTTGTGGGACAATGCCATTCATCTTGTGTGTTGTGTGCAAAAAATATTTGTATGGTAGGTTTAGCACACAGATTATAGCTGGTAGAAGTTGGCACTATTACTAGTGAATGTAGCAAAAGGAGGCATGCAGATGTCACTTAAACTGACAGTACTAAACAATTGCTTTCTCATCTTAACTGGAAACTAATAAATATTTAGTGCATGCCACCATCTACTACTCAACTGCACTTAACCCTTTTTGTTTTATGGGGCCAGAAATACTGGATTTTATTACTTCATCCATTGGTGACAATGATCTCTGATCTGAGCTTCCTGATTTGCACTTAGAAGGGGGGGGGCAGAGGTGGCACAAGCAACAAAACAGCAAAGATAATGATGTTTAATGACAACACATCAATGACTGCAATGTATGGATTTTAAACCTCATCTTCCTTACAGGTCAAATGCAGTTTTTAACCTAATATGACATGTCCCATTTGTCTGTAATTATTTTAATGCTCCCTGGGAGTTATAAGATCATTACAGACTTCATAATATGCCAAGACACTATTGCAAAAAGGTGTTTGCATAAAGGGGGGGTGGGGGATACTGATGGGGATAAAGCACACAACCAATAATAGCAGCTAACCCCATTCCCAGTAAAACTGATTCATGTATAGGTTCAGGGCGGCAGTAGGCCTGAAGTCCCCTGTAGACCTATGTTACATCTGATATCAGATTGGTATGTGTTTTAATATAGATCCAATCCATGATGGAAAAGTCTTAAACAATAACCCCTATTTTCTACCAGGTACTACTGGTCAGCTTGTAATTATTCCCTGTTTCTGTGTTGGAAGCAGCTGTCTAGCTTGCAGGGAAATTCTCTGCAGGAAAGTTTATAAACCTATTTGAAGCAGTGTTAGTGTTGTCCTAATTATGGATATTAGTTCTTTAGCCTTGTGTAATTACCCAAATAATTAAGTACTGATGTGATAATGGAAAGTTGCTAGCTTTTAATTCAGCATGTGAGGATCAAAATAGTAATTACTTCAATATTGCCACATTGTATCCACTTGGATTTTTATCAGGTGACATTATGTCTTGATTTGGCAGAAGAAAAATTTAAAAAATCAGACACTCATTATTGGATTTTTTCAAAGAATAGTTGGTAGAAAAGTCAAAATGGGGAATTTTGTTGGCTGCCAGTTTTAAAAGGTAACTGCTTTCATAGATTTATTTGCAAATTGTGAAATCAACCACAATATTTCACTGTTTTTAGAAACATATTTAAAGATATATCATTCTTGAGCTCTGGTATATTCAAGTGTTTAGTCAGGAGTAAGTAAAGCTATTTTTCCAGAAAGATAAAAATTGGGACTTTTGTAAAGAAAGAACCAATAAAACAATATGACAAAAATCCCTCCGAACCTTGTTCCGGAAATTTCATACTAATTAAATTCTTCCAAAACTTGTCTGGTCATTCTGTGAAAGTGATCTCTTAAAATAAAATGTGAATTATTTTCCATTTATGTGTAGTCTTTATATTTTCCTGAGTTTTAATAAAAGGGAGTATCCATCATCCAGTATCTGGGGAGCATTCCTTGTCAAGGTGAAACTGATAGTGGCATTGCCATCCATCATCACCCACAAAACAAGCAGGACAAAAAGATACAATCATCTATTATCTCCAGATAGGGGATCAATCCTTAGCACCAACATATGCATTATAGATTTAATTGTCCAAACTTCAACAAATAATTGTTTGATTTATCCAGACGAATGGCATATCCTTGAAATATTCCTAATAGTATATATCGCAATAGCCAATATTTGAAATACTCCTCTTAGTATATATCTCAACAGCATATCCTTGAAATATTCTTAAGAATATATATATATAATATATTTAGGGCCACATGCGCCATCATGATTACTTTAGTATGAAATTATTTGAAAACTGTATAATTCTTGATGTGGAAGAAATAAGTGATAAATGTTGAAATCATATTTAATAAATCAGTGCCGTTGACTCTTTAAGCTTAGTTCATACCCAACTGCAAATAGTATTGACTATGATCTGTCACCACATAACATCCTCACAGGTCAGGCTCTGATATAAGCAAGAAATTGTAAGTGAACGGTGACATCACTCTAATTGTCCAGCACATTACTGAACGACATATCTGGGATTGAGTTGTTTCTGTATGAATTATGCACGAGGATGTAAATATTGCATCTTAGGTGAATCACTGTACAGCACTTCCTTGCTATAAGGCACCTTCATATAACACGGTTTCTGTTGTAAGGCAAATATGGTCATGGACTACTTTTTGTGAAATTATAGCAAAATTATATGTATCATTTAACTTCATTACGAGAATAATAAAAAAAAGGTGGTATACTCTGTGACTGCCATGGACATTGTTATAATGAGGGAGTACTGTATCATATACCAAGTGCTTCATTATGAGATCATCTCACTGAAAGAAGATATACTTTGTGACTCCCATGGACATTGTTATAATGAGGGAGTACTGTATCATATACCAAGTGCTTCATTATGAGATCATCTCACTGAAAGAAGATATACTTTGTGACTCCCATGGACATGGTTATAATGAGGGAGTACTGTATCATGTACCAGGTGCTTCATTATGAGATCATCTCACTGAAAGAAGATATACTTTGTGACTCCCATGGACATTTTTATAATGAGGTAATAATGTACCAGACTTACCTTGCATATACCTGACATGTACCTGAAATGGAATTGATGCATACCTATAAACTCATTCACCATGCTCAGTGGCATAACTATTAAGCACACCAGAAGGTCTGTGATTGCCAAAGATAGCAGGAAGTAGTTTGTGACACTCTGAAGGCGCTTCTCCATGGAAACAGCCATACACACCAGGATATTTCCAGCCAATCCAAATAGGACAATTGGAAGAAGTAGCATCACCCACCAGTTATATTCAGGGATGTTCTGGGGCATTGAATCGCTACTATTATTCTTACTAACATCTGTCGTATTCCACATTGAATCCAGTCTACAATCATTTCCTGAGTAACACAATAATTTGGAGTGAAACTGTATTTTCTACAACTGGTCAATAGATTTTTTATAGGAATACACACTTTTTGACATGTTCATTGGAAGTCCGTGTTTTTCAGGGTTCAGACTGAACAAGTGATAATGTAATTGTTTGGCCCACTCTCATTAGGTTTTCATACAGTTACAAATAACACTAATTCATTAACAGTGGGCTCATTTTTTTCCTTTAAATTTTATACTGTAGTTTTTACATTATAATAGTAATACTGTGTCCCATTTGAATCAAAACTCTGCAAGGACTTTGTTAGCTGTTCATTCGTATCATTGAAAAGTCCTTAATTGTATTTACAAGTCCTTACTCGCATTTACAAGTCCTTAATTCTATTTACAAGCTCATAATTCCTGTGGTTTATTGACACTGGAAAACCAGAAATCCATGCAGGTGGAACTTGGAATTCACAGAGCCTTTATTTAACAAATATGACGGTGTCAGTAGCGTTACTTCCTTAGATAAGAGGACCTAACTATAACACATATAATGAACGCAGCTTTTATCTAATTGTCCTCACTTCCACTTGAATTTTCAGTTGAATTCCAGATTATGACACGTATAATCAGTCCATTTTCCTCATTAAAGTGTTGTCTGAAGTAATGCAGTATGTACGATAATCAATCTTTTCTGGGGATTGTTTTTACAGTTTTGCAGCCATATTGAATATGTACATTTACTGTTGTACAAGATGTAAATTTCAAATCAACAGGATGCATAGTTATGAAGTAAACTTTATTTATAATGTCCTCATTTTTACGTTTTCTTCTTCTGTGATGTGAAATTAACGTTACTGGACTGATTTGTGACAACAGAGAATGTTACAGCTGCCTCCTGTAATACCTGAAACGAATAGAAAACCATACAGCTGCAATTCATCACTACACTTCCTTTCAGATTTCAAAACTAATCATGTTAACTCTCAGCAAAGGTAGTGAGCATAACTCACATAAATCTTTGAATTTGTCATGCAATTATTAGGTTGAAGTTAGGTAAAATACACTATTAAAAAATAACTTGCATGAAAAACATACATTTACTGAGGATTGTTTACTGTCAAGATAAAATATACTTTTTTTAAATGTAGCTTTTGTGGAAGACATAACAGTTATTGTGGATTTTATACTGTTTAGATAAAACACTATTCAGTTAAATACACTACTGGTTGAATTCTATATTAAAAAAATAACTTGCATGGAAAAATACAATTATTGAGGATTGTATATTGTCCAGGTAAACTACACTATATTAAAATATAACTTGCATGGAAAACATACAATTGTTAGGGATTGTATACTGTTCAGGTAAACTACGCTATATTAAATAATAACTTGCATGGAAAACATACAATTATTAGGGATTGTATACTGTTCAGGTAAACTACGCTATATTAAATAATAACTTGCATGGAAAACATACAATTGTTAGGGATTGTATACTGTTCAGGTAAACTACGCTATATTAAATAATAACTTGCATGGAAAACATACAATTATTTGGGATTGTATACTGTTCAGGTAAACTACACTATATTAAATAATAACTTGCATGGAAAACATACAATTATTAGGGATTGTATACTGTCCAGGTGAACTATGCTATATTAAATAATAACTTGCATGGAAAACATACAATTATTAGGGATTGTATACTGTTCAGATTAAATGCACTAGTTTAAAAAAGCTTATGTGGAAGATATACAATTATTAGCTGTTGAATAATAATCAATTAAAATGCTCTATATTACAAATGTAGCTTTTGTGAAAGACATTAGACATTGGAGATTTTATACTGTTCCAATAAAAAACATTGTATTAAAAAAATAGTTTATGTGGTGGACTACAAAGTGTTATTAGTTGTGCATTATGCAATTACCCATGAGTCACTGTTACATACTCATTGATATGTCAAATCCAACTGCAACTGCTCGTTCACTGGTGGCTGAAGTGATTAGAGCATTTGCCTTATATGCAGGAGGTCGCAGGTTCAAACCCCTGCCCAGTCGTACCACACATATGAAAAAAATCATCCTAGAAACTGTCTCGCTTGGCACTCAGCATTAAGAGGTTAGTGATAGAACTGGTCAGCCTGGTGTCAGGATAATGTGACTGGATGGAACATGATATTAAATGTCTGTGACATGATGCCATAGTGCTAGACATAGTTATAAACTGCCACACTGCAGACATCATAGCAATATGATGGAACAATTGTACTTTAAATATCCAAATCTCACACACACACCAGATCTGCTATCAAATAAGGTTTTGATACTAGTTACTGTAGATATTACTAATTTCCTTATGGTGTTTGATACTAACTGCTGTAGAATTACCATATGGTAATTTTCACTAGTTATAGTAAATATTAATAACTATCTTATGATGGTTGATACTAGCTGCAGTAAATATTACTAACTGCCTTATGGTAATTAATACTAGCTACATTGGATGTTACTAATTACATTATGGTGATTGATACTAGCTACAGTAGACATTACTAATTACTATGTGGTGATTCCTGTCAGCTGCTGCATATATTTTTTTATGCTGATCAATGCTAACTGCAGCATACATTACAAATAATTACTTTGAGCTGATTGATGCCAACTACTGCATACATTACAAATAATTACTGTATTATGATTCATGCCAACTGTTGCATACATTATAAATAATTACTTTAAACTGCTTTAGTGCCTAAGTGGTTGGAGCATCCACCTCAGATGTGGGAGGTCATGGTTCAAACCCCAGCCTACTCATACAAAATAGTTATAAAATGGTAATAGCAGCTGCCTTGCTTGGCGCTCAGCATTAAGAGGTTAGTGTTAGGACTGGTCGGCCTGGTGTCAGGATAATGTGAATGTCTGAGGTCATTTGTCCCCCAGTGTTAGACATGACTGTAAACTGCCACACTGCAGACATCTTAGTGATATGACAGAAAAATTGGTAAAGCTATGTTAAAAATCCAAATCACATACAACACAGTAATTACTTTGTGCTAATTTATGTTAAGTAAAGTTTTTAAAAAAAATCTTAAACAGAAGTCAACCTAGGATGTGGACATGAACACAGATGTCAAAGTGATTGCTGTCAAGCTGCCTCCAAGGCAGGCTCAACAAGATTTAGAGTATGAAAATTTATATAAAAAACAGCATGTGGCATAACCTTGTTGAAATTTGAATTGTTGCAGTTGAGTTTCACATTGCTGAGTAGATATGACCTTGTTGAAACTGATTTTCACATTGCTCGTTACATATGCTCTTGTTGAAATTGAGTTTCGCATTCACATAGATATGATTTTGTTGAAATTGAGTTTCACATTGCACATTAGATTTGACCTTGTTGAAATTGAGTTTCACATTGCTGAGTAGATGTGACCTTGTTGAAACTGATTTTCACATTGCTCGTTACATATGCTCTTGTTGAAATTGAGTTTCGCATTCACATAGATATGATTTTGTTGAAATTGAGTTTCACATTGCACATTAGATTTGACCTTGTTGAAATTGAGTTTCACATTGCACATTAAATATGACCTTGTTGAAATTGAGCTTCACATTGCACATTAAATATGACCTTGTTGAAATTGAGTTTTATATTCACATTAGATATCACCTTGTTGAAATTGAGGTTTACATTGCTCAGTAGAGATCACCTTGATGAAATAGGGTTTCAAATTGTTCTTTAGATATCACCTTATTGGAATTTTGTTTCACATTGCTCAGTAGAACTCACCTTGTTGAATTTGAGTTGCATATTCTTGATGTATGTGACTTTAAATTGAGTAACATTTATGCTCATAGTGGATGTGACCATTGCTCATGGGGGGATGTTACCCTGTGGAAACTGAGCTTCATATTGCTGATGGTGGATGTAACCCTGTGGAAACTGAGTTTCACATTGCTTGTGGTGAATGTTACCCTGTGGAAACAGAGTTTCACATTGCTTGTGGTGGATGTTGCTGTGTGGAAACTTGAGTTTCACATTGCTCATGGTGGATGTTGCTATGTGGAAACTGAATTTCACATTGCTTATGGTGGGTGTTGCTATGTAGAAACTGAGTTTCACATTGCTTATGGTGGATGTTGCTATGTGGAAACTTGAGTTTCACATTGCTCATGGTGGACGTTGCTATGTGGATACTGAGTTTCACATTGCTTATGGTGGATGTTGCTATGTGGAAACTTGAGTTTCACATTGCTCGTGGTGGATGTTGCTAAGCTAAGTGGATACTGAGTTTCACATTGCTCATGGTGGATGTTGCTATGTGGATACTGAGTTTCACATTGCTTATGGTGGATGTTGCTATGTGGAAACTTGAGTTTCACATTGCTCATGGTTGATGTTGCTATGTGGAAACTTGAGTTTCACATTGCTCGTGGTGGATGTTGCTATGTGGAAACTGAGTTCTTGTATAAACTGAGTTTCACATTGCTCTGTCAGTATGACCTTGTTGAACTGGAGTTTCATATTGCTTATAGTGACTGCGACCTTGTTTAAATAGAGTTTCAAGTTCTTGAAATGTACAATAAAACATTTTGAGTGACCTGTGTTATGTGCTGCCACCACCCATCGTTAACAACCATGGATCAGTTTTATGAAATAAATGTACCGTCATGATCAACCACCTACTGAACATGGACCACTTTTAAGCAACATATGTTTCAACACTGTAGTAGGGTCAGTTGACATACTTTTAGACCACCAAAGCAGAACATTTCTGTTTTGAACAACTGTTTTGCAGCAAAATATAAATAGTGTTGAATTTTATTTAATAATTGGCAACCACGATCATTGAGAAGGGTGTGCAGGCAAGGATAACTTACAGCTGCCATTAAAAAGGGTTCACTCACTGCACTGATGCTGTCATTAGCAACTGAGTTTATTATCAGTTATCACCCCAGAAATGACTATGCTCTCAATTAATTCATCTGATGCTGGAAAGAATATCACTGACACTAATTATATTTTATATCACCTGTGAACATATTGGAGCATCTGCTGACTTCATTCTGTGATATCTTCCTTACAATCAGTGGCCTGACATGTCATTACAAGACATTTAGTCCATATTTGATGCACTGCATTATATGAATTCTAGTGAGATATAACGCGCATCTGCAATATTTAGTTCTTAAAGCCATTATATTAGAAAAATGTAATTCTCTTTAAATTTCCATAGGTGCGCAATGAAAACTGTATTTAATGGACAGTAAGGGACAGGTCTACTTTTATTAGTAGCTGAAGTATAGAAAGTTCAGGTGTTCTAGTTGTGCAGGTGTGTGTGATTTGGATTTTTTACATAGCTTTAAAAAAATTTCAGTCATTTAGCATCATGTCCTACCCAGTCACATTGTCCTGACACCAGGCCGACCAGTCCCTACACTAACCTCTTAATGCTGAGTGCCAAGTGAGGCAGCTGTTAGTACCATTTGTACTTATTTGGTATGATTTGGATGGGGTTTGAACCTGCAACCTCCCACATCCAAGGGATATGCTCGAACCACTAGTCCACCAGTACATTTGTCTAGCTGTGTAAACTCAGCATATGTTGTGCAGCTGGAAATGTGTTAATGGAATGGTACCTGTTATTCTCCAAAAGAATTTAAAAATGAAGAATGTAAATCTGAGTGTCAAAATAACCATAAATGAATAATCACTGTTTAATGTTTTCTTCTAACATTCTTTCTACTTGATTGTTGTTTGTACAATAGCGTAATTGTTTTGCAGTTTTGCATATTGTTTTACTCTAGATGTTTGCACAGGATTATCTCTTGTTATTTTACTAGAGGGCATGAGATGGATTTTGGCTACCTGTGTTACACCTTGTATTAAGGATTAATAATGGTATTATTATTATTATTATTATTATTATTATTATATTTGATCAGAGAGGTTACATATAAATTGGCATAATTGCAAGTACTGTCTCATTAAAAAACTATAAAAAAACACTTTTAATATATGTAATAACAGCTCAATAATAGAAAAAGTATATGACCCCTTAAACATCTGTAGCAATTTAAAAGCTGCATAAACTGACATTACAATCTTTTGCACAAAACCAGTGTGATCCCAAAAACTAGTATACTAAAAAAATGAACTCCGCAGCATACCTTATAGTCATTTGCATTTCTATTGGCTGGTCTTGCGCCAGTTATAAAAGAAATTCCAAGCAGGGAAAGGGTCATTTTTGTTTGCATTAACTTACCATAATCATATGCTAGTGGGGAAAAAAGGAAGTCATAGTTGACCAGAATGACCCTTCAGCTTAACCTTTCAATGGAAAGTACATGAATGTGGCTTTGATAATTGCAACTTCAGTATAAAGCAAGACACAATTAGAATCTTTACAACATAGACAATAAAATCTCAGCAACAGATCATTATAAGTAGAACAGCAACATATTACAAGTAGAACAGCAGCAGATCATTACAAGAACAGCAACAGATCACTACAAGTAGGACAGCAACAGATTATTACAAGAAGAACAGCAACAAATCATTACAAGTAGGACAGCAACAGATCATTACAAGTAGAACAGCAACCATTCATTACAAGTAGAACAGCAGTAGATCATTAAAAGTAGAACAATCAACAGATTATTACAAGTAGAACTGCAGCAGATTATTACACATAAAATAGCAACCAATCATTACAATAGAACAGCAACAGATCACTACAAAATGAACAGCAACAGATCATTACAAGTAGAACAGCGACAGATCACCACAAAATGAACAGCAGCAGATCATTACAAGTAGAACAACAGCAGATTATTACAAGTAGAACAGCAACAGATCATTACAAGTAGAACAGCAACAGATCATTACAAGTAGAACATCAGTAGATCATTACAAGTAGAGCAGTAGCAGATCATTACCAGAAGAACAAGGGCCCTGAGTGGTCGAGTGGTCCAAAGCGCTCTCCATTACAGATCATTGCCATCTCACCTCTGTCTGTGGCAGTTCGAGTCTTGCATTCAGTCAATGTGGGTATGTGAGAAAGCTTGCCAGTAGCTTCTCGTAGGTCGTGGTTCTTTCCGGGGTTTTCCCGGGTTCTTCCTCCACCATTAATACTGGCCGCCATGTATAGCCTATCATGTGCTGAAAAATGGCGTTAAACCCCACAACAACAACAAGAACAGCAACAGATCATTACAAGTAGAACATCGGCAGATCATTACAAGTAAGACAGCAACAGATCATTACAAGTAGAACAGCAACAGATCATTACAAGTAGAACAGCAGGAGATCATTACAAGTAGGACAGCAACAGATCATTACAAGTAGAACAGCAACAGATCATTACAAGTAGAACAGCAGGAGATCATTACATGTAGAACAGCAGCAGATCATTACAAGAAGAACAGCAGCAGATCATTACAAGAAGAACAGCAACAGATCAGTACAAAAAGAACAGCAACAGGTCAATACAAAAAGAACAGCAACATATAATTACAAGTAGAACAGCAACCAATCATTACAAGTAGAACAGCAACAGATCATTACAAGTAGAACAGCAACAGATCATTACAAGTAGAACAGCAGCAGATCATTACAAGAAGAACAGCAACAGATCAATACAAGAAGAACAGCAACAGATCATTACAAGTAGATTGGCACAAATTATTATAAGTAAATCTCAGTTTTAATCAGATTACATATAGATCTATACAGTTTTTGTGGGTTTAATGTCATTTTCATAACATGATTGATAAGGTAAATATGGCCGCCAATATCTTTCGAAGGAGAAGATCCTAGGAAAAACCACTGTCCCATAAAGCCACTGGCAAGCTTTCTCACATACCCATATTGGGCAAACCAGAGACTTGAATCCACATGGATGAGAGGTGATATGTCTGTGATCTGTAAAGGCAAGCACATTAGACCGCTATGTTACCAGGGTCCCCCATGTAGATTTAAGAAAACCAGTAACCAGACTCATCTCATCTTTTTCATCAGGTCATAGAAATAATCTACACTTTGCCAACAGACCCTTTAGAATAATTATGGTTGCAATTCAGTATTAAATAATAGTTGGTAGTGTCTGATTCTGTGATACAGATGTTCATACCAGTTTTGAAACCCATCAGGGTGCTATCTGATTCTGTGATACAGTTGTTCCTATTAGTTTTGAAACCCTTCATAGTGCTACCTGATTCTGTGATACAGTTGTTATATCAGTTTTGAAACCCATCATAGTGCTATCTGATTCTGTGATACATATGTTCATGTTAGTTCTGAAACTCAGTATAGTGCTATCTGATTCTGTGATACATATATTCATATTAGTTAGAAACTCAATATAGTGCTATCTGATTCTGTGATACATATGTTCATGTTAGTTCTGAAACTCAGTATAGTGCTATCTGATACTGTGATACATATGTTCATGTTAGTTCTGAAACTCAATATAGTGCTTTGTTTCTTTGAATTATGTTCATGTTCTGAAACTCAATATAGTGCTATCTGATTCTGTGATACATATATTCATATTAGTTAGAAACTCAATATAGTGCTATCTGATTCTGTGATACATATGTTCATGTTAGTTCTGAAACTCAATATAGTGCTATCTGATTCTGTGATACATATGTTTATGTTAGTTCTGAAACTCAATATAGTGTTATCTGTTTCTGTGATACAGTTGTTCATATCAGTTTTAAAACTGAGCATAGTGTTTGTCATGTTCAGTTAATTATCACTCACAGCAGTGCATTTATATAATAAAATTGATACATTCTGTACAAATATGGTCATATATGACAGGTGGTTGCTCATAGCAGAGGTTGCTTGAAGCTAGTTTGGCTGGATATTTTCTTGATGTGCTTGTTTTTAGTGGTTGATCAGACCTATGATGAGTATATTCAATAATTTTTTTTAAATTTTTATTTTCATTTAATTTATATACTTGTTCTTAAGTCTGCTCAACTGCAGACTGCACCTACTGAGATATGCAGTCACATTTATTGCCTGATGATCCGGATCTATGCCCTTTGTTAGGAGCAGTCACTTAACCAACACTGTAGAATGTTTAAAATTATGGTAAGTAGTATATTCCCTTGGTCACAGCAAATAGAGTAAGATAATAATTTCTAGGTTTTATTGTAGACTGATAATGAACTTTAATCAGATACACTTTCATTCATTCAGAGTGTACATTTCTGAGAGATACTGCCTGAACGTAATTTATATGCCACATTAATCATCTCCTGTTAGAGTGCTACATGACCGGTTACTCCAAGTAGACAATCTGAGCAGTCTTTATTGCACATTACAAATTGCATCAATTAAATTTTAGACACTCATACAGCAATATGGTATTATGAAAAAATAAATGCTGTAGGACATGTCTCTTGCAATTCAAAAATGAGTTTGCATTAGATCACTTTTTGAAATAAGGCGTGGTGACTGGAAAATTGAACTTGCCTGTAAGGCTGCAACATAAGCACATGTAAAATGCTTAGTGTAGTTTACTGCCAGTAAGCATTTACGAAATCGATTAATGTGATAAAAAAAACATACATGTCGCTTTCATCGTCACAGAATCTACCATTTCCAAGTAAATTATAAATTACATATTTCCACATTTCTGCTTAAGAAGATTGTTTAGCAGGATTTTTTCTGTTAATTGTATTCTTAAAGTATTTACATGTATCTGTGATTTTCACATCAAATGCGGCATCATTAGGAAAAAGCCACAGTTGCCAGAAATGAGTACTAGCTCATACACGATATTATGCATCAGGCCCATTTGCTTATAATGCTAAAGTACAGCAGTTTACTTTAAACATGTTTGTTAACAGAGCATTCAGTTTGTTAAATTTTATTTTAAAGAAATACTATTTGACGTTTTAGGGCCACTGCATACTTTTTTAGTTATTATAAATCTTAGAAAAGCATTCCATGTACATATTTAGGTGGTACATACAGCAGCGTTATCGATCATTTCATTTTATACATATTTGTACCAGTAGGAAGCAATATCACTCTCATCCAAGGGATGTTTTGCTGAAACGGTCAGATATATAAAACAAAGACTTGTCTTACAAACTGAATCCTGTCATAAGACATGATAGACACACCGCAAATGAAATATCACAGTATGAGCAGCATTTGACATGAGCAGTAGCTGTCAGCTGTTCATTAAGTCTAGCAGGGTAGATGGGAGTAAATTGCAATGTTTCGTGACTGCTCCGGTGGCCTAGTGTTTAGAGCATCCACCTCAGATGCGGGAGGTTGTGGGTTCGATCCCTGGCCGAGTCTTACGAAAGACTTATAAAAATGGTACTAACAGCTGCCTTGCTTGGCGCTCAGCATTAAAACGTTAGTGTTAGGACTGGTCGGCCTGGTGTTAGGATAATGTGACTAGGTAGGACATCATGCTGCATGTCTGTGGCATGATTCCCCAGTGCTAGACATCACTATAAACTGCCACACTGCAGACATTGTAGCGATGTGACCGAAAAATTGTTAAAGCTACATTAAAAATCCAAATCACACACACACACACCATTTTGTTGATTGTCAACCATGTACACATTTAGAAACTTTGGTAATCATTATAGCCTTACTTGCTCTTGAGGGATTTGCGCTTGCTCAGAAATATAAGATTAAAATATCACAACTTAAATAAGAAAAGATGTTACAATAAATATATAGGATAATTTAAGGAAATCACATTATTTTACATATATAGAACCTTTGTTTTCTTTATATGTTTGTTTGCACCTTCAAACCATGTTTTGATAAAGTTTATATATATATATATATATATATATATATATATATATATATATATATATATATATATATGTAGATAAACAAGTAGATGAGGAGAAAAGAAAAGGTTAGAATGCAGATACATTTAGAAGATTAAAGACACATATGCATGTATGAAAATAACTAAATGGGTAGATAGATAACAGTTTTGGAAATGACCAAATTTTTAAGAGACAGATTTGTTTAATGGTTGGTTAACAAAACACTTGAGCTGAAAATGAAACAGCCATGACCAGAAATGTGTTACCAACATAAAAACCACTAAGCTAGGTACCCTGTATCCACCTATCTTCCAAGTCATGGGGATAAAAGATATTTCAAAGGGACTAAATTGATTATATACTCCTGCCCCATCCCATCTTCAAAGTTAATTAAAAAAATTATCAAACATGGAAATTGAAATTATTGTTATATCTTTTTTTTTCCTTATGGTTTCACCTGAATCAAAATAAATGAACAGGTGTATGTCCTATATTGTCTTGGAAACATTCAATGTTAGGTCTTTTATAAGATTATCATTTCTAGAGACGTTTTAACTGATATTTGTATTTTTTGCTTCATGTCACTGGAAACCTGATTGCACCTCATGCATTGTACTGTATTCATTCTACAAATTCATTACTTTTGAAACAGCAAATTTGTTAAAATATTGGAATTTTTGTATGAATCTGTTAAAATGTTGAATTTTATGGAAGTTGTTAAAATATTGAATTTTACGAAAGTTGTTAAATATTGGAATTTAATTTTATGGAATCTTTACACTCTTTCATATGGATATGCTTACATACTTTAAATATATTATCCAGTGTGTTTTGTTGTCCATCATTTTGAGAGAAAAAATAAATGGACAGGTAGCTTTAAAAACACTATTTTCTATGGATACATGGAAATATCTGTAGTTTGTGCCATTTCTCTGAAGTGAAGCTCTGTGTAGTCTGGATTGTCAGATAATATATTCCAGTATCCAGAAATATTTGCCCTGTGGGCTGACATGATGAAGTACAGGCCATAATGTAATTGACATGTTGGTAAGCGAAGAATAATCCATCTGCTCATCTGCATATCTCTTTCTTCCTTTTTCTTTTGGAAAATGTTCCCATCGATTGAAAAAAGTTAATAAGCAAGTGAAATTTTATAGTTGATCCAGTTGCATAGTTAAAATATTGAAAAATAAATTGTAGACAATTTGTTTTATTCTTTTGAAAATTCTTTTTTTTTCTGTAGTAACTTACTATTATCATTATCATTTAAGTAAAAACAAGTCTGACCATCTTGCCATATCTAAAGTCAAATGATACAGCTCTCAATACACCTTGTATTGGCCGACAAACTTTTCTTTGGTAGTAAGACTGCTTTAAATTTGCTTAATTCAGAATATCTTAAGAGGTGGAGCCTCTCCCCTTCCAAACAAAACCATATCCTAACTTTCAGCTTCAAGAAGTTGGAGTATAGCCAGGATCCACCCATTTTGCTAGTTGTCTTTCACCTCAGGTCAAGGTCGCAGTAACAAAGTCAAGATTAACACCCAAACAGTAATCTGTCCAGAAGTTACATATTAAACACTTTTAATCAGATTACCCTAATCCTAATGATGATACCTGTAATAATTGATTACAATGAATATGCTAAGAGAAAAAGAAAGAAATAGAGATACATTAAATATCCAAAGCCAATGATGAGAAAATATGATGACTATGGTGCTGTCATTTCATATAATAACTATATTTGTTAAATTTGTGGCATACATTTCAAAATTGCAATTGACAGACTTGAAAAGAGTGAAGAAAATGAGGAAAAGCATTGTAGTGCTTCAACTCCAGGTCTACAGACTTGAAGAGAGTGAAGAAAATGAGGAAAAGCATTGTAGTGCTTCAACTCCAGGTCTACAGACTTGAAAAGAGTGAAGAAAATGAGGAAAAGCATTGTAGTGCTTCAACTCCAGGTCTACAGACTTGAAGAGAGTGAAGAAAATGAGGAAAAGCATTGTAGTGCTTCAACTCCAGGTCTACAGACTTGAAAAGAGTGAAGAAAATGAGGAAAAGCATTGTAGTGCTTCAACTCCAGGTCTACAGACTTGAAAAGAGTGAAGAAAATGAGGAAAAGCATTGTAGTGCTTCAACTCCAGGTCTACAGACTTGAAGAGAGTGAAGAAAATGAGGAAAAGCATTGTAGTGCTTCAACTCCAGGTCTACAGACTTGAAAAGAGTGAAGAAAATGAGGAAAAGCATTGTAGTGCTTCAACTCCAGGTCTACAGACTTGAAAAGAGTGAAGAAAATGAGGAAAAGCATTGTAGTGCTTCAACTCCAGGTCTACAGACTTGAAAAGAGTGAAGAAAATGAGGAAAAGCATTGTAGTGCTTCAACTCCAGGTCTACAGACTTGAAGAGAGTGAAGAAAATGAGGAAAAGCATTGTAGTGCTTCAACTCCAGGTCTACAGACTTGAAGAGAGTGAAGAAAATGAGGAAAAGCATTGTAGTGCTTCAACTCCAGGTCTACAGACTTGAAAAGAGTGAAGAAAATGAGGAAAAGCATTGTAGTGCTTCAACTCCAGGTCTACAGACTTGAAAAGAGTGAAGAAAATGAGGAAAAGCATTGTAGTGCTTCAACTCCAGGTCTACAGACTTGAAGAGAGTGAAGAAAATGAGGAAAAGCATTGTAGTGCTTCAACTCCAGGTCTACAGACTTGAAAAGAGTGAAGAAAATGAGGAAAAGCATTGTAGTGCTTCAACTCCAGGTCTACAGACTTGAAAAGAGTGAAGAAAATGAGGAAAAGCATTCATTGTAGTGCTTCAACTCTATGTCTACAGACTTGAAAAGAGTGAAGAAAATGAGGAAAAGCATTGTAGTGCTTCAACTCCAGGTCTAGTCTTATCTATAAAATAAATATGTTACATTGAATCATCCACATAGAAAGATTTATATAATATTCAGCAAAATTACTTAGAAAACCAATGTACTTACATGCGTCAGTCAGAAGCAGACTAAAAATCCATTAATAAAATAATATTCCGCAAATTTAACTTCCATTTGTCACCAACACAATTATTAAAATAGCATGACATTGAAAAAAATCCATAGATCAAGAGCAACCACTGCCTGCACATCTGTTCTATGATTCCCTTGCGAGTCAATGTGTATGTTCTGTTGTTCCTTTCATTCGTTGTATATACGTACCTCCATCAGTACTTATGTTCTGGCATCTTCCAGTTTGTTAATTGAAATAAGTCAATTTTCGATATAATAAATATGATGAATATCAAATACGACTTCACGGCAAATGGGATTATGAAAGGGTGTATAAGAGACTAATGGTATGAAAAGCCTAAAGTGTCTGAGGCCATATTTTATACCAAAATTTCAGTTGATGTTATGGTGGATAAGTATTAAGTCATTTCTTGATATGAACAGAAAGAGATTGGCAGGAGCTTCAAAACTTCAATAACCTAGATACAGGCCATATAGAGAATGCCAAAATGTCAACTGATTGTTATGTTGGATAAGTATTATGACATGTCTTCATATGAACAGAAAGGGCCGTCCTTAGGCCGTTTGGACTGATTTGGCCTCATACATTAGTAATTTTTAAAAATTATCTAAAGAGACAAAGCAATTTTAAAGTGATGAAAGAAAATTTGAAGTTCATTATCATGTAAAACTAGTTTTAAAGTTTATTTCCAAATGCCTTGCTCACACGGGGCCCCAACAAAATGATCCAATTCGGGCCCCACATTTGCTAGGCCATTACTATTAGTAAAAAAGGATGGTGGGAGCTTGAAAACTTCAATAACCTATAATACATGCCATATGGAAAACAGGGCAAGCATATTATTCAGTTAAATACAACTCGCCCAACCATTGGATAAAATAGGATAATGCTTGTGCCCATTCTCTATGCAAGTTACAAAACATGTCTTTGGTTACCACTCCATTACTCAGATGTTTTGCATCCCAAGTTTTTGTGTGTTTTATTTGGCCTTCTATATATTTTGTAAATATTTCTGAGCGAGACATTGTACCTTAAAACTGTTATGTTATTTTAAATGAATCTGCTTTTTAATATTCTTTGTTATATCTAGTACATGTATGCATGATGATGACCATGCAAGATTAGCTGGGAATTAGCTAAGTACCTTGTACCCTGATAAAATAATGTATTATGGTTATTACATTTTTTTAATTAAATTGCAGAAAGGAACAGTGACAATACAGTAGTCCCTCATTATAATGCCATCCATGGGAGCCATAGAGAATACCACCTTTAAGCGCATTATACATATAATTTACTATCAGTTAATGAAATGGGGTCTGTGACCATACTTCCCTTGTAACAGGAATAGTGTTATAATAAATAGCCTTATATTGAGGGAGTGTTGTATTTGTACAGCTCTCCCATATTATAATTCTATAAATTTAAGCCACTAATGGTGAGACCACCTTATAATGAGATATAGGAGCCATTGAATGTAATAACTATATATATATATATATATATATATATATATATATATATATATATATATATATATAAAATCCATAACCATACATAAAACTGTGTTATAATGAAGGACATTATTGTGAGAGACTGCTGTATATAAATTAATCACAATAGCAATAACCAGGTCACAGTAGCTGCCCAGTACATCCCGATATTAAGGAAAGTCAAATTATTTTAAACTACTTGCATCATATATACATTTCTAATGTTTTAATGCATCTTTTCATTAAGAGTTATTTTTAAGTATCTGTTATGTTATAAATGGACATAGACAGAAAATTAAAGTAAAATGTTCAGACCAAATGAAATCCAAACTTCTACAAAAGAAATCATTATGAAACAAAAATTAAAATTTACACCTGTTTTGGATGTAAGCAAATCCAGTTCTGTAAATCCCATCTAGACCAGTTGAGTGATCAGCTGGAATTTTGTAATAATGAAAATAGTAATCCCATAAATGGAATAGCAGCCTCCATTGCTATACTATCCTTTTGTTATTGGTTTTAAGAAGATTACTGATGACATAAATCATGAGTGGAAACCTGAAGACAAACAAAACACACTTCCTATGCAGTGTTCAGGCTTCCAGTTGCTTCTGAGAATTTGCATCCCACCTCCAACACCAGTTGTTTGAGGTGAGACTGCCACATCTCTGATAGTAAGTAGACAGTTCAGCTTGAATGAATGGAGATCTTATATACTGCAGGTACTGTTGGATCTTTATACAGCTGCTCATGTAAAGGAGCACTCAGTTGTAAGAGAGCCTATTCAAACAGCCTCTCTGTCATTCTCTGTTTCCCAATGTCTGCTTATTTTATCTCTTTGTGTAAGATATAGATTGTTATAGGTATTTTATATAAATTTCTTGCCCTTTCCTTGCTAGTTGGATCCTTGTTCGAGTATGTTAAATTCCAAGTTTCATGCAGAAAAATTTGATCCTTGTAAAATATTTATCTCATAGTTTATTAAAATGTATATTTTTTTAAATTTTGTTCTAACAAGATTGTTTGCATGAAGTCATCAACATGTTAATTTTACAAGTGATAGTATGTATGTACATGTATGTATGTATGTATATATGTATGTATGTATGTATGTATGTATGTATGTAAGCAAATCTTATGTAAAATCTATCAAATGAACCATTAGAAAAGTCAGGTTAATAGCATAAAATGTAATGTCTTAAAGGTTAATGTTTTGGAATTTTTTTTTACAATAAAATTCATTCTTTTTAAATGCTCTACAGTTGAAACTTCATCACAGACAGATCACATACCAAACAAACAGCATATCAAATAAGACTCCTCTTTTCTGGTTCAAAATTGAAGAGCATCTGAGAAATGGGACTGAAGTATGACCAAATACCCACAATATAACTGGATTTATGAAGCCAGGAAAGATAAGGAATCTTATTGGATTGCCACCCAAGAATACTGAAACCAAGCAGCTTATATCAAGTGACTCCAAAAGGGTGCCCACAAGCAAATAAAACAATTTTTTTTAAAAATTTCAGATTGGAGCCAATATCCAAATCTGAATTTAGGGCTAGTTACAGCATAAAATTTTATTTAATTTTTTTTCTCCATAAAACAATTGGTTCATTTAGTGCATTATTCATTAACTTACCTAAAACTGCTTATTTTTTTCATGCTCATGTTAGTGTTATTGTGCAGTTAATTAAAAACTATGAAATATCTGGGATATAATATATGGCTGCATCACATTATATTTAGAAACAGATGGCACTTTTACTCCTCCTAATGTGTTGGTCAAAACCAGCTAGATTATCATTTTAGCATTGGAGCTCAAACCAATATGACTTGACATCTACAATTTTGAAATAATTCTTCAAATTAGATCCAGAATCATATAACATTGTGTATTCAATGCTTTCTTTAATATTTATTGTGTGTCTTGTTTGTTTTGTAATTTTGCCTTTGACAAAGTCTCCATGAGATTCCAAAGTGCTGAGGCTTGGTAAAAAAACTTTGTTTTCTGTTTTCCACAATTTCATCACTGTTTCCCTTTACCCTCATGTTTGCCTCAGGGACCCCTAAATATTGTATTCGACTCCCAGATTTGATGCCAAAGTTCATTTTTTACTCAGTCTGACCTCCAGTTCTGACACCAAGGGGAATTTTGACTCCCAACCTTGGATCCCTAGGAGAAACACTGTTTTTATATGTGTGTATATATATATATATAAAATCCAGGAAGAAAGAAAAAACAAGAAGAAGATATTGGCTAACTGGCTATCTTTCTCACATATCCACATTGGTCAAGCCAGAGACTTGAACCCACATGGACAGAGATGAGATGTCAGTGATCTGTAAAGGCGAGTACCTTAGACCACATGGTATCAAATTATTCAGTACACATTCATGCTCTTCATCCACAACGCTCAGTCTCCAAACATGAAGATATAAGACTTCATCATATTGGTTGATAAAATTAGTGATTATGGTAATAACACAGGTTACCAGAACATGACCCCTAAGCAGTTGCTGTCAGATCTTCGTCTGTAACAGTGGAGTTCTGATTTTAATCAGAGTGCCACACTGGAGGCCATATTTTATCAGATTTTGATTCAAATGCAGAATATGTGCTTTTATCATTAAAATCTACATGATGAATTTGATAATGATCAAGATCCATGGATACAAAGGAAGGTTGTATTTCTGACCCATTAGTTTGATCAAACTTGGCATGTATATTTATATCATTTAAATATAGGGTAAATTATATATTTAAGCTCGCAAATGAGTTCTGTAATGCAAAAGAGCGATATATATTTATTGTTTAGTGAAATGATCAACTGTTTAGTTATGTAACCCAGATGAGAGGTCTCATTTTTGTCTTGATGTGATTTTCCATATTTTGTCTTGATGTGATTTTCCATGTCTATTAGACATTGGGGTTAATGCATTCAGTGTATGCTTTTTGTAAGGTGGTACAGTATTAAGTTAGGGCATCAACAATGTAGTTTAACAGGGACTGTACCATCTCAAATGGATGAATTGTGACACAGCTTGCATAGTCAAGTAATTTTCTTCATATAATTAAATGATAATAGGAATTTAAAGTTTATGAATGGCAGCTTTTTTAATTTTTCTGTTCTTCCTAATGCAGATTTTGTCTTTTATTTACACAGAAAATGTTAATTTTAGAAAAGAAATTCTTGCCACAACCAATACAGATTTTGCTTTATTATATCCATAGATCATTATGACCTGAAATATTCTCCACATGATTTAAAACTTTTTTCAAGGTAAACATGTAAAATTATCATTAATATATCATGACTTGACAACTCTTGGCAGCTTTTTACTGTGATTGTGTTGTTATGGTTTCCATTTTTTGAAGACTGTGTGTAGTATTAAATTAAATTATCTTTCTGTTGCATCATTCAAACTGTAATCGGATGTATTTAGTTTGTTTGCAAACTATGATCAAGAACAAAATTATTTATCATCACTCTCCAAGTCTTGGGCTCAACCAGTATGAGCATATGAGAAAGCTTGCCAGTAACTGCCCATGGGTCAGTGGCATTTCCTGGAATTTTTTTCTAGGGCTCTTCCTGCACAGGTTATATTGGTATTAATGGTATTAAACCCACCACAGCAACAACACTCAACTTATTATTGAGTGTACACAGTAGTTGATAGTCTTGTATTTGTGAACTGCTGAGCAAAAATTAAGGCATATTGACTAAAGCCGAAAGTACAGTTATAGGACTGCGATCCATGATTCTGATTGTTCCAAATGTCAAATTATTTCCTAAGCTTGGCAGACAACAAAACAAAATCATCAGATAAACAAGAAACCTTTAAATTTGTAGCTAAAACAGATGACATGAGGACTGAGTTCCTTCTCACATTTGGAAAAATAAATGCCATAATTAACCTAAATAACTGGTACTGACAATTTTCCGAACACCATATTTTCAATACGTTTAGTAGTTTTAAATAGTACCAAAAAATGAACAGACAACAAGAAAGTTTTTTAAAGGCAACAAAAAATAAAAAAGTCAAGTTAGTCTTTAAACTTGGGAATGCTTTACTTATACTGGCAAACTTTTGAATGAGCAGTCAAGTGTGTGGCCATGAAACTACTTTATAAATTCATTACCCTAATTGTCACATAGATTACCTAAAGGTGGTGTCAATAGGCAGCAACAAAAACAGCTGACACACTCCACAACACATGTTCAAGTAGTTCCTTAAACAAAGCAAGCATCAAGTTTGTTACAGGTAACGATAAAGGAAAAACATCCTTTCATCTTTAGACAGTTGGTAGAATAATGACTTTTAAAACTGTAAAATCAATGGCCATTAGCATTACCTCATGCCAGCATGTGATTCAGAACTTTTATACTTGTGCTGGAGAGCATGCAAAGGGAGACAAAACAGTCATGCACATCAATTCCTGTTCTCACTAAAGTGCATTCAAATGAGTGATATAAAGTGTTTAAGTATATATCTTATCATTTTTCTTTCCCTTTTTCTGGTAAACTGAACTGGGGTTACATTTATTTTTGATAAAACAGTCAACATGCAAATTTAACAAGTTATTGTGGCCTCAGTTATCATTTCTCCCTGATAACCTCATTTCGGACATGGTTGAGTCTTCATATGTATAATCAGAGGGCAAATGACAGTATTCCACATTAAATTTCTGAACCAGTCTAAGTGAATTTACATATTTAGGGCAAGCACAATATTTGGAGTTTTTGATAACTTCAGGCATTTTTTAAGAAGAATATGGATTATCTTTAAGGTTTGATAAGTAAGATAATATCAATAAATGTATATTATTTTTGGTGATACATTCTGTTATCAAATAAGTCTTTGCATTATGAAACAATATGAGATTTAGAAATTGGTCACATTCATAGACAAGTATCAGGGAAGACTTGTCACTTAACGGCAGTACATGTATAGCATGAACAGACTGTTATATATGTACAAGTAAAAGAAAAAAAACACCAAAAATGCAATCATGAGTCTTTATTTGTAAAAGAACATTGAAAAATTATCATGCAAGTGTTCCTTATTGGCAAACAAGGATATATAGTAAAGCTTAATATAAATACCAATTCTGTTTCTGACCAGCATTCTACTTACTGGGCACTTTGATACACAAATGTGATAATATAGTATACACTGCTGTCTCACTTTAGCCAAACTAACTCACATACCCACATACAATGCAGAAGCAGGCATGAATTCCTTTTTTTCTTCATTGAGTGCCCGATATATCACTCTTTTATTGTTGCACACAGCAATTTATTCATGGAAATTTGCAATTGTCATCATGAAATTCACTTGTTTATTAAGAAATAATATATTTTATAGGAGTTTCTTTAACAGAAAAAATTTTCAATGAATAATACCATATGAAATATCAATAAATGAAAATGTTGGTAACACCAAATGTTGGCAACACTGCATGAAATAAATGCCTGTTTTAAAAAAAAAAAATCAGTGTGGTTTTCAGTGTAATTATTATAAATGTGGTATGACCTTATCTTGTCAAACATGAAAAGAATGGGTTAACAGTCATAGCAGTGCCATTGAGTGCTTCCATGAGAATCTAATTAAATGATTGCTCAGTTCCTAAGCTGTTTATTTCGAAAACTGTTGAGGATTAAGGGGTCCAGCCAGTTATAGAGTACATGGTGACATCACAGTAATACCCAGATGTAGATCTGCCTTGTTTCTCATTAAAATCACACACCATAGACAAGGCCTTGCCTTTGATTAATCCATGGATTATTTTTCAGATTTTACCGAGATGCATCAGAACTACATTAGAAGTTCTAACCAAACATAATATTTCTGATTTTGCTCCATTTCATGGTCCCCCCACCCCCTCCAAACTGTCAGAGTGAACCAAAAATTGTTACCTTGCCATCTCATGGGCTTGCTTATGCTGCAGTCCATTTGTATTAACCCCATTGTTTATGCTGCCATCAGTGCTTATGGGCCTGTTTGTTATGCAGCAGTCAGTGTTTATGGATCCCATTGTTTATGCTGTGGTCAGTGTTTATTGGACCCTGTTGCTTATGCTGTGGTCAGTGTATATAGATCCCATTGCATTTTGCTGCAGTCAATGTTTATGGGCCCTGTTGCTTATGCTGCAGTCAGTGTTTATAGACCCCATTGTTTATGCTGTGGTCAGTGTTTATTGGACCCTGTTGCTTATGCTGCGATCTTTGTTTATAGACACCATTGCATTTTGCTGCAGTCAATGTTTATGGGTCCTGTTGCTTATGCTGCAGTGTTTATAGACCCTGTTGCTTATGATGCAGTCAGTATTTATGGACCCTGTTGCTTATGCTGCAGTGTTTATAGACCCCATTGCTTATGATGCAGTCAGTGTTTATGGACCCCATTGCTTATGATGCAGTCAGTATTTATGGACCCTGTTGCTTATGCTGCAGTGTTTATAGACCCCATTGCTTATGATGCAGTCAGTGTTTATGGACCCCATAGCTTATGATGCAGTCAGTGTTTATGGACCCTGTTGCTTATGCTGCAGTGTTTATAGACCCCGTTGCTTATGATGCAGTCACTGTTTATGGACCCCATTGCTTATGATACAGTCAGTGTTTATGGACCCTGTTGCTTATGCTGCAGTGTTTATAGACCCCATTGCTTATGATGCAGTCATTGTTTATGGACCCTGTTGCTTATGCTGCAGTGTTTATAGACCCCGTTGCTTATGATGCAGTCATTGTTTATGGACCCCATTGCTTATGAATCAGTCGATGTTTATGGACCCCATAGCTTATGCTGCAATCAGTATTTATGGACCCCATTGCTATGCTCCGGTCAGTGTTTATGGACCCCATTGCTTGCAGATTATTGAGGGAGAATTGCAGTCATGATTTTTTTTTTTATTAGCACAGGATTTATCCAAAGGAAATAGCATTACTTGTTTTGGTGTCCAGATTTGTAGGTCAGTAACAGTAATGCTTTCAGATCATTCAGTTAACCACAAATTGGTACCACAATATGCTTTGTGCCACATTATACCATGGTATACCAGAATTATGTTAAAAAATTTTTTATGTGTATGCAAATTGTTGCATAAGTTATCATCTAAATACTATAACCAAAGTGGGATGATTCATGTTACACTAACATTGTCCAAGGTATTGTCCGTATGTTAGAAATCTTGTAAATAAAATGGGAACTGTCAGCTTTCATCTAGCAATATTTACAACATTATGGGCATGGAAACTTTGAGTGTGATGCCAATAAATGGGCAAGATGTTTTTCCAAGAGGATCATAACATAAAACACTGACTAAACAGGTGAGAAAATGTTTAGTTAATTTAAGAAATTACATAAATTTAAAACAGAAAAGAACTGCTATTCTGACAGTCTTGGTTTGGTTCTCAGTCCCATAAAGATGGTCAGCAAAAGACTAAAAAGTATATTATATTATTATGTATAATATGTATATTATTAGGTGTAATAGGTCTACTATTGGGTACAAGTGATATATTATTAGGTACAATATTATATTATTAGGTTTAAAGGGTATATATTATTATTATATATAATAGGTATTTTAGGTGTAATAGGTATCTTATTAGGTACAATAAGTATAAAATATTTTAAAGTATAATAGGTATAGTAATTTGGTGCTGTCAACTGGACTGGTGTTCAAAGAATTTTTCACAAGTTGGAAAAATAAATTCTTTAAATTTGAGTGATATTGAATCCTGGTTTTATTAAGTAAGCTTGTTATTTCATTTTCATCAGAATTTTACATTTTTAAGTTTTATTTCTTAAAATGATTGGCTTCTTCCTAGGGAAGTACGATATCAGATTTATTTTAGGTTGTTAATGCTATCTCACTCTTAATCATTTTAATAATTAAAATGAAGATGGAAGTGTCTCTGAACTAAATAGGGGTTGTTGCAACCATTTTAATTTCAACTTTTTGAATATTTACCTGAATGGGGGCTTATAGGTTCATATGTGAATTGAAGATATCGCCTGGAAAATGAGACTGTCTACAAATAAGGGACAGATCATTTAATGGGGGGGGGGACTGAGATTGTCTTTTAAACCAATATATGTTTTCTTTTACCTCAAATTAATTTTATTTTTTTCAAATAATATTGTGGATCAGATTAGTTCTATTCCTAGATTCAGAGCACGAATTTATGGGGCTTTTTTCAAGCTATTTGGGGGACCAGAAATTTTTCTGAAAAAAATTACAGAAATATCCCTTCCCCATCCCAAAAATTAATGTGCATCCCTAAGTCACATGGATCTAATTGTGGCTTGAGCTTTTCACCAGTTTCATTATAAAAGTGGACTGATATCAGAAGATTCTTTTTCTACAGAGATCAAAAAGCCTTATCAATTAATGCAACCCTATTTCCTGCCACTTAAGGTTTCCTATGTATTTATAATTAGATTTTTAAGTAGGTATAATTCAGGACCTATTCTAAGAATGGAGGTGGGGGGGGGGATTCTCCCCTCTAATTGAGAATAAAGATGGAATTTTCTAAATACACGTATAGGGTGAATTTAACTGTGATATAATAGTAGGACTTGAAAATGATATGCATAGTTTTGTGCACTTAATTGATTTTTCAGTACAATTAGTGAAAATTTATTTCTAGTCTGACAATCACATGTCATAAATAGACCCTGATACTTCTGTCATGAATCCCACAGTCACACATCATAGAATAGACCCTGAAAATTCTTTACTGTCTGATATCCAGTCACAAAAATGTGAATCAAAGCAAGTGGATAGGGTCACATGCTAAGTAAAGACTGGGTTACAATTTACTTATCGGACTCAGGTCCTTGATCCCAATATGAACTGATGGGAAAGATAAGACCTCATGCTTTGGTGGTATTTTCTTGGAAGGGTTCATGAAGTTAATTAAGTGCTGTATGTAGAATGTTTCATTCATGTTTATCACTTGATAATAAGGTTGTCAGGAAAGATAACAATTTCCAAAATTGTCTCATGGTTAAGTTCCTAACAGATAATCTATCTGATACCCTGTGGTCTGTATTCACAGCTGTTTATAGAAAGGCTCTTCAACTACAGTAGCTTTTCACAGAATATGGTGAATTGCTTCCCATCAAGGTTTCATTTCAATGAGCAGTTTGATTGGCTAATCCATTTCAACAGCTAGGAAATACATCTCAGATGGGTCTCAAGGGAAAGGATGGATTTTCCCATCTCCCTAGCAAACATGTCTCAACTGATCTTGTTATGAAAGAATCGTTATATTAATCATTGATACAGAGCACTTTTGACTTACATAATTGAAGTATACAATACACTGCTTGAGACTTGATATAGATTATGTGCTTCCGTTTCCCCCTGAGTATTAAGGCAACATATAAAATTAGGTAAATGCATAAATTATCAAAAGATTGATGCATGTGACTATGGCATGTGTAAATTAACTTTTGATTGCTTTGCTGTTTTCTAACCCTAGGACATTTGTCAGTCATTCAAATGAAGGTGATATAATATCTGTCTGCGTGCATTCATTGTTACATTTGATGAAATTGTAGCACGAAAAGTACGTTTGACATGTATGAATAGAGAGAGTCATCTATCTATCATTTATGAAAAATTTGGGAGGCTTGGGGTTATGTATGAAGACTTTCTGTGGATTCCACATGAAACTTGTTACCCATTCATATTTATTATAGATTACTGGAAACAGTGTAATCCTATTAAATCAGTTATTACATTGTAAATATATTTTATAGCTGATTTTATTACACTTTGAATAGATTTAATACCTAATTTTACTACACTTTGAATGGATTGTGTACCTGATTTTATTACACTGGAAATAGATTCTGTTACTGGTTATGTTACATTTTGTGAATAGATTGTATAGCTCAGTTTATTACACTGAATAGATTCTTTAGCTCAGATTTGATTACACTGTGAATATATTGTATAGCTGATTTTATCTCTCTGTGAATATATTGTGAATATTTTATTCAGCTATATCTTGCTTGTTATTGAAAAAATATCTAATTAACATTAATACATAAAAATGCCAGGATTGGATTTATTTCAGCATCCACATTAGTTGCTCAAAGGTTATCACTTCTCAGATTAAAGCCCCAGTGCCAACATTTTTCATAAATTTTACCATTCTACCAATCTGATTAAAGTTTGTAAGGACAGAAATTATTTGTTTAAAAAAAACTTTTATATTAACTTAAAAAAAAAAAAATCAAGATGCTCATTTTAAATGACATTCTAATATTCAGTTTAGAATTAAGAGATGCCACATGTTAATTCATTTCCCAAATTTGCTTATTATTGTGCTTGTTTTCAGGAGTGCTCCAAAAGTAGTGATGTCATATGCATGCCACAAACTCCACTAGTAACTAATCTAATAACAACAGCGTTAGCACATGGTGAAAAATTAATTATAGAGGGAAGGAAGAGAGGTAGCCAGCCTATATTAAGCGGATCTGATAAGTTTGAAATTAAATAAGTTTGTACACATATCATAAACACACACGTGACCTATTTCTTGACCAGTTTTTTTATATTTGGGACAAAGTAATCTAGAATAATATAGCTATGGATCTACCTTATCCGGTGTAGTGTACTGTTGGATTCTTTTATTTACAACTATGACGTATCAAATCTTGCGTTCCAGCTCTCTAGTGAAATTGATTGACCCATGGATGTCGCTGATCAACAGATTAATTCATATGGATGTGAACATGGCCAGAGTTCTCAGTTCGAGGGTGAAATTACATTGCTCATGTTATGATAAATTGTTGTAAGGCACCCAACGATGTTTAGGACCAACACCTTAGAAGATAAAGTACTATCCAGGTGATTTGGCATATAGGACTTTTTACTCTTAATGGCAGCATTGGGGCTTTAAGATGACTACCAATGCAGTGCCATATTCTTGCTTGTGTAATTATATCATACATCAAGTTTATGACTAGAAACTGTTAATTATCTGGCACACTAACAGTGTACTGTCAGTGTTCTGCTGGTCTATTGCCAGTCAGTATTCCAATGTGTTGCCAAATTCTTGTCTGTGTGATAACATTATACACCACTTCCTCGATAATTTGCACCCTGATAACTTGTGAACCCGCATATAATGTGGGGTCAGGTGTGGATCCCATTTTTTAAGCGAGAATACCAAAAAACTGATCCTTATTTGTTGAAATTGAAGAAAATTACTATCAAAATTGGTAATAGAAACTTGGATATATCGCTCGTTTTATCGGCAAAAATGGTAGATAGATCCTGGAAATTTTAATCACAGTTATGAAATATAGCTTTTAATTAGAAGTCATATAATTTGTTACATTATTTTTCAAACGACTTTCTTAATTAACGATATTCAAGGACAGTTTGAGCAATGAAAATGTCACTTATGCCTAGTGGAGGCAGAGCTTTAATAAATAAATACCAATTAAATAATTTTTTTATCAACTGAAATTTGTGTTCTAGTTCTATCTTTTGATACCTTTTAAGTTAATCATCAAAAATGCAATGTGTCCTCATGTAATTAAACGTAAATTCTGCCCACCGTGTTTTAATATTGGACTTAGCAGAAGCATTTATTGTATTGTTGTACCAAATAAAAAGCAAGCCTCCTTTTCTATTTTCATGTTAGCTACGTCTTTTGAATCAAATAAAGGAGGTGGAATAAACAAAAAAAGTTAAAAGGCCTTTGTTTCACAAATACAGATCATTGTGGCAAAAACGAGTTTCAGAGAATTCCTGAATTTGACGTAGAGATATCTTCAAGGATGTTAAGAAGTTTCACTATTACTTGCAATGAAATCACGGGATCAATATTTTACTACTTAAAAAATACAAAAATTGAGTTTCTAAAAACAGAAAACCTTTAAAAACAATTTCAAAGAAACCTTTGAACAGAATTTCACTTGAATTTGACAGAAAGCATCCTGGCATCAAAGGCCATTTAATTTTGCTATGAATGGTGCTCATTTTGCCATCAAATATGCCTGCCTCAGTAAAAACAGAACAGCCTTTAAATGACTTGACAACCACTGATCAAACTTAAGCAAATTTGACAGAAGTTGTTTTTGGATGAAGGCCTTTTAATTTCTGCAAATGATTGTGATCTTGAGTGAAATATATTTTGATTAAAAATAAAAATAAAATACTTGAAATTAATTTTCCAAAACTACCGAAAAGAATTTTACAAAATTTTAAAGAAATCATCCCGGCTTAAAAGCTTTTGAGTTTTATGCTACTTATGTTGATCCATAATTTATTTAAGATGGCCAATATTGCAAAAAATACAAAAACCTTAAAATGACTATTGAATGTCCAATCTGAGCAGAACAGTGCTTATCCTTTTCCATCAACTTGAAAGAGATTCGGATAAAATGATTTACACCAATGCAAAATTTTTATGGAAGTGCAAGTACCTGCCATAAAAAAGGTGGCATTATTTATTACCATAACAGTAGATATGATTGAGCTATCATTCCAGGAAATAGATATGAATGTGGCAGATGTGTTCTGCTTGAGGTTATTTTTGTGTCTCAGCAGAAATGGTCAAGTGGCTTTCCATTTGAAACCAGTTGTCTGAATTGCTCTAAAAGAATCTGATATGGTGCTTCTCAAGTTTATACAAATGATGCTGAGCCACCTCCGTTATGGTTGCCTTTTCTGATAAAAATAAAATGCTTAAAATGTCAGATAATGCCATTCTCACTCAGAATTATCAGTAAGCTGCTGTCTTTTCATTTGGCTTAGGATTATAGATGTCAGCAAGGTGTGTGATCTGAGTACCACTTTTTTATATATAAAAAACTGACCACTCTGTAACCCATGGACGCCTTAATCAGAATTGGATTGTTGATTTCTTGCAATTGCTGGTAACCATGGACACAAGATGTTATCCACTGCTGCAAATCACTCACTCAATCTCCTCTCCCCATGTCTAGGATGTTCATGACCTAAGCTGTTTGGTATTTCGATGCAGTGGCAGTTGCACCATCATGGAGGTTGACCTCCGAGTTACTTGACTATGTACATGTATGCCTGCATGTAGATATCGGACTTATCAATTCATCCTTATACCTATAGCTGTAGGAGAGGTGTATAAACATTTATTTTTAAATCTTGTAATCTTTGTTATATGTATCTGTGTGTGTGTGTGAGAGAGAGAGATTTTGATTTTGAATGTAGCTTTAATGATATTTCAGTTATATCACTACAGTGTCTGCAGTGTGGGAGTTTATAGTGATATCTAACACTTCAGACATATAGCATCATGTCCCCCAGTCACATTATCCTGACATCAGGCTGACGAGTCCTAACACTAAGCTCTTAATGCTGAGCACCAAGTGAGGCAACTGCTAATACCATTTTTATAAGTCTTTGGTATAACCCATGACCTCCCACATCCTAGGTGGATGCTTTAACCACTTAGGCTACCAAAGTGGTAAGGATCTATCATCTATCTATCTATCTATCTATCTATCTATCTATCTATCTATCTATCTATTTGTCTGTCTGTCTGTCTGTCTAATCTATCTGTCTGTCTGTCTCTCTCTATGTAATCTAATCTAATCTACCTTATCTATTTATATATCTATCAGTTTAATCTAATTTAGTCTAATCTATCTATCTAGATATCCAATCTGTCTGCCTGTCTGTCCAGCCACCCTGATTAACCATCCGTCTGTCCATGTGTCTATCCATTCTTATATATTGTGCATCATGTCCTCAAATTGTACATTGTCACATAGATGGCTTTTCAAGTGCACAGTAAGAATAAATATTAAGGAAAACAGATTCGTCAAAAACCTTTATGAACAAAACTATATTGGCCAACCTGGTGAGGACTATGTATTTAAATTTGAACAAAGAACCATGACAAATTTTATAAAATGTTGTCCAAACCTTCAAATTCAAATACATACTTCATTGACTGTGACTAATGAGCCAGACTTTTTGAACTTGCCAGTTGGACCTTATCACTGTGGTTCATAACCTGAACAGAAATATTTTTGTTTTTTTTGTCTTTTATGGCACTTTTACATTATTGGCTATTATCATGCAGAGAAATGGGAGTTAAGTGTCTTTCTTAAAAATGAATGTAGCCAGGTGACCTGCTATGGTTTGAGGAGGTATTGAACCTGTAACACATGGATTGCAGTCTAATGCTCTGCCAACTGAGCTATCCTGGCTCCTCTAATCTTTTTCACTGTATTAATATGGAACAAAAATAGCAGTTCTTAAAAAAGATGTCTATAAAGATAATAATATGGTAAATGGGAACAATCTAATTACCATACATATTCAGTTATAAGTCTAGTCCAAGAACAAACTGTACAGAGATGATCTCCCATCACATAATGTGCCAGAAGATCTGGGTCTATACATTTTGTCAGGAGTATAAGAAAAATAGAACAAGTAACATGGACCCTGATCTGCAGGGCATTATGCAATGGTAAATCAAGATCAGTGATGTTTGCAATAGGATTTAACTTAAGTATATATGACACAAACTCTTTTGCTACTCTCAAGGGCTATAATTTCTACATCTGGCCCTTTAAATGTCATCTGACATTGTCTTAACTCTACAAACATTGTCCTCATTTACCAGTGTAATTGTTGATGCTAAAAGTTTTTTGCCAGTTGATTTTTTGTTTGTTTCCTCATTGCTGAATGATACTGTTGTTGAATACCGGTAACTGTAGTCTGTAATTTTTGCTGTGAATTTTGGCCCAATTACAAAGCTTATGGATTGATGATATCCAACCATATTTCAACTTCAACACTGAAGTTAGGGTTTACATTTAGGTCACTATCTCTGACATTGTGGCTTGTGAAGTAACATTACTAGGTATGTAAATGTATGATTTGAAGTACTACAGTCGTCAGTGAAAACTAGGTTACTGCAACCTATATTTATTGTTTGCACGCTGGCCATACGGCAGTTGGAGGTATTCTTGCTTGATGAATAATTTATTTTAGAAATAATTCAGGACAAACATATTCTAAAGAAATCAATATTATTTTTCATTATCTTCTCAAGTACATTAGTTTGGAATTGTTTTAATTCAGTAACAGTACCTTAGGGCCCAAAAATAAAGTGCAAAAATAATGATCATTTTTGGATACTGATTGTATACAAAAATTTTTGAGGATACAGACAATACAAAACAGTACGTTAGAAAAGTTACCAAAATAATGGATGCTTCTGTGCAATGACTATAAAAATGTTTATAATGCATTTTTGGGGATATTGTATTTAATGATATACATGTACATACCTTAAAGACAAATCAATCCCATGATGCCTTTTTAGTGTTCAACCATATCTGATGTTCAGTACATTGATATACTGTATGTTTTTAATATTTTCCAAAATCATGGCATGCTGATGCAATTAACATCTAATTGTTTGCTGTATACTGTATTTCTGGTCGTATTTTTAAAAAAATGGTTAGGTTGCAAACTTGCCAAGATATTTTCTGTCCAAGTTGTATGAGGTTCTTAATCTGTTTAAAAATCGTTAATTTGTCAACGAATTGACTGTTTTATTTGAAGATAGTCTAAATTAATTTGCCTATGTACTTTGATAAATCTAATACATACATTACTTACCATATATACTCGCCTACTAGTGCCATGTAAGACTGCAAACAGCAAAGATCCAATTCTATCATAGCATAATGCACCTGCATATCAGGGTCTACCTTGTCTTTTCCCACTGTTTACTCCTAAAAAGCTGCACATACCCTTATATGTGTGTGCCTTATGCAATAGCAGATATTGGTCTGTGCAGTTTGCAGTTGAAATCGCTTTATAAATGAGTATAGATGGTACTGTGAGGTAGGGTTTTAGACATGAAATTAATTTGTCGCAGTGGACTGGTACAAAGGTTACAGATTTGACCAAAAGTCTGCCAACTATACTTGCAAGAGACAATTAACCCTGACAATATTTATCCAAGTGTCAGGCTAGTGTCTGAATTATGTACAGCATTGTTAGCAAAGACATAATAGAACTAAGATGGGGGGGGGGTCAGAGGACAAAAATTGGCCCCAGTCTCAGTGATCTACTTCCATACAAAAAGCCAAATTAGCAATCTTTATATTTCATACTGAAAATGTAGGACCCAGGTCTCTTTCCACACCTGCAGAGTATTATTTCAGTCCACATTGATCAGATAGGGCGACATTAATCCCATTTTCTGAAGACATGAGAAACGTGTGTGAATACAATTTATAAAACAACACATTGTTGCACATCTTACTTGCATAGGTTACAGCAAGACATCTCAAATCACATCTCTGTATAATCAAGATTAAAGCATTTAAATAGTGCATTTAATGGAAATACATACTTGAAAATGAATCCCACAGTGCAAATGTCAGCTGATGACAGTTATATTTAAAAATTGCTTACCCGTTAATGAATCCCTTAATGTTTGATATCAAAATCTCTTCATGTACATAGCTATAACAAATCCTTTCAGCTTCTCTGTACATCCTTGAGAAAGGCACTTAGTGGCATGATGTTCACTATAATGTGTTAAAAGTGCCTTTAAGACCAAAAAAAAGAAAATAAACGAGAAAGAAATGCATTGAGAGATAATATCCTTTTCATTCTTCAGAGCATGATGGTAACACACAGCGGTTTTTGCGGTATAATTGATGTCAATCGCACCATATGGTCAAAATTAGAAGTCATGTTATTATTGACCATATCCTATGTTTCCTGTAGACTACAACAAAAACTGCTCGGTGCATTGTAAAAGTTGTTTCAAGACAAAAAATGAAATGATATTTGAGAGCAAATATTTTACCTGTTTTATCAGATAATCAATGATCAGGGATAAGCCCCATTTTTCATGTAAAGTAGTGGGATTGATTTTGACTTTTTTTATACTTCAGATTAAATGCCCAAGTTTGCTCAAAGAAGAATATAATTCTGAAATCTTGATTGTTTGGTTAACATCTTGGCAAACCTGTTAAAGTTGATTTTATTTGGAATAGAAGGTTCATTATTTTGTACAAGGACTCTGTTTTGTCTCCACTAGTTATATCTTCATCCTTGATTGAAACCTGACCATAAAAGTTCAGAAAAATGTTGGAATTATATCAATATGACACTTTAATTACCATTATGACCAAGTTTGCTATTTATGCATTGAAGAGCTTCACATCAAATGGTTATTTGGGGTAAAACGGTCTCCATTTAGAATGGATTTGGCAATTGAATATGCTGAAATAATGCAGAGTTTTAGGTATATTGTGTTAAAGTTATTTCCCATAATATCATCTATACTTATTTATAAGTCATACTGCAAACAACAAAGATCCTGATATGCCTCAGCACATTACACTCGGGGTGTATCTTGTTCTTCTGTTTACTCCTATCAAACTGCACAGAACCAGATCTGCAGGCGCATTATGCGACAGCGGGTCTGTGTCTTGAAGTTTGCAATTCGACTCGACTTATAAGCAAGTGTATACGGTACTCACCATTATTAGTAGAATGATATCATATTGTACAAATTAATTGCCACATGGCGTAACACATGGCAACATGAAAATATTATCAATGGATTGAATAATATACTCTGCCGCTTGCTGCAAGATATTGTTATGTAATGTTATTGAGTGAGTAATAAATCTCTGTACTGCATATTTTTGTATATCTTAATGAGAGATCACAGGTTCAAACACTGGCCGAGTCATACCAAAGACTTATAAAAATCGCATTAGAAGCTGTCTCACTTGGCACTCAGCATTAGGAGGTTACTGTTGGAACTGGTCAGCCAGGTGTCAGGATAATGTTACCGGGTGGGACATGATACTAAATGTCTGTGACATGATGCCGCAGTGCTAGACATCGCTATAAACTGCCACACTGCAGACATCGTAGCAATATGATGGAACAATTGTTAAAGCTACATTACAAATCCAAAGCTCACACACACACACACATGCATATGTGCTTGTTATGATTTTTCTAACAAATATACCATTCATATTCACTTGTCTAGCCCAAATGCAGGCAACATACAACCTGATCTACTGTGTAATGCTTTTCATTGTAGTACTGATGTTCTTAGCAAATGGCATAGACCTAGATCTGCCAGTGCATCATACAATGGTAGATCCAAGTCTTTTCAATTTGCAGTTGGACATTACTTACAAACCGGTATATACAGTACTGACTAAAAAAGAAATGCATCACTCTTTGATTATTTTTTTTTAGTGTGTTCATCAATTTTGGCTGTATAAGATTGGTTTGGGTTTGGGTTTTAATATCATTAGAACACATGGCCACCTGGCAGTCCCCAAGAGTGTAAGATTAGTTTGGTTTTTCTGTGAGGTTTAACAATCATCAAACCATTTGGCCACCCTGAGCTCCCAACAGCGTAAGACTGGTTTTGTTTTTGTGGGGTTTAACATCATGAGACCATTAGGTCACCCAGGGCTCCCAACAGCGTAACACTGGTTTGGTGTTTGTAGGGTTTAACACCATTAGACCATTGGGTCACCCTGGGCTCCCAACAACGTAAGACTGGTTTGGTGTTTGTGGGGTTTAACACCATTAGACCATTGGGTCACCCAGGGCTCTCAGCAGCATAACACTGGTTTGTTTTTGTGGGGTTTAACACCATTAGACCATTAGGTCACCCAGGGCTCACAACAACGTAAGACTGGTTTGGTGTTTGTGGGGTTTAACACCACCAGACCATTAGGTCACTCATTGCTCCCAACAGTGTAAGAAGTTTATTGTTTTTTGTAAGACTTTCTTAAACATGATTGTTAAAATTTTCAAAGCATTAATATTTCCCACTTAGAAGTCAGTGGGTCATGCAAGCATTAAATTTTGTAATGGCAAAATTCATTTTCTTAGAAAAAAATGCATTTTCTAAAATGATTTGATGTAGTCAGCATATGAAATAAACACCTCATAAACACAGCATATGAAATAAATTTCATATATATATATATATATATATATATATATATATATATATATATATATATATATATATATATATATATATATATGTATGACATTTATACAAAAAACAAAAGTTAAATCAATATATCATTACAAAAATACTATCTAGAATATGCAATAAAGAAAATGACAGCTCCCCCATGAGATGCTGTTGTGCACAAACCATGATGAATTTTGTATGTTCAGATTCTCTCAAGGTCTTTGTGAGCTGAATGTATCTTCTTGAGACCTTCTGTGAAATAATTTGCATTATTACTTTATTTTTAGTCTTTCATTGATCACGATCACCTGTCTTTATTCTGTAGGTTTCTACTGAACTACCATAAATACTCGCCGATAATTCGTCCAACTGCAAGAAATATGGACCCTGATTAGCCTTTGCAAAATGCACTGGCAGATCTAGGTCTCTGTTGTTTGTGCTTCTGATTAGTCCTAAAAACTGTGTGGGTTCAGATCTGTTGGCACATTTTGCAATGGCAGATCTGGGTCTATACAGTTTACAGTTTGATGTGAGTTGCAAACAAGTATAGGTGGTAAACCACACCATCAAGAAAGTTAATAATATCTGTCGGCAGCTAATCTTTAAGTTCACCTGAACTATCTCTATTTCTCTTAATCTCATGCTCTCCACTCTGCTTTGCTTGTCTTGTATGTCATTCCCATTTTATCTCAAATTCTTAATATTGATACTGTAATCCATTTTTCACTACACTCCCTGATTAAAACAGCTGAGCAGGCCCATCCTTCCAGAGCCCTAACTTGTTGACATTTGTGTTATAAATATTCTTTACCTAATAGTGCAGATTATTTGTGAAAACAAAGGTGCCACATACATGTTTTGATCGGAATCAAATAAAGATTGTTTTATATCTTGTGTTACTGGAAAAGTAAAACAGGGAAACTATTTAGTACTAAGGCAATTGGAGTAAAGTGTCTTGCCCATTATGACGCACCATTGTAGCCAAGTCAGGCTGAGCCAGTGGTAGCATTCTAACCCTTGATCATGAGTTCAGCACGCTAACCAATAAACCAGCAACCTTAAAATCCAGATCACACACGCACACTAACCAATAAACCACTGTGACTACCTCCATTAGTCTCCTGTCAAGATATGCAGAGAGATGCACCAGGTCTTTTCTACATCTCTGAGCCTGCAGTGGGAGTCAAAGAAAGAACTTGTTTGTGGTACAGCTCGGTGTAAAGGAATCGACTAAATGGTCTTGAAATAAATTTGACTTATCAAGATTGTTGTTTGGTGAACTTGAAACAAAACAGGCATAACTGAAATCAGCTATTCAGCAAAACAGCTCAGCCTTGTCTTATTTTATAACACTGCTATATATATCTAACTAGTATCATCACAAAAATTGTGTGTATTTGTGGGTATAATGGCACATCAGCACAATCCAGGTTTTGTAATTAAAGAATCAGTTAAGTTATTGCAAAAAAACAAAAAAAAAGGTATTAAAGGATAAAATCCTTAAAATACACAAAATCAATAACCTCAGGTGGATTATTAATAATAATAATAATAATAATAATAATAATAATAATAATAATAATAATGATACTGTTTTATAAAATATTAATATAATATTTTTTTTTAAAATTTGCAGCTTTAATTTCATTTAATCAGAAAAGGATATATGTCATGGTTTCAGAAAACAATTAGTCTCAGTGGAGTTATTAATTTTATATATTTCCTCAAAACAGTATTTGCTTTGTTGTAAAACATTTCTTAGAGTAATATTTTGAAGCATGAAGACATATCATGTGTAATAGGTAACAGTTCAGAATTAGTTTTCATACCCAAACTGTCAATTCATAATACAGCTGCAATCAAAATTATGTTGTGTCCCTCATTTCTTTCTGCAGAGAATTTACAAATAATAGCCAACAAGTATATTTTTTTTAACCTGTATTTGTAATAATAAATTAAAAGTGTTTGCTTCGGTCACCCAGCCCTCATTGGCTTTCATCACTTATAATGCAGTGAGATCCAAACGAAAAGTATGCACTGCAGATTTTTGGGGAACTAGATGGTGCTTTGAACTTCAATTGAGATACATGTTGTACGAAAATAGAGCATGAAATTATATATAGCTTGCAAAAAGGTACAGTTTGGTTAAGTCTGGTTAATGTTTACATCATGTTGATTATGGTCTTGTAATCTCATTGATGTCAACATTTGCTTATGGGATGGGAACAAAATATATCTACAAACTGTAAACATATCCACATTAGGGCATAGTATTTTCATTATTTATCACTAAAAGATAACAGGCAATTTCTGTATGTAGATGCAGTCTGGGCAAGCAGAGATTACTAATGTATGCAAAACAATGCAAAAAGTGAAGTAATTCTTGCCAGCAGATTGATCATCGTTGAAATTCAGTAGAAAAACATAACAATGGTTATCAGTCCTTTTTTCTTTTTTTTGACCATTTGAACATTGTAGAGGATTTCGGCAGACCACTTCATGGTCTTTCCTAATGTTGATTGTACAGTTAGCTAACTGTTGTAAACCTTTCTGCAGACCACCTGAATTGAGCTTGTAGGAGCTCCATTCCTACCTGAATGGAGCTGATGGGACACCAGTGGTCCATGTACCACATTCTGAGAAAATCTGGACTGTAATATAGTGGTCAGTGGAAGCAGCTCCAGGCTTAGTTACATTTTGTGAAATAGGTTTATAGATTTTGAAAATGAGATTAAAAGTTTAAAAATGTTGGAGTATTTTGTAATCTTGTTGACTTACAGTATTGTGTTTGTATTTTGAAACTTATAATTGACCTTTAAAATTTAGCTTTCTTTCCTTGCAGAACCCCAGAACAATGTCCAAGTGTGGTATCTCTACTCTCAGAGAGTTACAACCCACATGTCCGATTCGGTGCTGCCATGGCTTTAGGTATAGCCTGTGCTGGAACAGGACTCAAGGTAAAGCTAATGCTTAAAGAACTAGACTGAAGAAATAAGTGTCCTAGCTGGTTTATGTCATGGTCAAGCTGGACATTTAAAATGCCTTGTTGTATAAATATCACTGGACAACAAATTTTTACAAAAGTCATGTTACTGAAATAAAATTAGTCAATTCTTATCAATTTTTATGTGCTGAACACGAATATGACAGTCAAATTGCAAAATTGGCTCTAGTTTTTTTGTAATCTGCAAGAAATTAATGTTTACATAACGAAATGCATTCCAATAGTAAAAGGTCAACTGTAATAGCCTACCTATAAAAAATCAAGTCATTGACTACATCTTAGATTTCTTCGCCTGTCTCTTGTACAGCTGTTCGGGAGCATCTCTGAGGAGTGTCCAGCAGTAGTCAGCCAGCATTGTAGTGGACCATTTTCCCTGGTATCTTTGTTCCATTGTTGCGATATCTTGATGAAAACGTTCGCCGTGTTCATCACTAACAATACCACAGTTGCTAGGAAAGAAATCCAAATGGGAATGAAGGAAGTGAATCTTTAGAGACATATTGCAGCCAAGTGTCTTATACTTCATCAACATGTCTTCTACTAGTTCCTTATAGTTTTCTGCCCTAACATTTCCGAGGAAGTTTGTAGAAACTAGGCGAAAAGCATTCCATGCTTGTTTCGCGTCACCTTCCAGCAAGTTGTTGAACCGGTCATCTTTGAAAAGCTCTCGAATCTGAGGACCCACAAAAACTCCCTCTTTAATCTTTGCTTCGCTGAGTCGAGGGAATTTTTCATGCAGGTATCAGAATGCTGGCAAAGTCCGGTCAATGGCTTTCACGAAGTTCTTCATCAAACCTAGTTTGATGTGAAGGGGTGGTAGCAAGATTTTCTGAGCCTCAACCAGAGCTGGGTGTTGGATATTCTTCTCTCCAATGGCTACATTCTGCCTGTGAGTCCATTCCTTCCTCATGTAGTGCATTTCCCTTGCTCGGCTATCCCACTCGCATAAGAAACACATGTATTTTGTATATCCTTGCTGCAGTCCCATTAAAAGGGCAACTACCTTCAAATCACCACAGAGGTGCCAGCTGTACTTGTTATACTCAATGGAATTCAGTAGCTGCCTTAAGTTATCGTATGTCTCTTTCATGTGGACAGCATACGCTACTGGAATAGATGGAAGAATGTTTCCATTGTGCAAAAGCACAGCCTTGAGACTCAGTTTCGAAGAGTCCACAAATAGTCTCCATTCTTGTGGGTCATGAGTGATTTTTAAAGCATTCATGAGGCCCTCAATATCGGAACAGAATATCAGATTACTTTCCTTTCTGAAGAAAGGCTCCAATTGCTGGTGGCGCTTTCGATATGCAGTAATTGTGACATCTTCTTCTAGAAGATTCCATTGTTGGAGTCTTGATCCTAGCAATTCTGCCTTGTTCTTTGATAAGTCCAAGTCACGAATCAGGTCATTTAGTTCTTCCTGTGTTATTCTGTGTGGGGTTGATGATGCACCACAGTGAAAATCTGGATCACTGCATGCTGATGGACCAGGAGAAGAACAGGTCGACTCACCTTTGTCTTCGTCAGATGAATCAAGAGAATATTCTGCTGGAGGTTCTGGAATAGGAAGTCCCTCACCATGTGGAACTGGTCTCAATGCAGACGGAATGTTTGGGTAGACTATTCTCGACTTCTTTCGCTTCGTTATTCCACCGGAAAGAGGAGGAACCAAGCAGAAGTAACAGTCATTTAGGTGGTTGCTTGGCTCTCTCCACACCATTGGGACTGCAAACGGCATTGATGACCTTTTGCAATTCAACCACTGTGAAAGCTGTGTTGTACATGTAGCACAGCATATATGCGGAGCCCAAGGCTTGTCTTGGTCACCAACCTTGCATCCGAAGTAAAGATGATATGCCTTCTTCACTTGAGAATTGATACTTTTCTTCTGGTTGGCAAATGTCACTTCCCCACAAATATAGCAAAAATTGTCCGCGGTATTAACACACTTTCGAGGCATTACTGTTCTTTATTGTACGTAAATGGATAAAATAATAAGTTTTATGTAACAGTAGCTTGAACTGTCTCGCACAACTCTAAAATATTTTAAATGCTGAACCTATCTGATTGGGCTTTATATAGTACACTGCTTACGTCAGCTTCAGCAGCCGCCTGGCATTAGTATAATAGGCCTACACATGTATAGTACACTGCTGACGTCAACTTACTTCAGCAGCCGCATGGCATTAGTATTGCATTGCATCAGAAAATGATGCAATCAACTGTGGATGATGTGAGCATGATGGTATTATGCAATGTTACATCATTATTCCGGATGTTGCTGCAGTCCTACTGGAGAAATTTACACAGTGAAACATAGAAAATGAGGTATATGAATATCTTCAAAACGAGAGCCAATACAAATTTTTCACGGTTATATTCGTGTTCGGCACACCAAAATACTACAGATTAGGGCCTTTTCAAGTCAGTAATGATTTCACTGTTGACCAGTGTATTCATATGCAGTTATTGTTATCTGTTTTGACCCTCTGAATCACATAAGTTAGCCAAGGGTTAACATTAAATTATATACTTTTGCACATACACAATAAATTGACCCATGCAAAACTCTTGAATGATGAACGTTGGCCTTGCTGATGGTGTTCACTGACAGTTGAACTCGTTTTTATTAGGTTATCAACTTCCACCCTGTCAGACAAATGTTATGTTGTGCACACAAAAATCTTTTTGGTGATATACGAACAGAGAACAGCTTGAACTAAAGTGGTTTGTGTAACAAATATTAATCCAATATTGTTGAGATTTTATAATTTGTTACATTTTTATTTTTGTTTCATATACCTTTTAGAAGATTTTAACATCTGTCATTTTTATCTTTTTTTAAGAACATATGGGATAGCTTGTTGTCTGTCTCCCATCCATCATTGATCTGTCTATTGGTACAATGTTGTTATCACTACTGCTCCTAACCTACTAGGAGGATTGCAGTAACAATCTACACATATCAGTTGGTCCTATATGAAAATGGCACCTCTCATACATCCAAGATGGCCACAACATAGGCCATCTTGAAAATCATGTTATTGCTTCTCATCTGAGTAGATGGTTATATCCACATGGCATTTTCATTCAAGGCCGACTCCTGTGATGAGTAGTTGGTTCTGACTGAAAATTGTGCTGATTTGACATTAAATATGACCACCATATCTGTGAAGTCGTATCATCATGTTTTTTGTACCAAGGAACTTCTTAGGATATAATGTTAGTCCTGACGAAAATGGTGCCAATCTGACTTCCAATATAACTTCCATGCAGCAATCTTGAAATCTTGTAATAACCTGTACAGAAAGCCGTATCATCATAAGGTTTTCACTATTCTTATGCTGTCTAGTTGGTTCTATATGGACATGGTGATGATCTGACCTCCAGTATGGCAACCATTGTGACCATCTTGAAAAACTTGTTGCTACGCCTCCAGCATGGATGGAGATGGGATTTTCTTCAAAAGATTTCTTGATTTGTCTGGTTGGTTCTAAATTAAAATGGTGCCCATTTCACATCCACTGTGGCTACCACAGCAGCCATTGTAAAAATGTTGTTATCACTGAAGAAATATCAGAGATAGTTTCAGTACTCATCAGTTTTGAAAAAAAATCTCATGTATGCCTGGAAATTATTTTCAGCCAGTAGAACATCAGTCTCTTCAAGGGCCTCTTGTTAGCAATGGTGGTATATTGTTAGCAATTGTGGCATATTTATTAGTGGATAGACATATATTTTAAGTTTGAAAAACCTTTATTCCAAGGCATCATGTAACAGCAAAAATGGGTTTGTGCTATCCCTGGGGTGGGGATGTTCATATATTGTAATCAATAATTTTACATTGGTAAGGAACAATTCCCATGTGTCCTGGAGCTTTTTTTATCTAACGTCAAAGAATATCAATGTTCTAATTTCTCTTGAGGTCCGTAACATAGCTGCAAAAAAAGTGGCTTTGGTTCAGAACATTTGTCATCACAGAACAATTTTGATATTGCAAGACTTTCACAAAGATTTACAAAAAGATGGTGCAGGTTTTTTTAAATAGTCCAATATAGGCAACAGTTTCCAGAGATTAACTTAATTTCAAAATTCTTTTAAAAAATATCATGCAGAAAATATGAAATAGCAAATTCTTGATAATATTTTATTTGGCCAGTTGCAGACTTGATAAAAATCGAAATATTCAGCTTTTCATGCCTGTACAGTTCACATGGAAAAATCCAGCAATTGTAGAATTGTTGCACAGATCTTTGACAATTGAAGTTCTGAGGGGGGTAGTTTTCATGTCAGTTACAGACAGGTTTGCAATATTTATTATTCTTCAGGCAGTAATACATTTCTTCTCACAAGTATAACAATTGGCATTCAGAATTGAATTTTTCTCATATTCCCTCCAGTGCATATTGATAAGACTGAAGATTGTGAATTTGCATAATGTTTAGGTTTCGTTTCTGGCATTTTGTAAGATATGGCATTTTAGCAGCTTAGTCAAATACAGGCCTTCAGTTTCTCATCACATACAATGAAGTTTAACAGCAGAATTGATAACCATCTGTTTTCTTAAAAACTGAAATCTTAGATCATTTTTGTGGAAATTCAACATAGCAGTTATGTTGGTATCTATCTGTATGTTTCTCCACACCCTCAACTTTCTTCTTATCCCACTTTCTTTGGATTTTGGAATAGAGCTCTGAGTGAGCTTGACTTGTCGGCCATGGCCAGCTTCTTTTAAAGAAAGTATTAAGTACTTTTGGGGTACACAATTCTCTAAACCGCTGTCATAACCCCCCCCCCAAAAAAAATCAGAATTACACTATGACATTGAATCTGTATGCTTGCATCAGCTTTTAATGCAACCCTAGCACAAAAATGGCAGTATGGCTGGCATTGTAAGTGGAAAGAAATTCCTAATATCAATCAACAAATATTGATCTGTAGAAGTGGGAATCGTACAGGTGAAAATGTCATAATGATAGATTGTCCCTTAATGTAGTCAAAATAGTGTTATGGTTTTCATTATATAACAGAATCAAGGAAACGGAAATTATTTCAGGACTAATTGATAAAAATTATTTACTTTCCTATAACTGGAAATCATTTGTAGAATGAACTAAGATGACCTGTTACTTTAACAAGATTGCTAAAAATAACAAAATATACCATTGATTTTATCAAATGTTTATTCATCGACTTAGGCGTTCTTCTGTATTTCTTTTTACAGGATGCTATTACTCTCCTTGAACCAATGACCAATGATCCTGTGAACTATGTTCGACAGGGGGCGCTGATTGCTTCGTCCTTGATTTTGATACAGCAGAATGAGGTCACCTGCCCCAAGGTCAGATAGTCATAAAGATCCCTTGTATAAAGTGGTCCTCTTAGAACAGTTTTCTGTCAGAAATTGTCCTTATGTTTTTCTGTGTATGTCATGAATTCACTTTTATTTGTCAGCACCAATATTATAGATGGTGAGGTTTCTACAAACCCTAAACTTGGAGCCACAGGAAGATTTGTATTCTGACCTCAGTCTACATATTTAGATAAAGAGAAGAAATGTAATATTTTTCCGAACTGCTAAAATTTCAAATCTCAAAAAATAAATGAATTTACAGTGATTTGGAAAGTTCGTGTGTGCTAATGGAACGGTATTTAATTCTTTTGATTTTTTTTGTCCTGCCAGACGGATGCATGTTGCAAAAGGCAGACATAAGCAATCATGTTGTCTGTCCTTCCATCTGTTCATTCAAATTTTATGAGACTTATTGTTTTTAATGGAAATATATCGTTTACGTTTGGTCATTAAGAGTCTTGATCCATAATTCCATTCTTTAACTTGACAAACTCAACATTATGATCACATTATAGAGCAAGAAATTGTCACCATTATTATTATTTTTATTATTATTATTATTATTATTATTATTATTGATGTTGTTGTTAGTGTTGTTGTAACAGTAAAACTTTGATTTTATCGACCTTTGAAAATAATGCCTAAAAGAATGAACTCCAAATATTAATCACTGGACAAAATCTTTGTCTTCTGGCAAACATGGAACATTTTTCTAATTATTATTATTATTATTATTATAGGTCACTAATTTTCGGCAGTTGTACAGTAAAGTAATCAACGACAAGCATGATGATATTATGGCCAAATTTGGAGCCATCCTAGCACAGGGTATTCTAGATGCTGGTAAGTAAATTAAATATGCACAGGTTAAAAGTACATTCATTATTTAATTTCTAGATGTCCAAAAGATACAAAGTCAGCATTTTAAAATGAAAGTAAATTGTTTTCAAGGGTGGTGTTTACATTTATATTGTTTCCCAATCTGTTATGGCTGCATTTGCAAAATGAAGCACTGGCTTTCCATGAAAAAGATTTAAATATTCACTCAGAATTGCCCGTAACAAATAATATATAATGATGTTACCTAGGTATCAGGTCAACATGTTCTTTATAAACACACTTAACTGACCAATGACATTACCCAGGTATCAGGTCAACATGTACCTTATAAACACACTTAACTGACCAATGACATTACCCAGGTATCAGGTCAACATGTACCTTATAAACACACTTAACTGACCAATGACATTACCCAGGTATCAGGTCAACATGTACCTTATAAACACATTTAACTGACCAATGACATTACCCAGGTATCAGGTCAACATGTTCCTTATAAACACACTTAACTGACCAATGACATTACCCTGGTATCAGGTCAACATGTACCTTATAAACACACTTAACTGACCATTGACATTACCCAGGTATCAGGTCAACATGTACCTTATAAACACACTTTCTGCCCAATAATGGTAACTAAGTATCAGGTCAATTAATTCCTTGTAAATAGACATTACAGTCTATACATAGGTATCCACACACTGTGTAAACAGACTTTACAGCCCAATAACCATACCTAGACAGACTTCACAGCCCCAACAACCATACCAAGGTATTAGGTCACTGTGTTCCTGTAAACAGACTTTACAGCCCAATAACCATACCTAGACAGACTTCACAGCCCCAACAACCATACCAAGGTATTAGGTCACTGTGTTCCTGTAAACAGATTTTACAGCCCAATAAACATACCTAGACAGACTTCACAGCCCCAACAACCATACCAAGGTATTAGGTCACTGTGTTCCTGTAAACAGATTTTACAGCCCAGTAACCATAGCTAGACAGACTTAAGAGCCCCAACAACCATACTAAGGTATTAGGTCACTGTGTTCCTGTAAACAGATTTTACAGCCCAATAACCATACCTAGACAGACTTCACATCCCCAACATACCAAGGTATTAGGTCACTGTCTTCCTGTATCAGATTTTTACAGCCTAATAATCATACATGGGTATTGGGTCACTGATATATATGTATATGTATATATACAATGGCAAGCAATGTAGACACTGATCTACCATTGCTAAATCCATCAGGAGATTGATGTCAGTAGTGTTCAGTCGACTTGATTTTATTATTTCAGCATGATAGACATAGAGCTACCATCACAGGATGTAATGGTTGCTCTTGGTGTATGCTGTTGAGTCAGTGATTCAATTGATTTTGTTTCAAGGCAGCAGAATTTACCTGTATCTGCCACAAAGGAATGTCACTACAGATCTGGATATGCTCCCAGAGTGCATGATCACGACAGTGAACATGATTGGTACAAAATTTTTATGAATTTGTGCACTTGGAAAGTGGTGATGCTTGACAAATCCTGCAAATTAGTTTCAAGTCATGCTTATGAAAATGTACTCTGCAGAATGTAGAATTTTATTAGCCATTCACCCCTTAAGTGCAATGTAGAATTTTATTATTAGCCATTCACCCGTAAAGTGTAGCGACATGAGTCAAGCTGTTAGAAATATTGTAGTGCTTGTCATAACTTGTATTTTTTCGTAACTGTCCACACAGTTGGCTTCTTGGACTTGACATGAATGGTTGTTAAATTAAGTCTGATTGGCCTATTTGGGCCCCATTACAAGCATTCTTTCATAGTTTGAACCTTGCATCAAGGAAGTTTTACATATGCATGTTTATAATATGAGCTATCTAGAAGACCCAAAATGGCCGATTCCCAGCATGGTTCATCTTTAAAAGTCTCATTCATTCAGCAAATACTGGCTGAGCATAGTGATTACAGTAGTTTATTTTCAAAGCTAGGAAGCATATCAGAATATTGGAGCTGAGAAAGGGTTAATGGAGATACTAGTGAGTGATTTTGAACCCTAAGATGGTGTTAAATACAAATATGATGTACATGTTGAATGGACAATAACAAACAGCATGCCAGCCAACTCCTCATTTCAGCTTTATTTCAATGTGAAACTTAGAAAAGGCAGACAAACAAGCTAAATTAAAATACAGACAATTTAAAAGCAGGGTGCACTTTTTGTTTCATTACTCATCACAATTTGGCCCTGTGGAACCATGTACTACAAAACAATATCACCCTAGGATAAAGATTATAATAAATCTAATATAAGAATCTAAATATGAAATAAAAATGTAAAGATATCTATTTATCAAAATACATGTTTGAACAAGGAGACTATGGCATTAATGGACTTAAAATCCTAATACAGCATTATGGAAATCTGGCATAGTAGCATATATGCCAACCATGCTTTGGCATAACATGACACTTTTTGTCACCAAATTATATTTTTGCTAGCTTGTAAATGGATTATGCTTTTTTGGTACATTATAATAATAAAATAAAAGTAAAGCAATAAAAAGTTGTTTTTGTCGGTTTTATTATTATTTTAATTCCACTCACATAAATTTGAGAATATTCTTAAAAAGATGATTGCTGCAAAGAATAGCATAAAAGTACTTTCCTTATTTGCTATTTATAGCAACTGTATATGAATCATTTCCAAGAAAACAGACAGGTTTCTTCACATATGAATGGTTCCTCACAGATTAATTACATTGATAAACTAGTTCATGATCATTCAGCAAAAGTTACATATGTTCACTAGTTAAAAATTATTGCTGAATAAAAATAATTTGTCAGTATATTTTGTGTTCTGGCTGTAATCCATATGAATTGTGCCCTTTGTGACAAGAATTTTGACTTGTTGCAGAACCAGTTTAGTAACCAAATAAAATGTATCCTTTTTATACATGGTGCTGTAATTGTGGCATGTAATATATATTACACTTTCTATGCCCAAATTATGCTTTTTTGCCATTAGCAATACTTACTCTTACACCTGTTGAGAGAAAATTAAACTTTGGCAGAATTTACGTTAGTGAAAATCTTATTATGTAGCAGAAGTGTCCAAAAGACAAAACCTACAAGTTGTGGAAAATCGTACATATCAGCCATAAAGAATAGTCTTCAGACTTGTTCTAGCTGGCTGAGCTAGTTACGTATATGCCCCTTCAGACAAAAGACTGAAAGGGGGTTCTCAGTACAGACTAATATTCATACACAGATAAAGAACAGATTAAATTCACAAACAATCAACAGATTATTGTTTCTGCAGCTTAAGGCAATATCTTTTAAAGATTTAGATTTTAATAAGGGTCTTACAGAGTGAGGCAGGAAGAAAGATACATGGATATTAAAGTGTTTTGTAAATACTCAATTATGGCCATTTCCACCTGCCACTCATCTTTGTTCTAATCCCACCTTATTTTGGTGACCAGGGGAAATCTGCCCTTGTGATAAAATCTTGGGATCATCTCTGTCTATCTGGCTTACATGTTTCTTTCTAGTTATTTTAGTATTTCAATCAAATGGCATAGAGCTAGTAGAGCTGACATTGCAGAAAGTAATGGCAGACCATCATATGCTCTGATCATTCTGTTCATTTCAAGTAGAAAACAGATTTTTTGGTCTGCCTTTGCAGGATGTGATGACTGGCCTGGGTTTATGCTGTTAATTCTGTATATGCCTTACACAGTTGTTTGTACACACATAAAGTGTCTCCATCTTTCAAAGAAACCTTACAAATCTTTTTTTCATCGTTTGTAGAATCACATTGTCTAGACTTGTGTTTTACTGTCTTAAAAACACTTTCATGCTTGTATTTGAATTAATGTATCAGCCATGATGTATTGAATGGGTTGTATTTAATTTCCATTTTTGTTTGCTTGACAGACATTCATATATTCATACTGGACCTCAGGGATTGTCAAATATGAAATTGTTAAAAGTAAGAGTGTTTAGCTCTGCTGGTCATATATCCAGAAGAGCTTATCAGATGGTCTGTTTTCTGTCATCTGGTGTATGTCCATTAGCACAAGTTTGTTATCGCTACTCCTCTTAGGCTACCAGGATTGCCTTGAGACCGTATGCACACATTTATCTCACGGTCTAGTTGGTCCCAAATGAAAATGGTGCTGCTCAGACATCTAATATAGTTGCCATGATGACCATCTTGAAATAGCTACTAATCTTAAATGGATGGTCATGTCAGTATGAGGTTTCCACTTAAGAACTAATGATGTCTAGTTGGGCCTAATGGTGACAGTCTACTCTCTAATATTACTGCAATGGCAGCCATCTTAAAAATCATGTTATCACTATTCCTTCTGAATGGATGATCATTAATATGGGATTTTCACAAAAAGAGCTCTTAGGCTGTCTGGTGGGTCCAGGATAAAATTCGTACTTATCTGACATCTAATATTACCACCACTGCAGCCATCTTGAAAATCTTGTTTTGACCATTTTGTTCTGAATGGATATTCATATCAGCATACAGTTTTTACAAAAATACTTACGATGTCTAGCAGTTCCTAAATAAAAATTATGCCAGTCACACATCCAACATGGCTTCCATGGCAGCCATTTTAAAAATCTTCTTAACTTAACACAACCCTATTTGAACAAAAAGTCTTATTGACATTCTTTTTTCACCAGGACACTTCTTTTGATATCCAGTTCATCTTAAATGAAAATTAAAAGAAAATGACACAGATCTGACATGCAGTATGGCTGGCACAACAGCCATCTTGAAAATCTGGGTATTACTACTCCTAAATGGAAAGTGATATCTATACAGTATCGTTATCTCTCCAAAATGGATGGCTGTATCCAAATTGTTTTTTTTTTCAGCAATCAATTTTTATGAAATTTTGTTGGTCCTAAATGGAAATGGTGCCATTCGTACATCCATAATATGGCTGGCATGATTACTGTCATGAAAATTTGTTGTCATTACTTCTCCTGAATGAATGCTCTTTATTCCATGGGGTTTTCACTGAAAGACTTCTAATGTCCCATTTGTCCTAAAGAAAATGGTGCCAAGCTGACATCCAAATGTGTAACACAGCAGCTAATTTGAAATCCTGTTCTTACTGAAGAATATCAACACTCTGCAATTAAAAGGAAAAAATTCTTTAATTCATAGAACTTATTATTCCTAGTAGTGCACCAGTCCCTTCAAGGAACTCTAATTTCTTTTAAAACATGTTGATATAAATAATACAGAATTTTCAATCAAAAATGATTTTTTTAGCTCACTTTATCTTAAGGCCAAATGAACTTATGTATGGGTCATAGTCCATCTGTCCAAATGAGCTTGTTGTATGGGTCATAGTCCATCTGTCCAAATGAGCTTATTGTATGGCCCGTAGTCCATCTGTCCAAATGAGCTTGTTGTATGGCTCGTAGTCCATCTGTCCAAATGAGTTTATGGTATGGGTCATAGTCCATCTGTCCAAATGAGCTTATTGTATGGCCCGTAGTCCATCTGTCCAAATGAGCTTGTTGTATGGCTCGTAGTCCATCTGTCCAAATGAGTTTATGGTATGGGTCATAGTCCATCTGTCCAAATGAGCTTATTGTATGGCTCATAGTCCATCTGTCCAAATGAGCTTGTTGTATGGCCAATAGTCCATCTGTCCAAATGAGTTTATGGTATGGGTCATAGTCCATCTGTCCAAATGAGTTTATAGTATGGGTCATAGTCCATCTGTCCAAATGAGTTTATGGTATGGGTCATAGTCCATCTGTCCAAATGAGTTTATGGTATGGGTCATAGTCCATCTGTTCAAATGAGTTTTTTGTATGGCTTGTAGTCCATCTGTCCAGATGAGTTTATGGTATGGGTCATAGTCCATCTGTCCAGATGAGCTCTTACGGTATGGGTCATAGACCATCTGTCCAAATGAGCTTATTGTATGGCTCGTAGTCCATCTGTCCAAATGAGTTTATGGTATGGCTCGTAGTTTGTCTGTCCAAATGAGCTTATGGTATGGGCCATAGTTCATCCATCATTTTTTAACAGTTGCTATTTTCATCTTCCCAAAAAACACAACTTGGCACATTGCTTCCTGGCATAAAGACCTTTCTGCTTTGTGTAATTGATGCTGATCCAAAATCAGTTATGGCTGTCAATTGTAAAAATATGTTTAAAAAAATTTAAACGACTTCTCCAAAACCTGAATTTGATCGGATTTGACAGAGAGCATCTTGGCATGAAGACTTTCAAGAGATGCTGATCTGCAGTAAAATATGGCCACTGTTATTGAAAAAATGAAAACATGTAAATGAATTCTCACAACTGATGGACAGACAGAATTTGAGAAAGCTTAATGGCATAGAGTTATTTCAGATTTATGCAAATCATGTTAATTCATCATCAAGTATTAGAGGTATTATTACTAAAAACTGGGGGGCCCTGACTGGCCAAGTGGTCTAAAGCACTAACTGTTACTGATCACTGACATCTCACCTGTCTGTGTGGGTTCGAGTCTTGGGCTTGGCCAGTGTGGGTACGCAGACCTGCCAACTCTTAAAATTTTGCTGTAAGTCTTACACTTAAAATACGGACTTATGGCATACAAGCAAAACTATGGGAAAATGACAGTTGCCAAAAAATCCGGATAATTGGTTCATCTGTTTGATATCGATCCAGGTTTCATAATAGGATTAGTGAAATAAGTCAGGGAACCAGACTAATTTTACAGCAGCACTCCAGACGCTTTAAACTGCACCTATTTGTTCAAGCAAAGCGTCTGCATGATCAAACTGTTGATTTAAAAAAAATTATAATGGCATCCAGAAAGTAATACATGTTTAAGACAAAAAGGAAAAAAAAAAAAAGCTTCTAAAAATGTGTTCAAAATTAACACAGTATAATAAAAAGAGTATTCACATTCTTGTGAATAAAAGCTGGAAAGGACACAATTACATTTATTGGACATCACATGCCAATTGAGTATGTCTCGTGGTGGAAGATATGATTGCTGTCGTCATATGAAATGGAAAAAGAATTTCCAAGAATCATGTCAAGTTGAGAGATAGCAACAAGTCATTGAGTTGCATAGAGTTTGGAACTATAGTTTGTGCAACTGTACTAGTGGTAAATAAAGTCTATGTGTACTTAACTAACTTTTCAGTTGAACATAATGAAACATGATGAATATTATCGCTGCGTCGAACTTTTAATTGTTTTCCAGGTTTATAATAGTAGTTACTGATATTTTGTTACACCTTACTAAAAACTGGTCAATCTTATGGGAAAAAATCAACTGCCTTACTTTGGGTTGGCAGGTCTGAATATGTGAGAAAGCTTGCCCGTAGTTTCTTTTGGATCGTTGGTTCTTTCTGGGGTTTTCACAGGTTCTTATTCTACCATTTTACAGGCCACCATGTATAGCCTATCTTGTGCTGAAAAATGGCGTTAAACCCTACAACAAAAACAACTAAAAACTGAATCAATTTTAAATCACAGAAACTACCCACCCAAGCAAGCCCAGGTCGGCTGCTTCGTGTGTCTTTGAGAAAGATACTTGGCCAATGTTTTCTTTTGCATGTATGATATAGCCAATGATGTGTTGAAAGCAACACAAACAGAAAAAAACCACCCCCATAAAACAAAGTTCTTATATAAACAAATTGTGTCCACCTGTCTCTAGATCACACTCTTGATAGTTTGATATCTTCCAAACCATTTGAGATATCTTCATGAAACTCTGGTATACATATGATTGTGATATCTGGCATGCATTTGGTTGTGATACCTTCATGAAACTGGTATGCATTTGTATCATGACATTTATATTAATGGGCTTTGTCAGATGAGTACTTTCAGACTGGCTGATACCAATGTTCCATAAGCACTTGCTTATTGACATGACAGATCTAGTTGATCCTGTACTTTTACTTCCAAAGACTTTAAGGGTGTTTCACTTGACATTATTGGACACATGTCAGGAGTCTACAGTCAATTAAATTGTTTCAGATTTGTCATTTGTGATTGATGTCATGTATTTTTCTTAATTTATTCTCTGTCACAATTTAAATAACTCAAATAAGAAGTATAGATTGATACATATCAATTACTTCCTCAATTTCTAGGTGGTCGTAATGTGACTATTTCGCTGCAGTCTCGTACTGGACACACAAACATGGAGGGTGTTGTGGGTATGCTGGTATTCTGCCAGTTCTGGTTCTGGTATCCACTGACCCACTTCCTGTCCCTCGCCTTCACTCCAACTTGCCTGATTGGCCTCAACCATGACCTCAAGGTAATTCTACCAGCCACTCTTCTTCCATCCTCTTCTCATACTGCCACCCTTTTCTCTAACTGTTCTTGTAAACCAATGATCTTTACATTGTATATTCTTGGATGTGCAATTGAAGGAACCATTGATCTTTACAGGATGTATTCTATGATGTACATTTTATAAGAATCATGTTTATTCCTAAAATATTGCAGAGAAAAATCAGCAGAATTTTTGCATTTCATTTTTCCAAGCACTATATTTATTTTTTTACTAAATGACTCCTATATTTAATTTTAAAAAATTCATTTCAAATAGAAGCATTTAAACCCCACCCCACCCCAGTTTTCAGTTGTAAAATGGACCTGGTCCTTAGTGTAAAGTCACAGAGAAATAATTTGATTGCATGCCTTAGTGTTAACATTTTATTATCCAGTCTGTATTGAAAATGTTCAATAAATCCTCGTTGCTACATACCTCATTTATATATCCATATGTATTGTATTATACATTCCCAACATTGCCTTTTGATACATGTACAACCATACATGTGATGACATCAGATCATGAAAAGATGTAATACCTGGTGGGTACAACATTAAATTGGTTATTGTGGCAGTAAATCAAAAAGGTGGAGGACAACTTCTTAAGTCTACAAAAATGTTTATTTAATGTGGGTCTTTTTTGTCATGCATTATCATCTTGAATTTGCAGGCATGAGTACATGTCCCATATTATAAACCCAAAAAGCATCTGGAAACATGTCATTGTTTTATTTTTTATGCATCATTAGTACGTGTCCAACAGATGTCAATTTAGTTTGCTGGTTTTGTGAAAAAGTCTGACTTTCATACAGAGTAGAACTTGTATTTACAGAACTTCTTGAATAATTTCCTCCTTTTCCCCAATAATGCTAAAGAAGAAAAGTTTTCAGTTTATTTAATAAATTTAATTTTAAGAAAGCACTTTCATGTATGGTCATCTCTCTCTGTCTCGACTGCTCTGGTAGCCTGGTGGTTAGAGCATCAGCCTTGGATGCAGTTTTGAACCCCAAACGAGTCATACCAAAGACATAAAAATGGCACTAACAGCTGCCACGCTTTGCACTCAGCATTAAGAGGGTAGTGTTTGGCCTGGTGTCAGGATAATGTGACTGGGTGGGACATCATGTTACATGTCTGCACCATGATGCCCCAGTGCTAGACATTATTATGAACTGCCACAATGCAGACATTGTAGTGATATGACTGAAAAATTGCCAGAGCTACTTTAAAAATACAAATCACACAAATACACACTCGCTCTCTCTCTCTCTCTCTCTCTCTTTCTTTCATTTTTTCTTTGCTAAGAAATCCATATATTACAAATTGTGCAAGTATTTTCACATCTTCATCCTTCACAACAGATGCCAAAGTTGGAGTTCCGGTCCGGTGCCAAGCCATCAACATTTGCCTACCCACCAAATCTGGAGGAGAAGAAGGACAAGACAAAAGAGAAGGTAGAAACAGCTGTCCTCAGCATCACTGCCAAACAGAAGAAGAAGGAGGCAGATAAAAAGGAGAAGGAGGAGAAAATGGAAGTGGTATGTGAGACAATCAGCTTTTTCTTTCTTTTCTAATTACAAGTTTGTTGATCTTTCCAAGCAAACATGTCTATTTTGTCTCAAATTATGTTTTATTGTGAGTTTTATAAATCCTTTAAAGAGTTTAAAGAAAATAATTTAAATTTCAAAAACTAAAATAGTTAAATGTGGATAGTGTAATTTCCCTTTTATTCATGGACTTTCACATTAGGAATATGCACTTGCAAACTACTTCACAACATTTATATAAACCTAAGGAACAGTCATCAGCAGCGAAGACATTTAGACACCCAAATTAAATATCACACAATTAGACACTCTAATTCACTTATTACACAAACACCCTATTCACTATCACAAAGTTTCTTTGATTCCCAGTCAGACAGTTAGACACCTTAATTCCCTATCAGAAGCGGTATACACAGTCATCATCTATGAGGGTGGTTATACACCCTAATTCCCTACAAAACTGTTAAAACACCCATATTTTCTATCAAGGGTAGTATATACAGTCATCATCCATTAAGATAGACACCCTACTTCCCTATCAGGGGCATTATATTCAATCAGCATCAGTGAAGACAGCTTGACATCTCATTTTCCTATCAGAGGAATTATAAAGAGTCATCATCAATGAAGACAGACACCCTAATTCCCTGTCATTGGCATTATATGCAATCATCATTGAAGACAGTTTGACTCCTTAGTTCCTTATCAGAGGAATTATATAGTCATCTTCAGTGAAGACAGACACCCTAATTCCTTATCAGAGAAATTATAAAAAGTCATCATCAGTGAAGACAGACACCATAATTTCCCATCAAAGGAATTATAGTCAACATCAGTGAAGACAGATGCCCTAATTTCCTATCAGAAGCATTATATGCAATCATCATCAGTGAAGACAGACACCATAATTCCCCATCAAAGGAATTATATAGTCATCATCAGTGAAGCCAGACACCCTAATTCCCCATCAAAGGAATTATAGAGTCATCATCAGTGAAGCTAGATGCCCTAATTCCCCATCAAAGGAATTATAAAGTCATCATCAGTGAAGCTAGACGCCCTAATTCCCTATTAGAGGCATTATATACAGTCATCATCAGTGAAGCCAGCTAGAGACCCTGATCCACTATCAAAGGAATACATAGAGTCATCATCAATGAAGACAGACACCATAATTCCCTATCAAAGGAGTACATAGTCATCATCAGTGAAGACAGACACCCTAATTCCCTATCAAAGGAATACATAGTCATCATCAGTGAAAGTAACTATGAGACCCTTATCCCCTATTAGAGGCATTGCATACAATACATCATCATTATAACATGGAGTCTAGTGTGGATCCCATATTTTTTAAAAAGAAAATATTCTTTTTAAAAATTGACCCCCTGTGTGATTAATGTGAAGAAAATCATGATCTGAATTGGTAAATGATACCTTGTTATATCACTCCCTTGTTATATTGCTCATTTTATCTTCGAACATACTGGCTTGTGCCTGAAATATTAGAATCAACATAACAAAATTTCTTATTTTGTTAGATTTTGTTGGAAAAATGCTTTCTCACTGCATAGTAAATAATAATATATGGCGAAATAGTGATCAATGAAAACTTCTGGCAAATGCCAGCAACATTGAAAGAAATAGACATCAATTAAATATGTCTTGTCAGATAAAATTAATGTTTTGCACCTTTAATTTGTTTCATTTATTAAAATAATAAAAGATTCATTAAACCATTACATCGATCCCCACAATCACTTCCGTGAGAACCTATTGAGGTGCCAGCTGTGTTTTGATTAACAACTTGGGGAAGTTTTTGTAAATCTTGATTAAAAGAGACCTTTGTTTTGTTTTATCACATTATGCCTTTCATAGCAAATCCAGTATGGAAGGTACAACAAAATAGTTAAAAGGCATGCAGATCCTATCTGCATAATCTCTTGTGGTCACTATTGTGTCTCAAAATCAAACCATTTTATTTGACCATTTAAACATGGTTTTAAAAATATTATGTACTTAGCATCATTAAAGTATATATAATAATCAGTACTGTATCCTAATCATTTGTAAATGTGATCATGGAGAATGAAAAGTATATATATATATTGCTGACCACATTATTGTAGAAGAACAGTTGAATATTCAGTGACTATGTCAGGGCAGGGGGAGATAAACAAAATGTCAGTCAATTGTAATAATTTTCATCAGTGTAAATTAAATGCATTTTTATCACATCATGGTATTCATGTATTTAATTGTGTCAATTATATTTCAAAAATGAAATAAAAATTATAATACTCAACTTCACGTTATTTTCTTCAACTCATATTGTTGTACATGTGATAGTCCAATTCAAGTACAGGTACAATGGTTTAATTTTGGTCACTGGGTAGATATTGGTACAATGGTTTAATTTTGGTCACTAGGTAGATATTGATACAATGGTTTAATTTTGGTCACTGGGTAGATATTGGTACAATGGTTTAATTTTGGTCACTGGGTAGATATTGGTACAATGGTTTAATTTTGGTCACTGGGTAGATATTGGTACAATGGTTTAATTTTGGTCACTAGGTAGATATTGATACAATGGTTTAATTTTGGTCACTGGGTAGATATTGGTACAATGGTTTAATTTTGGTCACTGGGTAGATATTTGTACAATAGTTTAATCATGGTTACTGGGTAGATATTGGTACAATGGTTTAATTTTGGTCACTGGGTAGATATTGGTACAATGGTTTAATTTTGGTCACTGGGTAGATATTGGTACAATGGTTTAATTTTGGTCATGGATAAATATTGATACAATGGTTTAATTTTGGTCACTGGGTAGATATTGGTACAATGGTTTAATTTTGGTCACTGGGTAGATATTGATACAATGGTTTAATTTTGGTCACTGGGTAGATATTTGTACAATAGTTTAATCTTGGTTACTGGGTAGATAATGGTACAATGGTTTAATTTTAGTCACTTGGTAGATATTGGTACAATGTTATTTCCAGAACTATGTAATAATGAAGGGCGAGCTGCACAGTTTGCATACAATCTGATGGCACAGCGTTTCATACCAGGAAGAGTCTATCTGAAGGAAATGGGGGTGTTGACTGATTTGACACTAAATATTAGGATCATATATGTATATCATATTCATCATTTTGTATATTATAATTTACTTGCCAAGAGGCTTGTGACAAAAATGTTAATGCAGGATCAGGTCAAGCTGATATTAAATCAAGAATGCAGTTTTTACCCCTTTGTCCAGTAATAGCCCACAGTGTGTTATCAAATGGTGTATGTTACCTATTTCCATTCAAAATATTAATTAAATCAATCAACATGGAGAATGCTATGACCAACAAATAGGATGGTTACAAAATTCAGACTACTTGAGTAATACAAGTGTCTATGAAATAATGGGGTTGTAGAGCTGAAATTCAGAATGTTTCAATGATTACAAGTTGAATTATTCCAAAGCTAATAATAGACAAGTTGAAGAGGGTTTAAGGTTTTTTTTTAGACATGTAATGCAGTGAAGACTTTATCTGAAAATCACATGAAAGAGTAGGAACTTGTTATTATGCATTTCTTAACAATAATTGAAGTTTACTTAAATATTGTACCATTGTATACAGACTGGAGTTTACTTAAATATTGTACCATTGTAGAAAGATTGAAGTTTACTTATTGTACCATTGTATACAGACTGGAGTTTGTACCACTGTAGAAAGATTGAAGTTTACTTATTGTACCATTGTATACAGACTGGAGTTTACTTAAATATTGTACCATTGTATAAAGACTGAAGTTTACTTATTGTACCATTGTATACAGACTGGAGTTTACTTAAATATTGTACCATTGTATAAAGACTGAAGTTTACTTATTGTACCATTGTATACAGACTGGAGTTTACTTAAATATTGTACCATTGTAGAAAGATTGAAGTTTACTTATTGTACCATTGTATACAGACTGGAGTTTACTTATTGTACCATTGTATACAGACTGGAGTTTACTTAAATATTGTACCATTGTAGAAAGATTGAAGTTTACTTAAATATTGTACCATTGTAGAAAGATTGAAGTTGTCTTAAATACTGTACCATTGTATAAAGACTAAAGTTTACTTAAATATTGTCCCATTGTAGAAAGATTGAAGTTTACTTAAATATTGTACCATTGTATAAAGATTGAAGTTTACTTAAATACTGTACCATTGTATAAAGACTGAAGTTTACTTAAATATTGTACATTGATATAAAGATTAAAGTTTGCTTAAATATTATATTTCTATGTGAGGTCAATTTATTTAAATATTTTAGTTCTGTATAATGATTAAAGATTAGTTAATATTGTATTTCTTTGTAAAGCTTAAAGTTTTTTTTAAATATGGTACCTCTATATTAACACTAAAGTACCTAACTATTGTACCACTGTATAAAAATTAAAGTTTGCTTCCCAGTAGAATAGTCAAATTAACACATTGAGCGAATTTTTTATCTACTTGTCAAATAGGTTGAATTTACTGATTTTATCAAAAATTTAGAGCTTATTATCTATCTATATATACATACATATATATATATATATATATATATATATATATATATATATATATATATATATATATATATATATATATATACCCAAAAAGCTATTTGTAACCAAACAGAAAGGATTATATGTATTTTTACAACTAAGTGGTCTTAAACTAAGTAATAGAAAATGGAAATCCACCAAGTTTTGTAAAAATTCAACAGATAATTTATTTCCCTTGAATACAAACCAGTAATTTAAAAAGAACTTAGTTGTGTGAATTAAATCCCAAATAGTCCTAAAAGTTCTCTTTAAAAAAAGTCCAAATATATGAAGTCCAGTTTTATTCCAATTAAAATCAAGTATTGATGTGTTGTTGATTGCCTGTGGTCTTGAATATGTTAATGTGATAGTTGCCTGGATCGTGGCAATGTGCTAAGGGTCTTTTCTTGTATCATAATATAATCCAAAAATGTTCTTGTCTGAATTCACTATAATTGCAAATTAGTGTTCCAGTCCAAGAATATCATTGATTGAGCACTTTGTATTTCCAATGAATACTAATTTGAATGAATAAATCCACCTAAATGAAAACTGAACACAACAATAAGACTGATTCTGCTTCAAGATGTTAAGGCAAGGAGGAGTAATTTTTAGATAAACAAGAGTATAAACTCGGCTCTTTGACATAAATCACAATTATCATTTTCTGAAAATACTGTGTCACTTAATGGAAACTTTCATTCTAGAAGATTCTAGGGTCAGAATAAAGACTGTAGAAGTGTTTATATTATTAATAATCTGAATATATAATCCACACTTGGAGAGAAAGCTGTAGCTATGTATTCTGTTGTTTACCAAATAAATGTATATGGTCAGGTACATAGTGAACTTGATTTTGGACAAGGTAAGGTACAAAATAATACAAATTAAATATACATAACAGTATTATTCAATATATTGGACTTGTTCCCATCCATCTCCACTCAGTTGTTTTGTCATAATAATGAAATTATTATGTACATTTCTATATTTGCTAAGAATTTTGCAGTTATTCGTCTGTCATACCACATACTTTGAAAAAGCCAATCAATCACAGAAGGAACAGCTTGCATTATGTTCTTTGTCAGTTATTTTTTTGGTTTGCAGTTATTAACTGAATGTTCCACAATTTAACTTTTCAACTCCTTCATATACCTGGCCATAGGATGTAAAGGCAGATGACATTGCAGAGAAGGAAGATGCTAAGAAGAAGAAAGAAGAGAAAAAGACTGAGGAACCCAGGAGCAAGGATGGAGAGAAGGAAGAAAAATCTGAGGAGGCAAAAGAACCTGAGCCCAACTTCCAGATGTTAGCAAACCCAGCACGAGTCATGAGGTCACAGGTAGGCTAAATTATTGTCAAGGTCAAAAGGTTAAGCAGTCAAGGACAGGTCGTCAATTTGGGTCAGGATGATGTCAAGTCTAGATTGTTAAGATCTAAAATTGTCGAGGTTTCAGATGAAAATTTTTTGGATTTGAATGCCAAGTGATTTAATTCTTCCTTTTGCCAACAAATAATAAATATAAAATACTTTTCCCTAATGTATTGTCAGTGTTAACGTCAGGTGTGTTGTTTCTATTATATTCACATCATCTTGGAATTTCGTTTTTAGTGTTGGTTAATCTTTCAGCAGCAGGGGATTCACAGAGAGTGCTGTTTTGTATAGGGATTTTTCATGCAAATTTAGCAAATCAAAATAAATGATTTCCTTCAGCATCTTTCTGAGTACATTTATGTGAAAAACAACACCAGTTTAACATAAAGTTATCAGAGCTGATGATAAAATTGTGGTCTTGCTGAGTTATTGCATTCATTTTGTTTTACAGCTGAAAGTTTTGGCCATGCCAGAGGGAAGCAGATATGTTCCCATGAAAGATGTGAGTATTTTCCTATTCCAGAAACTATTTCCTCCAGCTATCCCAAACTTGTATGCACGGGAGTTCATTTCAAGAATGTATTTGTAGTCCTGAATGCAGCTTGACCCATGGTTATATAACTTAGTAATGAAACTTAAAATTTTCATTGCATCCTTTAATCCTTAACTTGCCAGAATTTAAGAAGAACAGAGTCAGAAGTATTTGAAGTCTGCACAATTTGATTTTATCTGTACATTGTACAGTTTTGATTGAAACTGGCATCAGGTTGAGATGGAGGCAAACTGGCATCAGGTTGAGATGGAGGCAAATTGGCATCAGGTTGAGATGGAGGCAAACTGGCTTAAGGTTGAGAGGGAGACAAACTTGCATAAGGTTGGGTTTAAAATAAATTCACAGGCATTAGCATGAAATATTCCAAAATATCTTTACATGGCAATCCCATGTAAACATTAGGCATGTCATTATTTGCTTTTGTCTTGCCACTAAATAGGGACCCTGGTGGCCAAGTAATCTCAGCACATGCCTTTACTGATCAATGCCATCTTACCTCTGTCCACATGGGTTCAAGTCTGCAGCTTGGCCATTGTGGTTAAGTGAGAAAACTTGCCAATAAGTTACCATCAGTTTTGGTTCTCACTGGGGGTTTCCTGTGTTATTCCTCCATCAGATACACTGGCCACCATGTATAGCCTATGTTGCACTGAGAAACGGTGTTAACCACCACCCACCCACACAAAAACAAAAGAAATGAGTTACCATATTTTCACTGCTGTTAGTGGTATTGCCAGCATTGTTCAAGTGTTTTGTTAGACATATTTAGAAAGTCATTTGTCTTATACACCAATGACTTATTCAGCTGCTACTGATGTAGAATATTACTACAGTATAATCTGTCTTGAAAGAACACCTCTTCTGCCAAAAATGTATGGTGTCTCAGGTAGTTGCTCACAACAGGTCATAACACTCTATAATCAATAAGTCCATGCATTGAGAAGCTGGTCTCTAAGGAGAGGGGTTCTTTCAAAGCATTGGTTTTTCAAGTCATGTTTTACTGTAGATGTGTAAAATGAATACCCAAAATTTAACCCCTGATCAGATTGGACAGATTTGGAAGGATACATTGTGTAAATCTTTATCAAACCTTTTAGTTTTCATATTCCTCAAAGGAAATGCCTCTGGGAATCTTGTAAATGCACACATAATGGTCAGCAAGTATTGTTGGCTTGACTTGGTCTTAGGTAAGGGACTGACACAATCTACCATTATTCTACTAAATGGTTTGTCAAATGTAGGATGAACCTTAAGTATCTTCTGATTGGGTTTTCTTACAATTTGACAAGTGTGACAAGATCTACAGTATTTACAAACGTAACTTTTAACTTACAATTGATAGTTACTGACCACTCGTCATCAGCAGGTACCTCAGATGGTCTCGGTTTGCTCATAAGAACCCCATTTTTAACAAAATAACAAATGTATACTTCTTGACTTCAGTTTTGCTACTAGCCCTCTGAAACAAACGGAAGATCTTAGGATCTTGTTCCTATTCAACAATGAGAGTCATTTGTCACCCTGATTAAAATAAAGAGAATGACTAGTAAAAAGAGGATCACTGTGATCATGTGATCAGTGCATTTTGATTAATCCATACGAGGAGCAAAGGTGACCTAATCAAAAGCCTGACCAATAAATCTAAAGAAGTAATTTCCTGATCAACATCTTTCTCAAAAGCTTACTCTTCCATAGCGCTAGTAACTGCACAAGATGGGTATAAATTAGGGATTTATTTTTCAATAGGATTAACATTCCTATCCAAACAAGGCTTGTTAGTTACAGGTGATTTAGCCACAAACTTGTCTTCAGATAGGTCATTGCCTAGTAGTTAATGAATACCCTGAGACTAAGTCGGATGACAAATTTACACATTGGAAAGGAACATTAACAAAACTGCACTCTACTCCCTGAATAAGAACACTTTCATTAGAAGATGACCTCCCAGTTAAAGACAAAGTACCTGATAATAAAAGATTCAGAGATGTGCATGTGTCCCATAAATGTTAATTAGGAATAGGATTGGCAGAATCACAAATAAGTGGTTATAGAACCTTTTGACAATGCTTTCTTGCATTTCAGATTTTCAGCAGTTGTTTTCTAATTGAGGAAGATATTTATCTACTTTTCTTTAAAATTACTACCGTATATACTTGCGTATAAGCCTGTTCGCGTATAAGCCGCCCCCCCCCCCCCCCAACTGAATTGTTAAAATTGTTATAAAGTACATGACCCGCATATAAGCCGACCCATAATTTCTAGACTATCGGTACATCACAAGATGCACAAAGTGAGTTTTGAATACGTTTATATAGGCAAATCACATTATTAAATAAAATAAAAGTAAGAAAGCTAATTTATATGTTGAAATAAAAACAATTCAAAAGTGTTAAGTCTTAATGGAAATTTAATTAATCCTCTTTCAAAAATCATGAATTGTAAAAGTTCTATCACTTTTAGAATCCTTCAAAATCTGGCTCTGTATCAGACTCGCCAAACAGTTCACGAAACTCGGCTTCTGTTATGGGCGTGCTTTCATCATATACGTCGTCATTGTCATCATGGTCATCCAATAGTATGTCGTTCTCCTCGCTCTCCTCATCATTGTCGGATTGAAATATAGCATCATCCTCTGTTCCATCCATGGCATTGCTGATACAGCACATCCTGAATGATTTTGCAATCTTTTCCGATGGAATTGAGTCCCACGCTTCTTTTACCCACTTGGCGACCAAATCGATGTCCGGCCTCATTAAATTCCTGCGTTTTATCATTTTCACAGCCCCTGAACAAACCCATTCTGCCCACATCTTTAGTAACTTGTCCTTAAAAGGTTTGTTAAGGCAGACATCAAGAGGTTTTAACACCGATGTTAAACCTCCTGGTATCACAGCCAGTGTTGTTTTCATTTTCTTTGCGGCCTTTTTTACTAAATCGGTCTTGTGTGCACGAAACATATCCCATACAAGCATTGAAGGTTTCCGAAGAATTGCACCTGGTCTCTTGTATATAGTGTTTGTATACTATTTATATACCTTATCCTGTAATTATTTCCATGTGTGGTTATCAATTTGTATTTGATAATTATTTATCATTGTTGTTTATTTGTGTGTGTTTTTTAAACTACCGGTAGTGTGATTCAATTGATCAAAATATGATTGGTTTCAGAGTGGACATTATTCAAGTATTGTGACAGTTTATAACTTTGAGCAGAAGCCATGTCCACTACCATATCTCATTAAACAATACATCTGAGAGTCAGCATGTATTAGTAAAGTCATTGGCATTGTGCAACAAAACAAACCTATTATCCCCGAGGCATTTACCACAGATTAAGCATATGGTAGCTATTGTACAACACTCTAACGCTAACAAACCACTTTGCTTTACAAACAACTAAACAACAGTAGTATATAAACTGGCTGCCAATTCTAAAACACCTGTCAAAGAAATCCCACAAATTATATTGTTTTACAATTATTCACACTGACTCGTATATTGCCCTGTTATTTACCCTTCCTAAGTGTGCACGCAACAAACCCCTATGGAGCCTCTTGCTATTGTTCCTTTAAGACTATCGTACATGTATTTCTACTCTCGATCAAAATGTTTGTCATATATACCTTCAGTATCGTAATTCTTTTATTTTTTTTAATGTAGATTCTTTTCATACTTACACTGAAATAAGCTAGCGTGCATTTGTACGATACCGTAGAGTTTAATGATTACTGATTAGCTGAGGGTTAAATACTTGACTGGAGATTACTAATATGGTGGTTCTTTTGGAAAATACACGTACCACCGTGGCTCAAATAACACGTATGGCTGCATTTTCTGGTGGATGGACATCTGTCAAATAGATGTCAAGTACGTTAAAACATGTTTTTCATTCATTATCCTACCACTTAAGTTAGAAAAAATATTTGTTTCACTTCACGACAGCACAAATCTTATGAGCCATGTGGCATCATTAGGCATGTGATCTCATCTTCGGCAATTGACAGAAACAATAAATACTGGAAATCGAGGGAAAAAAGCGTTAAAAATTTCAGACTTAGACCTTGGCCTGCAGATAAGCCAACCCCCCTTCTACCAGGCCTTATTTTTTTCCTAAATTTTTCGGCTTATACGCGAGTATATATGGTAACCTAATATTTTGGGTGACATCAAAAACTTAATTTGTCTTAAATTTGGGGGGGGGGTCACTTGCCAGCTCTATCTTCTCTTTCTCTCGCTCTTTCCTCTTTCTGCAGTTGCCTGTCTTTGCTCTTTCTCCAGTTGCATTTATCCTCTTTCTGTTTTTTAAAGTTAAAGCTTTCTTAACTATTTTTACATTTTGTGTTTTAATTTCAATTTTTGAATTTCGTATTAGAACCAGATAGAGACTTACCTATCAAACCCAAAGTACTTTTATCCCAAAAATCTTTTTTCCACCAATTATTCGACCAAAATGTTCTTTATTTCTTGCTTTGTTAAAGAAGACTTCACCTCAGAGAGATCATATTGTCTGGCAAGCTGGAGTAATTCATCCGTTTTAATTAACCATTCCTGGGTAGAATTTAAAATAAAGTTCTCCACTTTAGATGACATTGTGAAAGCTTGATGGTTTCATTCTAGATTTTTCAAATATATAAAACAATATCTGGGATTTAGAATCTTTTTAGCTCATACATGATCCCCCAATTTTCTATTATGATTGTATGGTCCCTGACCAAGTACTATAATTGACTGAAAAACAATAAGTTTTGTAAAATTAGAAATAATTTATTTCCCTTCAATACAAAGTAAAAATTTAAAAGAACTTAAAATATTACAAATTAAATACCAAATAGTCCGAAGAATTATATTACCAGTGCTAATGAATAATGTTCTAAATAAATTCAAGTGGTATGCAAATAAGATCCAACACTGAATGTGTTGATGTGCCTTTAGTAGCCTGTGATGTGCAGATGTGCCAGCAATCTTTGGATGAATCACAATAATCCAAGATGTCCTTATCTGAATTCCTCTTAAATCCAAGTTAATGTTTCTGTCCAAGAATATTATTGAAGAGCACTTTATATTTCCAATCAGTGATAATTTGAATAAATATATCCACCTAAATCAAAATCAGAACACAATACAAATTATTTCTGCCTCTGATGTTATCGTTGGAATAAGTAATTTCTCAAGCAAATGTGATTATATAATAAAAACTCTAAGTTGTCAAGAAGATAAAATCTGTTACTAAAATTATAATAAAGAATGTGGTAAACATCAGGTAAAACAGGCTATTCCATGTGAAATACCAATGTCCTAGACCCAAATCCAAATAAATATGTTTTTCTTTGTTGATAATGATCATTACTATTTAACAACACTCCATTTGAAATATTAACTATGTATTATTTATTTATAGAATGACTGGCTCTAGTCAGATATAACATAAACTTGATTTCGGATAGGGTCAAGTCCAAAATACAGTTATGCATAACATATAATCTTGCCAAGAAAAAACAAACTAACAAACAATACAAATTAAATATACATAACAACAGATATATTTATTGTGATACATCAGAGTGTTTGCACTTGTCTCATAATGCAGTAGCAGATTAGGGGCTAAGCTGCTGTCATAATGCACTGCCAGATTATGGGCTATGCTGCTGTCATATTATGAACTGCCAGGTTAGGGACTATGCTGCTGTCATATAATGTACTGCAAGATTATGGGCTGTGCTGCTGTCATAATGCACTGCCAGATTATGGGCTATACTGCTGTCATTATGTAATCCACTGCCAGGTAAGGGGCTATGCTGCTGTCATATAATACACTGCCAGGTTATGGGCAATTCTGCTGTCATCTAATGTAGTGCAAGATTAGGGGCTGCTGCTGTCATATAATTCATTGCCAGGTATGGGGCTATGCTGCTGTCATATAATGCACTACCAGGTATGGGGCTATGCTGCTGTCATATAATTCATTGCCAGGTATGGGGCTATGCTGCTGTCATATAATGCACTACCAGGTATGGGGCTATGCTGCTGTCATATAAAGCACTGCCAGGTTATTCGCTATGCTGCTGTCATATAATTCATTGCCAGGTATGGGGCTATGCTGCTGTCATATAATTCATTACCAGGTATGGGGCTATGCTGCTGTCATATAATGCACTACCAGGTATGGGGCTATGCTGCTGTCATATAATTCATTACCAGGTATGGGGCTATGCTGCTGTCATATAATGCACTACCAGGTATGGGGCTATGCTGCTGTCATATAAAGCACTGCCAGGTTATTCGCTATGCTGCTGTCATATAATTCATTGCCAGGTATGGGGCTATGCTGCTGTCATATAATGCACTACCAGGTATGGGGCTATGCTGCTGTCATATAATGCACTGCCAGGTTAAGGGCTGAGCTGCTATCATATAATGTACTACAATATTAGGGGCTGCTGCTGTCATATAATTCATTGCCAAGTATGGGGCTATGCTGCTGTCATAATGCACTGCCAGATATGGGCTATGCTGCTGTCATATAAAGCACTGCCAGGTTATGGGCTATGCTGCTGTCATAATGCACTGCCAGATTATGGGCTATGCTGCTGCCATATAATGCACTGATATGTGAGGGACCATCCTGCTCATTGTGCTAACATTTCAGCGTCTATACTATTTTAATGTATTACAGACAGATCAGGAGCTCTGCTATTGTAGTGTAATGCACCAACAGATCATTAGCTTAATGTGATGATAGATCAGGAATTATGCATGTGTTTGATTTGCTAACATATCAAGAGCTATGATGTCGTAGTGTAATGTGCTAACAGATCAATATCTGTTTTTATAGTGTAATGTGATGATATATTAGGAGCTATGATTTTATAGTGTAATGTGCTGACATATCAGGAGCTATATTTTTGTAGTGTAATGTGCTAACAGACTAATATGTTTTTATAGTGTAATGTGCTGACAGAGCAGGAGCTATGTTTTTGTAGTGTAATGTGCTGACAGTTTAGAATCTATGTTTTTATAGTCTAGTGTGCTGACAAATCAGTATCTATGCTCTATGCACTCATCAGGCATAATGTGTCAACACTTTTTTTATTTAAACTTCTGATGAGAAACCACCAGACCAGTATCTACCAAATTTGGTACAGGTCATCTTTGTATGAAGGGCTTTCAGATTTATATAAATAATGTTGATCCACTATCTGCTGCTACTAAATAGTTAAAACTCCTTCTTGACTTTTTGTCAAGAATCACTGAAAAGAATTTAATCCAATTTGACAGAAAACATCCTGGCAGGAAGTCCTTTCAAGTTTACGTAAAAAAATGCTGATCCACCTTCAGATATGGCCACTGTTAGTAAAAAAAATATTTAAAAACCACTGTTACTCAAGTCGAACATTTAAATGCAATTTAGCCAGAAATATAACTTTTTCTATAATATTTAACATGGAGTGCATGTACCGGCCATCATGATATTTTGTCAGATCGAAATTAAGGTTAGTAGTGACTTTTTATGTAAATGTAAATACTAATTTGGTTCATGAATGCAGTATATATTAAAAATGGAATATTCATTCTTCACTGGTTTTCCAACGATGACTTTAGATCACAAATACAGAAATTTCTAAAATTACAGAAAAAGAATAATGAAGTACATATATTTAGCTATTAGAAGTAAAAAATATTAATAAATTATTTTGTATATTTTTGTTATTAATTCACTACACCAGTAATTATTTTCAGAGGTTCATTCTAGCTTTTGATGGTAGTTTTCAATAATTTTTGGGGGTTAAAAATAGTGATCCTGTTATATAAATAATTAAAATATTCTGGTGTGACTATTTTAATTCTCTAATTTAAAGGCACAGTTCATCATGGAAATAAATAGATGCCATTTTCATTCTGCTCTAAGTTGGGAGAATAGACTTCATTACGCATGTATCTTCTTGTTGGAGGATCATGATGAGAAATACATGTAGAAAATGAAACCAAGTTTTTTTAACAGTTGTATGAAAAAGCCTGCAAATATCCGTATTCAAGAAAGAATGCATTGTGAGCTTTGAAAATTAAGAAGATAGTAAATGGTATATATCCAACCTTCATCAAAATCAATTTGCTGTTACTCCCAAGAAGAAATAATGGACCGACATGATGGCCGCTTTTCCTTTTAACCCAGAGTCATGCTGAGTTGGGTTTTTTTTTACATGAAATTGTTATATGTGCTGATTTGTTTTGTGTTCCATCTAGTTATAATGAGTTGTTTCAGAAATGCATACTTTTTTATCCAAATCCATATGCAACAATGGTATTTATATTCAGTTTTGTTTGAAACTGTACAAGTGATGCATATATGCATGCCAAGTGCTAACATGAAATATGTTGGGGATGTTTATGGTTACCATAGGAACCAAAGAGGGAAATAGGATTTTTAAAATATTTTTTGAATAAACGTCAATTTAAAATTTTTACATCACATATAAACCTCCAGAAAGTGTATATGGATATCGCATATCAGTTGATTGTTTCAAGGTTGTAGCTTGTTCATTACATTTCTTTAAAAACAAATATTCATACATTTACATTTGGATTAATTCTATCTTGCAAAATATCTCTTGTGTTCAATTAACTAAAAATTGTCTCAATATGAATTATGGTTCAGTTCAGTTATTCATTGTTACATGATAAGTAACCAATATAAATCGTATAAAAGAAAAATCGTGAATAATTCAAGAAATTTTTGGTTACCATGGTGACCAAAAGTAGTCTTACAAAGAATGGAAGGAATTAAATATATGCATTACAAAAAAAATATGTTAGCACAATCTTTTATCAAAATAAAAACGGCATTATTTTTTCAACAAAGAAAATGTACTTTAGTTTTAGCTTCATGAAAATAAAATATCAATTTATTATACATCAGGAACATTTATATTGAGTATGCTTATGTGTGCTATTTAGTTATACAGCTGTCCCCGATTATAAGGAAGTCATGGCCCTTAACTGCCGATGTTGTCCTGTAGCAAACAGCAGTATAGCGAAAATTATCAATAATGTTGTGTACTTACGTGTTGGGCGGGGTAAATAAAACGCCAGTCAAATGTATACTAATACTGTTTATTTATTAAAAACAGTGATATAAACACTTCATTTTAATAAATATACTTGCCAGTTATAATTTCTATCTGCAGATGCATCATGTTTGAAGTCATTGAAAATGGCACTTTAAACAAAATGATTAAATTTAGGTTGCTCAAGAGGTCAGTGCTTGCCTGACATTAAAAGCTTCTTACCTTTTTAATTAGGAGCTCACCATATGTTTACAACTTCTACACCCATTTTGCATGTAAATAACTCAACATATATCTGCAACATATGCACTTGGTGTGTCAGGTCATTTTTTAACCAATAAAATATATTGTTTTCAGTTCAAAATATCAGTTATTTTATCATTTATATATGATGATTGCGAATGAGTAATGTGATCATACTGGGTGGGGGTAGTAAAGTCTATGATGTTTCTCAGCTGCATAATTTTCAATGGCTCGGTGTGCTGGTGTTTTAGCCAAATCAATCCATTCTCGAATGCAGATATGGCTTCCAAAAAATGATGGGGTGTTTCAGGCGGTTCCTCCTGGTCACAGTCAATAGTAGATCCTACTTCCTGTTGATCGGGATCTAAATTTTCTCTTTTGGCACCTAAGAAGAACTGAGTGATGTCAGCATCATTCAAAAGTGGGGCAGTATTCAGCAGTTTTGATCCAGGGCCGAACCAAGTCATATAAGTTAAAATGTCCCCATAGTACAGATTAGCCTCTTCATCATCATCCTCCATGAATCCCTTAAAATCACAATCCTATTCATAAAATTTTGTTTTGCTTCTTCTGGACACCTCCATTGGGAGATTCTACATCTCAATTCACTCATCAATACTGATAAGTCTAAACTTACTTTTAAATATGATTTCACTGAAAAGTGACACTTAATTGTTAGACTAGACCTTATTTCTACTGTAGCTACATTATGCAACTGAACATCTCTTCCGGGCTGCAGTGCAACAGATTACAGAAAGCGGCGGCATGTTTAATCCTTTCTGTGATATGTTGCCATCCAGGTGTCAATCTACATTGATCAACAGTAAGATGGTCTTCTTTATAATCAGTAAGAAGTGTTCACAGAGAATCAAGTCATTGATCTGCTAGGATGTCTTTTGTGCCAAAGGCAGATCCAAAAGTCATATGTACTTTAGCCAAAAGCAGTCATGTTTACTTTGGCAAAAGACAGTAGGATAATCTGGTCATATTCTGACCGCTGAGACCATTGACATGAGATCGACATTATTGAAGCCGACCACTGTGTACCTAAAAACGATACGGGAAGTAGTCAATCTGTATTCTTGCAACAAGGTTCGTTATTCAAAAAGCAGATAATTTTAGTTCTTCTTACTGAAAGTGATTTTATTATGACTATATATGCAGGGGGTAAATCCGACCATGTTGTGGCTTATTCCAACCTATGATATGTGTAATTCCAACCATGATATATTGACCGTACATATACAAGTTTCATCTTTAAAATACAAAGATTTTGTTTATCTTGACAGATTTAAAAGTTTTAAATTGTTTTTATTTTTTTCAGATACAGAGATAGCAGATAGAAAGCGATATTGTTATATAGATAATTGTAAATGTTGTTACAGAGATAGGTGTGGAGAGAAATAACATTTTATTTTTATTTAGATTTGTACCTACAATTTTTATTTATTGTTTTTAATTATATATTTAATCCTGTTTTTTGTTTTTTCTTCAACATTCAGTACAAACTAATTATAATTCTACATTTTCTTTAAGCTTTTGTTCTTGGCCGGAATTGCCCTCTTATGATAAGAAACTGAGGCAAATCTGACCACTATACAGAACATTGCATACTATTGTTTATTTGTCATAAAACATAAAACTGGTCTAATTTTTACTTTTAATGCAAGACAAAGCATTATTTTAAAGCTACTATAAATAATTATTATGTTATTGAAAGCTATACAAATCTTGGATGATTCATTCCTGACTAGGGTCCTGAATAAAAAAATTATGAATGCCGTTTCTGAACTCACATGCACGGAAGAGAGAATACCGAGGCAATTACGTCATTTTGTCATGCGATGCCCTCATCCCCTGAAAACATCTTTACTAATTTGCATGCACATGTGCACAAATAAAAACAAAGAACACAGCAAGTAATTTGCGTATCTTTGCTGTAAATAGTAGGACTCAAATCCACGGTTGGAATTACCCTGCTGGTCGGAATATGATCATGTTACTGCAGTTGATACAGACCAGTTATGGTTTATTAAAGATAAAGGTAATATCGGACAGTATCTTGTAAAACACGTTCTGGTAATGTCCACATCAAGTAAGTAGTTTTTTATGTATAGGTTTTTTTTCTTCCAATAGTGCTACCGTGTTTTAATTGAAATCAGGTTATGGCAAAGTGCATTATAACAGGAAGATTTGTAATATCTATCTATGCACAAAGGCATAACGGAAACCTCATCTGAAATAATTTTATGTAAATGCAATTGCAGCTTGACAAATACATGCAACTGTACATGTGAAATCTGTAAAAACTAACATCAAGTCCTACAACATTTATAACATCGACTACTGCATTGAACTTAATTTTGTGATCTTATGTGGAAATTAAATAAAATTTCATTTTTCTTTTAACTTGTAAGAAGAAAATAATTTACAAAATGGTTTATTTTAATGGATTTAAAGAGCTTTAGGATTCTCTCTTAAAAAAAAAAAATTGCCAGCTCAACTGTGGAACTTTTTGTATTTTTTTTTAACTTTTCTTTACCTGTCAGTACATGAACTGAAATGCACATGACTAACAAGGAATATATTGTTTGTGATTGCTTCAAAAGATGTATAATTAATGCATTCTTTGATCTTGGACCCAGAAAATGTTTATTGTAACTTGACATATTGCTCTACATGTTCTATAATGTTAAGCTAATTTGAGCAGAACTGTCGTATAGTCCGAATTTCTTTTGACCTTTCCCATCCAGTGTTAGATGTCTAAATTTCTCAGTGAGAGGATGCACAGAAAACTGCAGATCAATAGACAAAATAATGTTTTGTACAATGAAATGCAGCTGCACACATAACACAACAGACACCTGCAGATATGTGTGTGCGACGTAACATAGGAAAAGAACAGTGATGTAAATTTTTTGGAGAAGAACAAACACTGCTGTTGAGTAAAGAACATACATTAAAAACTGGACATTCTTATGGTCTTCTCAAACTGATATCAAGGTAGACATAGATATAGTTTACAAATGCAATTCTCTCTCACATTATGCAGTTCAGATGGGTTTTTTTTTTCATCCATCAATTTAATGATGGTTGTTAATCCACAGAAGACGACCTGTGTTCTGGACAACCATTGCCTGCAATTGGTGAGTGGGAATGTCTGTTGTGAAGGGGGCATTTGATGAAGATGCTTGTTCAGAGTGGAAAGTATTTCTCTTATTGAAAAATTACTTGGATTTGTGCAAGGTATGCACTGCATTTGTTAAAGAATGAATAAAATAAAAAAAACACTGGTTGATATTGACAAATATCTACTTGCCAAATATGAAGAGCAAACAGAAATGTTTGAATGACATTGTCACAGGTTATGAAACATGGAGTTGTATACACTTTTTTATGCCAAAGGCCCAATTGTCCAGGTACCTGTGTCTGACTCTGCTTTTCTGAAGGAGCACAGCATCCAAATTTTGCTATATCCTCTATACAGCACTGATTCAGATCCAAGTGATTGTTGGCTGAATCTTATCATCAGATATTAGATATGGGGCAGATGATTTGAAAGCCACAGTGGAAGTGTAGGTTTAATGTATATGAACAGCATACCAAAGAGTGAATGGCATGTAATAATTAGATAATCACACTGAAAAAAAGTATGTAGAGGTACAAGGAGATTACTCTGAGGGAATGTACTAAAGTACTTTTCATTAATAAAGAATTTTTGTTGTTCAGTTCACTAATATTCATTGTTGTTGTTGTTGTTGTTGTAGGGTTTAACACCATTTTTCAGCACACGATAGGCTATACATGGCGGCCAGTATTAATGGTGAAGGAAGAACCCGGAAAAACCTCGGAAAGAACCACCAACCCATGAGAAGCTACTGGCAAGCTTTCTCACATACCCACATTAGCCGAATCCGAGACTCGAACCCACGCAGACAGAGGTGAGATAGCAGTGATCCGTAATGGAGAGTGCTTTAGACCATTCGGCCACTCTAGGTCCCCACTAATATTCATAACTTTATAAATAACCCTCATGATATCAGATACAACTGCATTGTTATAGCCTTTAGGTTGTATCTATACATGTCAGATTATTATGGTGTGCTGTGCTTTGTTCACATGTGGCAATAAAGATAAGATCAGTTGAGAGCCGTCCACTGTCCTAACAAAGCCAACTGAGCTCTTTGATCTTTACAGCCGAGGCCAAGTCACGTTAAAGAGACAACAGTGTCAGCACTGAGCTTTTGGGTCCAGTACATACGTATGCAAATGGTATTGGTTGGCATGTATTCATTTTAGTACAGCAAAAATGAATATAGCAAGAGGAAACCACTCTTACTGCATTTGTTGGCATTTACTTTACTTGGAGTGATTAATTATGAATCGGATGCCAACAGACAAAAGTTGTGAGGTTTTTTTTGTTGTCATTAATTGATGATTATTGCTTGCAACCTGCCAAAAATATCTGCAAGAAAATGGACCTCTCAGCAGCAATCTTTAGTAAAATATTTTGAGTGTGACCTGGCAAAACTACAAATGAACTAAATTTGATGACACTATGCTTGTGTGCAGTGCAGTCTTTATAAGGATTGATCTAAATAGTATTTAAATTTATTTACAGTTAGAGCAATATTTTCTCATGGTAGTAAAGAATGTTACAAATGGTGAACTCTGTAAACCTTACTGAACTGCAAATAAGTATTTTTCATGCATTAAAACCATGATATGGGCTTATGTGCATATTAAAATAAAACATTTTTTACACTTTTTTAAAAGTAATTTTGAATTTTTGAAAGTTATTTGCATGTGCTGTGAACTGAAAATTGCACAATTTTTAAATTGCAACAGTTGTTATAAAAAAGTGCAGTGGCTAAGCTTTTACAGAAAATAATTTTATAAAGGAGAGCAGAGTGTTCATTTATTACCTAATGTTTTAGTATGATATTCGTGACGTTATTTATATCTTTATATTTCGAACATTACTGAAAATCGTAAGCATCCATTAATGGATGAAATCTTCAAATTGGACTTTTTTAAAGTTTTTTACAAGATGATCTCAGGTTGCTTTATAAAACTTCAGATTATTGAGATTATACCATTTTTTTTATATAATGTTGATATGCGTGATATAATAAATGGAAATAGCCCTTCAACTTTTTTGATAATTTTATTTTGTTCCAGATGTTTTTTTGCATTATTTTATTGGGGGGGGGGGCTTGTTATTATTGAATTTCTACTAAAGTTGATATTTTCTTAGACTTTGCAGAAAGATAAAATATATGTATTGTCAGCTTTATATGTTCATTGATCAAGTGTTAAAGCTAGTTCTTTAATAACAAAACAAAACTGGAACCCTGGGTGTCCAAATGGTCTTAGGCCATAAAATAAATATGTTTCTGGTCAGGCAGATATCCCTGTTTTTTTGTTGTTGACCCTAGCATGTTTTTTCCAGGTGTAAATTTTTTATATATAAAAATTTCCAGAAATTGATTTATGAATCTGATTGAGCAAGTTTAGCGTTGTACTTGAAGTGCTTAGTACATTATGGATATTTCTTATTATAACATATATATATATATATATATATATATATATATATATATATATATATATATATATATATATATATATATATATATATATATATATATATGTGAGTCTCGGATTCAGCCAATGTGGGCATGTGAAAAAGCTTGCCAGTAGCTTCTCGAGGGTCGGTGGTTCTTTTAGGGGATTTCCTGGGTTCTTCCTCCACCATTAATACTGGCCGCCATGTATAGCCTATCTTGTGCTGAAAAATGGCGTACAACAACAAAAACAACTCTCTCTCTCTCTCTCTCTCTCTCTCTCTCTCTCTCTCTCTCTCTCTCTATATATATATATATATATATATATATATATATATATATATATATATATATATATATATATATATAAAATTTATTTTTGGCCTAAGGCACTCGCCTTTTACAGATCACCGCCATCTCACTGCTCTCAGCTTGGGTTTTAGTCTTGGGCTCAGCCAATAGACTATGTGAGAAAGCTTCCCCATTTCCCATGGTTTGGTGGTTCTTCCTGAACAGGCTCTTCCTCCACTAGATGTACTGACCATAATGTATATAGCCTGTTATGTGCTATTTAAAAAAATGGCGTTAAAGCAATAAAACTGTGAAAGAAAACTGAAATAAAACTGATCCTAAGATCAAAAGATCACATAATGAATGAAGATCTTGATGCCTACACCTCTTCTCATTTCCAATATCTGTCTTGACAGGATTTTGTTAAAAAAGATTGCACATAATAACTGGATAATCAGACTGAGAAAGTGTGTACAGGTGCAAGATGTTTACTTGGCTGGAATTCGATGATGTACTGTTGACTATTAAAGAATCTTTTTTGGCAGCACAATAATTAGACATTTTTTATTTGCCCCCATCCATCTTCTAAGATAGAACAAGGTTCTGTACATGACAAACTCACTAATAAACAAACTTTCCCGCAAATTTAATTTGAATGTCCTACCTGAAGGGTATGGTTGTCCAAGCAATCTCGCATGACAAGCACACAGAATATTCCTACACATAATCAGTTACTTCTCAGATGTAACAAAATTCAGCTCATTGTTATTGTTTGACATTTTCCACAATAAAGGACTAATCATCTCAGATGAGAAACACAGTAAAGACTTAATACCCATGTCAGAAACAAAACTATTCAAGGCAGTATCAATGTAGTAGTTAAGTTAGAAAAATATTTAAAATCGGAAATGGGGCTGATTTTAGTGAAGAGTGAACCTAGTCCTTTGATAGATAGCATGCTGGGATTTTCAGTTTGATGTTGATCTGCGATCACATATAGCAGGCATTACTAATAATAGAAGAAAAAAGTTTTAAACAACCCTCGTCACAACAACTGCTGAACTGAATTTGACCAGTTATGATGGAAAGCATCCGATTTTCCAAATGATGCCAATCTGGCATCAGATAATGCTGCTAATAAAAAAAAGCATTTAAAAAACTTTTTAAAAGACTGCCAAACAGAATTAAACCAAACATTCTACTAAGCATCCTGGCATATAGGGCTGTCAACTTTGTACATTGATTACAACCCAACATTATACACAGTTTATCTAAAACATTGAACTGAAAAGAATTTGACCAACTTGGACACAAAGCATTCTGGTATTGGGTCCTTCCAATATTGGAAAAATGATGCTGGTGTGCCATCAGGTGTGGATGAAGATACAAAACTGTATAAAAAAAACTTGAGAAACATTAAAGTACATGTAATTGTTATTATAACATACATGTACTAAGTTAACAGAATTGGAATAAATTTCAGTAGAAATCATCCTACGGTCCCAGATTTATTGACCAGTTGCCCTTACATTTGGCTTTTAGGTATATGTTAATTAAGTTAGCTATCCCAGACACTTTTTTCTTCATTGTAGTTTTAAGTTTGAGTAATTTCAATTGTACAGTGGCACCTGTTTTAGTAATACAGAATGCCCCATCCCAACCTCATTTTGGAGCTACAGAAATCTTTTTAAACTTCATAAATCATCCAGTATTGTCAGCAAGGTTGGCAGGCATAATATGTATTGATTTAACAGAAAAAAAACATGTACGTGTATGCATTGCAGACATGACCAGAGTACTGCAAGGTCAAGGGAAACCACTCTCAATAGCCTGTATTTTTGTCATTACAGGGTTGTCTCCTTGTTAACACTGCTTGTACAGAAACAGCATAGTCTGGCTAGGTTAAAACTGATGCCTAGACCTGTTGATATATCATGATTCCTTGTTGCCTTGGTTCTCTTTCTTCTCTGCCATTTGTATGACCATCAGCACTCTTCATATCCACCTTCTTACAAAAAAGCCAATATATGTTGGTGTTTGCATCTTTCGATCCTTTTTTCATCCCCGTCACACTTTCCTCAGTCTGTGATATTAATGTCATTTGGGCTGAAGGGATATGATTTGTATACTTGTAGATCATTACAAAATGGTTTCTTACACACCAAATTGACATCATCTCTTCAAAGTCAAGGTTGTGGCTTAATTTTCTGTTTTCCACTACACTGTCCTTTGTGTACCAAGATACCTAAGATAAAGGAATGAAACTTGGTATTCTTGTCGAACATCATTAAAAGGTGTGTTGTGTACCATATTGGAGGTCAGTATTTGAAGTTTACAATTACAGTTCATTTCCTGCTTATAGGATTTGAGTTATATGAGGTAAAGTTGTTGCTCTAGGGTTTAATGCCGTTTTTCAGCACAGTATAGGCTATACATGGCAGCCAGTATAACTGGTGGAAGAAGAACCCTGGAAAACCCAGGGAAGAACCACCGACCCACGAGAAGCTACTGGCAGGCTTTCCCATGTACCCATGCTAGCCGAGCCTTGGACTCGAACCCACGCAGACAGAGGTGAGATGGCAGTGATCCATAATGGTGAGCACTTTAGACCACTCTGCCACTCGGAGTAAAGAGATGAAACTTGGGATATTCCTATACATGACTAGAGGTATCATTAAAGTCAAGGTCACAAGTATTTGTGGTTTAGGTCACCTTATCCAATTTGCTCAGTAACTTGAGAGCTGATATAGATGCAACTTCACATGCTTACTGGATAATTTGTGGAATTCTACAGCAGAGGTCATGAGGGTCAAGGTCACAGATCAGTATTTTGAGGTTTCTTGTGTTTCTGATTTATATCTTGAGAACTGTTTGAGGTAGGATGATCATGGATCATGTCACAGTAGACATGTGGGATGACCTGGTATCTGTTCACTGTTGCCCTTCCATTCATGATCTGTCTTTCATCTGTCATATTAGCTCGAAATTGTTATTGCTTCTCCACTTAAATTACTTAAATTTATCATGAAACTTTATTCACGCATTCGTCCCAGAGTATAATTGGTCCTAAATGAAAATGAGACCCTTCAGACATCTATCCTGATTTCCACTGTGTCCATCTGGAAAATCTTGTTATTGAAACACCTTCTGAATGGATGGTCAATGACACAGGTTTTCACCAGAAAACTTCTCATGATGTCTAGTTGATCATAAGCGAAAATAGTGTCATTTTTAAATACAGTATGGCCAGCATAACAGCCATCTTGTAAGACTTGTTATTGGTACTCATTCTGATTTGATGGTCATCATGACATGTGATTTTCACCAAAGACCTTTTGTTATGTCTAGTTGGTTCTGAATGAAAATGGTGCTGGTCAATGTCAGCCATCTTGAAACTCTTATCACAACTCCTTTTGAAGAGATCATAAAATACCCATCACTATTTGTCATTGGTTTTGAATGAAAATGAAGTCAATATAAACATATTATAGCAGCTTCTTCTCTAAACCAACATTTTAACAGTCATCCTGACAGTGTTTATATGGCTGCATGTCCTAAACAGATGGTCTTATCACAGTGGGGTTTTTCATGGCAACACTTATCGCAACAGGTACCTGGTTTTGAATGAAAATGGTGCACATCTGACCTCCAGACGTTTGACCTCCAGTATGGTCCCACAGTAGCCATCTTGTAGATCTTGTTATCACTACTCTTCAATGAATATTGACATTGATACAGAGGTATCGCTAAAATGCTTCTTGCAATGCTTATTTGATTCCATATGGAAATGGTACAGATGCACATTTGTGAAGGAGTTTTGATAACCAGACCTAACTGAAGTTGGAGTCAAGTCATAGACCATTACTTGTATTCATGACTTGTAAATATGCAAGTGAATTTTGACCAGACATTCCAGTAAGCAAGTTGATAGCACTCCTAGATTTTGTTCTTAATTCTATTATTTCCAGCCATTGACAGGATTGTGAGATAAACTTGGCTTTTGCATAATAGTAATAGACAATAAAATCCATAACATTTGAAAGCCATGGGAATAACTATGTCACCAATGAGTGTTGTGATATATGAATGTGTCAGGAAATGCTTGTTCACAGTAAATCACAGTTAATTGCATTGATCATGCTAAATGATAAGTATATGAAAATTGATCATTTGATGTTTCAGGCAAGCAGAGTCAGGATTTTGATGGCTCCATGAATCTCATTTTAATTGTTGGCAGATTTTGATTGGTCAAAATTATATCATTTTCTGTTTTCATTGTATTGTAATTACAGATAAGTAATGGCGGACTGATCATGCTGAGAGATGTTAAGCCAGATGAGAAAGAAGAAATAGTAGAACCAGTTGCTGGTGAGTTGTGAGCATGCAGAGGGATCCTAAACAATCTTTCTCATTAACCATCTATGACAGATGTTAACGTAACAATGACTTTGACATCCATGTTTGTGTACATCCATATAGCTTTATGTCTGTTCAGACTCTAGAGTAAGGTCAATGTTAAGGTTTTTACCTTCTAACTAAATCAAAAGTTGGCTTGACAATAAAGGGTTCTTTTCTTTACAGTAAAATTTACCTGCTAACTAAATCAAAAGTTGGCTTGACAATAAAGGGTTCTTTTATTTACAGTAAAAAATTGGAATAATTTTTCATCCCTCCTAATTTTACATGTTTATATGGGTACTTTTAAATTTGTACAACACGTTATACATGAATATGATAAAGACCACACAGTTTTAGAGTGAGGGGAGACAACTGATTTATAACACTGCAAGCACATGCAGGTTTTTTTTTTCAGTACATTTTTGTAATTGGATAAGCTGCCTAATTTAGCTGATTCATTTTTATGCCAGTCAAATCATCATCCCTTACTGAACACTTTCCACTTGGTAAAAAAATTCTTTGGGATTTTATAGCAGTTTTTTGTTTCTTATTTTATCTCTCCTACCCCTTTGTTTCAGCAGGTGGGCCTAAGATAGAAGAGGAGGAAGAACCAGAGCCCCCAGAGCCATTTGAGTGGACTGAAGACTGAGTCTAAAGTTCACCACAATAATGTAAGACAATAGTTACACCTTTAAATAGAAGTAAGCTATTGCACTATCCCTTGCATTGGCTTTCAAACACAGAAAAAAAAGCATTGACATATATACACCCTCATTGAATGTAAAAATCATTGTTTCTTCCTGGGTCCAAGCCAATGGTATGGAGTGGATTTCATTGCACTAGCCACTTTGGGGAGGGGTTGAGAAGCTATCTTTGTACATGTAAATTTTAATTATACATTATTAATTAAGTTTTGTGTTTAGCTGAAGTTATCCTGTATAAATAATGTTATGTCTTGAATCATGAAACTTCATTGACAGAAGTATCTTGATGAATACTACGACCTCATCGCAAATGTAGGTCACTGACTTGTATTTCATGCTTCACCAACATCAGTTATATTTTGTGGTTTCATGTTTATTTATCGAACTATACTGACCTTGATATTATCAAACTAGGTTAGTGCATGCATCTGTTATTGCTCCATACTTACAACTGAAGGTCATGGTGACCTACATTTTACAGTCTTTGGTTAAGTTTTCGCTCATAACCAGATAGATTATTATCACCCTGTATACTTAGTTATAAAGGATTCATGAAACATGGTGGAGGGGATAGACCTTGATGTGTATTACTACCTCATCGCAAAAGTAGGTCACAGTAGCCCATATATCATGCTTCATTGACTTAAGTTCTGTCTCAGATACTACTGATGCCAGAATGTTCAAACTAGATGATTGCACGCATCTCCAAGTTCCATACCCTTACAAGAAAAGAGGATCATTGTGGCCTACATTTCACATTTTACTTTGATTCAATTTAATGATATTATTGTTCATGCTTTAATCATTATATAATCTGATTGTGTGCATCCTTTAAAGCTATACCTTTAACAAACAGGTCATTGTGACTTACAATTTACTGACTTGTGTTTGCATTAACTCATCAATACATATATTTTGAGCATGCTGTGAATAGACCATCTTATCTAGAATCATGAAACTTGATTTTTGATGAGCAGTACTCCCTCATTTTACTAGTAGGTCATTGTGGCCAATATTTGATACTGAATTTGGTTAAAATTTCTGTTTAATGTTTATTTCTCAGGCACTATTCATGCCAGAATCATAAAAGTAATAATGATATGTGTATCTGTTGTGTCAACACCCCATACCTGTCAACTTTTACAGGTTACCTATAATTTGTACGTTTTGTTTTTACCATTTTCATCAGTGTATGGCCGTACAACTGTTTTGTATGATTTTTGGTTTTTTAAATTTACGTTGTTTTTAACAAAATGTAACACATTTTCTGTTTTTATCTTTTTATTTTTTTTAAATAAGGGAGTCTATGTCATTTTTTAAATTTAATATTGAGCACTATCCAGAATCATTTTTAGCTATGCATAAGCAAGGTGGGATAACTCTAATATGCTTTGGAAAATTAACATTATGCCTGTAGATCAAAACATGTCTTTTTTTGTACCATACCCTGTGTAAAAGTGATAATGTCTTGCACAGAATTATTGGTTTTCATGTCAAGCAAAACCCTTAATCTTGCATATCTGGCATTATTTTAATTTTAGCACGCTTTTTAAGTTGAATCAAGGCACAACAAAATATTTAAATTGCATTTTATCCTTTTATTCTGCCAAATACATGCTCGACACCAACATTTTTTGAAAGATTAATGATTTAAACATTTGGAAAGTGCTAGCTGAAATTAAATTTTGAATTAAGTGGGTCATATTTTTAATCCAAACAGGAAGATGCCTTGCCAGCATGACGGAAGTAGTACAGATACTTCATGGCTCAAAAATATGTTACACAACAAATCTGTATCAACTTTTTGAACAAAACCGGCACACCAAATAGTGAATTCATAACTTTTCAAACACAAGATACACAATTTTTATAATAACTGATCACCAGCTTACGAGGTATAAACTTGTGGACTGCTACTTTGGCGATTTTTCTTTTTTTTAGATTTCAATTTTTGGACAGCTCCTGGCATAATATCATAGGGTTTATGGGGGAAAAATATAAATGCATAATAAAGAGACCATGATAAATCCAAAGAAGTTAGTATTACACCCTTCAAAATACCTTGCACATAGTTGTTTTTTTTTACTAGTAGAGACACTTTCATTTTTGATTTGCTCCACACCTGGATCATGAAGCGCTTAAAGATGAGTTTTAGGATTATTGCATGCTGCCTGATGAGCGTGTGCTTGTATTAACAGAGGATGACCAGAAAAGGAGCTTTTGTAGCTACTGGCTGGATATTATCAGAGATGTAAATAATTATGTAAATGTGTGTAAAATTAGTTATGTGTGGCATTTGTTGTTATAAAACTGTTCATCTTATATAATGTAGGAATACATCTTTTCGTGCAAGGTTTGTTTTTTGGGGTTTTTTTTGGTCTTTGTAAGGGCTTTTTTGGTCTGGCATACAGGTTTTCATCTCAAGGGGTTGACAGGTATCAACCCTTATACAGAGGAGGTGCATCATGGCTTGTATTTGATCTTTTGATAGTCTTGGTAAAGTCTTTGCATTTAGCTCAAGGCCCCATGAGTGTTTTGGCCTGTTATATCCTAAGATAAAAGATTGCTTAATAAACATTAGTTATAAAAGGGGCCAATATTACATTAGTCTGAATTTATTTTCTGCCTGACAGAGTGATTACTGGAGACTAGTAAAAAGATATGTGAGTTACATAATCATTTATTATAGTCTAGATTCATATGCATCAATATCAAAGTTAGACATTTAGCAGATGCAGCATCTAACTGGCTGGATAACTAATATCAACCTTTGCTTGTATCTTGGAGGGATTTGTCATTCGGTTTGTTTTGAGCAATAGTTTGTATTTCTAATAATAGGTACCATTTATCTCTTTTTTTGGTGTGGCTGTTTGATTGGCCTTTGAATAGCAAGCCAAATTGTTTCAAGAGACATAACTACAGTTTTAATCCTAAGGAAAATGATGATACTCATCTAGTTACCTCCCTTGATATTGTAGAATGTGTCAAATACAAAATGATTATACTAGGTAGTTGCAGAGAAATTTCTATTAATTGGGGGGGGGTTGGTTGTAAAAACAATTATACTGAGCGAAAAAAAGAAGAAATGATTTGAATATTTATATCAGTCATTGGCAACTTCTTCCATGGAGTGGACCAAATTAGTGATTTTCAAAGCTATTCCCTATGATGTAAAGAAGTGGTTATGTGCCAGATCCAGTCACAGGTCTTATTTAAATTCAGGTTACATATTTTAACAGGGATATTTGTATTTGCTTATGATCAGAACACTGAAAGTGATCATCAGTATTTTAGATTATGTCCATCCCAATAATCCTGCATAATGTACCATCCTGCTTAATATACTATCCTGCATAATGTACCATCCATTTTTGTCAATACTTCAATTTGATTTCCTACCATGGCAGGTGTAGGGCATTTAGTATTACATATGCAGGTCTGTTTGCAAGATGTTTATACCTACTTGCTTTGCATCGCTGTATTTCTGATTCTGGGAGGTGGCAAGTGTTTTATAGGATTTATTGTTTGCTGCAGAATATGTTACGTGTCATTCATCCAAAAGAACACCTGACATTTTTGTGACATTTTATTCATCCAAAAGAACACCTGACATTTGTGACATTTTATTCATCCAAAAGAACACCTGATATTTATGTGACATTTTGTTCATCCAAAAGAACACCTGACATTTATGTGACATTTTATTCATCCAAAAGAACACCTGACATTTATGTGATATTTTATTCATCCAAAAGAACACCTAAGATTGGTCACATTTCATTCATCCAAATGCACACCCAAGATTTATGTTGCATTTCGTTCATACAAAAGAATACATAAGATGTATGCGGCTCAAAAATGTGCATCAGTTGATAATATTCTTTATTTCGTTTCTGCATTCCAGAATTCTTTTTTAAAAAAGCTGTGTTATGTTTTAGGTCTTTAATTTCTAATAAGTCTAAAATGTTTATAATTGATCCATCGCTATCTCTCTGTTCTCTTACTCTGTTCAGCTACCCATGTCTCTTACTCTCCCTTCTCTTGTCACTTACAGAAGATTTCATTCTTTATATTACAGATTCTAAAGAGGGAAGATAAGACAGAACTAACAAAGGAAAACAATAGTGTATTGGACAGATATTTTATTAAATATATCTGATGGAAGAAAGGGTTGAAGAAGCAGAAAAAAAACAGATGGTGCTTAAAACAGTTCTAATTTAACATTGTCTTCTTCCTTTTTTCTGGAGCTGATTGAAAGAGATAGCTGAACAGTATTAAATAACTGTGGACATTTTCAATTTTAACAAATTCTTTCAATTTGTTTCATCTTTTTTGTTATTACTATAGTCATCTGTCAGTTACTAAATACATCAAACAGTAAGAGCACATATGCATGTGTGGTAGCTAAATGAAAGCATTAGGCATTTGTTGTGTTCAGTATTTGCTTCCCTGGCATGAATTGTTTCTTGTGCACAGCAAATGCTTCCCAGATATTTTATTTTAATAGCTAATGACATAAATGACAAATCAAAGGAGATTCACCTGACTGCAGACAAATTTCAAGCATTGGACATAATCTTAGTTGCAGTAAATTATGATATTTCAGTAATAAAGTCTGTGCTTAAAGATACCTTCGGTTTGTTTTCTTTCTTCACCTGTATATGTTATTAGTTAAAGTCTCTCTCAAGGAAGCTCAGTTCCCAGAATCTTGCCCTGAACATCGGGCTCAATTCCCAGCAGATAGCCCTGGACATGAGGCTCAGTTCCCAGAATCTTGCCCTGAACATCGGGCTCAATTCCCAGCAGATAGCCCTGGACATGAGGCTCAGTTCCCATAATCTTTCCCTGAGCATTGAGATTATTAGTTCTAGTAGGTAGCCCTGGGCATGAGGATCAGTTCCCATGATCTTGCCCTGAGCATTGAGATTAGTTCTAGCAGGTAGCCCTGGGCATGAGGATCAGTTCCCAGTATCTTGCCCGGAGCATTGGGATTAGTTCCTAGCAGGTAGCCCTGGGCATGAGGATCAGTTCCCAGAATCTTGCCCGGAGCATTGGGATTAGTTCCTAGCAGGTAGCCCTGGGTATCAGGATCAGTTCCCAGAATCTTGCCTGGAGCATTGGGATAATTCCTAGCAGGTAGCCCTGGGCATGAGGATCAGTTCCAAGCAGATAATCATGGACATCAAGATCAGTTCTCAGCAGCTAGCCCTGGCCATTGGGATCAGCTGTCTGCAGCTGTTCGTGAGAATTGGGATCAGCTCCCAGTAGATAGCCATGGGCATTAGGAGCTGTTCCCAGTAGCATACCCAAAGCACTTAATTGCAGATAGTCCTGACAATTATGATCCCATCAGATAGCTATGGACATCATTTTCCTTTTATAGCAGATAGCCCTGGGCAGCATGATCACTTCCCAGCAGATAGCCTTTGACATCTAGGCTTGTTTCTTAAGTGTGGGGGTTTGGTAGGGTTGGGTTGGAGTGCTCCCAATATATTATTTAAATTACTATGGAGGTCCCACCCAGGCTCGATGTTGTATTAAGTGAAATTAATGATATAGAGAGGTAAATCTCAAAGCCCCCAGTCAGCAATGCCAACAGTTAAATTATTGAGAACACAAATGCGAAATTCAAAGGAATAACAATTTAATACAATTCAATATTCAAATGATAATAATTTCCCAATCACTCTTCTCCCTCTCAACCATGTGATAGCCAATTGCATCCTGTGATTTATAGTGTGAGATCGCTTTTTCACCTGTCCTTGTTTTCTACTCATCTGTATCTCTCCTGTACTGCCAATTCCTTCTCCTTGACTGCTCTTCTTCAATTTCTCCTCCTCGACTCTCCTTGACTCTACTCTTCGATTCACAATAGACTTTTCCACTAGTATCTATTCTGTCTCTCTCTCCCTCCTAGAGACTCTGGACTAACCACACCGGAAGTCAGTCCCCTAAAAGCTTCCTGTGAAAACACAAGGAAGTTATCATATTTCCTGAGCCGTCTTGTCTCACACTAAACCAACAATCATCAGATAAAGGCTATTACATTCCTCGGTCACGCATTCGTGCACATCGAAATACCCATACGCTCTTGTATGGTAAACAACGTCGTAATAAAAGCACGGTATCAACTACTTGATCATACAGGCATCAATAATTGCGTCAAATCCGTGTGTGTGTGTGTGCATATATATATATATATATATATATATATATATATATATATATATATATATATATATATATATATATATATATATATATATATATATATATATAATCTCCGTATACTGAACAATAGCAGAGTAATCAGACGCATCTCTGTACATTACACTCCAACAAGTGTACACAAATATTCAAATATCCATATTAACTAATTTTACACACTGCAACCATTTTCCAAAGTTACAATTCAATTCAACAGTAGAAAAATCTAGAAGATCACATTAATAAATGCACTAGTTTACTACGAATTAACCAAATAGCAAATTACAATAATAATTCTAACTACGAGCTAGCAATCTACATAATTCTTTACATAATCGTAGCTCATTTCTCAAATACGCATGTAAATTAAATACTACAAAGGTAATTCTACGTACTAACGATTCTAGTAATGAAGTATACATACTGCTCATAATTACAATGCCGTAAATTCTGCAACAATCGAGCAAATAACTCGCTGACCTTTATGTCTTTCCTTAGAATTTCCTAAGTTTTCTCGCCAATTCATGAGTGGCTTCCGGGAGTTATTGTTACCACTTCTCAGCACGATGTTTCACAATGATATGGGGTTTCTAGTCTACCGTATTCAGTTAAATTCGGGTTGAAATGGTGACCACACCCTATCTCAATTCCGATTGGATATCGATTCTACGCTGTTCTATTCAACTTAGCAGACAATGCTCCGGCCGTCTGTCAGCGTGGTGAGATTGACGACGCCAATAAGGGTCCTTTGTTCTTGAACAAAGCTTTCAACGTCCACATGTGATTTTTGACACCAATAGTAACAATTCCGAACAGGACCACTTTAGCCACGCGGTCTAACATATACACATGTTTCTAACCAATTCCTTTGTTCTTGATTTACGTAATCGCGGCCAGGCAACACGACATTAAGAATCTGCCAGATTATACTGAGGGCACAACAATAGAAGCTTAAAGTGAAAGACCCGCCTAGCTGACTTTGGATTATTAACCCGATTAACTAAATGCCAGGCCAGCCTGTGTCAGCTACTTCCCAATTTAATTATAATGGCTAGGTCAGAGGATAATGTACTGAACACCCTTGGGGGATCCAAGAAAATTCCAGTTTTTGTGTTTGGTTTCTGCAGCACTGCTTTATCAGGGACTGTTAAATTTCAGCTATTGTGTGAGCTTTAAATTGATGAGACCTTAAATAAGTTGGATTTCCATTATTCACCAATCTTTGTTTTCCAACACAAGTGTCTTTGTTTAAAGCCCTCTTAAGATGATTGTAGCAAATGGGGACCTTTTATGATTTTACATATTGCCAATAGCTCCTTTAATTTAATATTCAAAGGTTGACAAATTCATTTACCCCTCTAAGGGCTAAAAGAATTATGCTGTGAACACCATGAAATATTTGAAACAGGAGGTAGCCAGAGACAGAAAAAAATGGTATTTAAAATCTAAGGCCAGAGGAAGGTCTAACAGGACTATACTGCCTCAAAATGTTTAAGTAGTCCTTTGTCGAGTAATGCCCTGGAAACCCAAATAAGGAATACAGTTTTGTTTGTTGATTTTAATGGCACTTACTTTTGAACTTTAGCAAAGCTTTTGACAAGGTAACATTTTATTATTAGTATAACATTATTATGGAAATTGGGGCAAAACATTTAACTGGATACCATCTTTTCTATTTAAAAAAAAACAAACATTATTAAGTAATGGAGAAACCTCAGTATGTGAGTTATAACAAGGGTCCCCAGGGCCCTGTTCTGAAACTCATTAATTTTGTCTATATCAATGACTTTGACTGACACGACAAATCTAATGTTATTTGCGGATGACACAGCCAGATATTTTATTATGCCTGGAAGAAATCAGTCACAGACCCCGTAATATTTTCAGGGAGAATTGGAAAATTAATACAAAAATAGTACATGAAATTCAACCATTCTCAATGCTTCATTCATTGTGTTTATCGATAAAATTTGATAAAATATGACATGTGCTAAATACATGGGTGTCCACATCTCAGATAACCTTGCCTTGAAGAAATAAGTAAGAGAACGAGCATTTAATGTAGGGGAGGGTCTGGGAGTATATTTAGAGCAGTAATGTTTCGTTTTCTTTTACCTGAACATAATTTCGTTTTCTTCAACTAATAAATGTTACAGGTCATTTATTTTTGTAAATATAAATCAAGAAAATATTTTCAAGCCATCTCGGAACAGGACATTTTTTCTTCAAAGCAAAATCCCTATGTAATGGTCCAAATTTTGTAAATAATTTTAATTCGAGTCAGTACGATAATGGTCAGACAGATATGTCAGTGTAAGGTCTTATAGCAGAAAATGACAGTTGAGACAAATCAAAGCATAATTTTCAGGAAATCTTGGGCCATTTGAAACAGGTGTCATAGAATGATATTTTCCAGAAGTTAATAATAAAGGAAGACTAGAGACGATTGTTTTGACTTCAGTGGGAGTGTTACAATTGATTGGTGGTTGGAGAAAGTAATCCTGATTGGCTAAGCTGAATGAGGGGGTGTATGTTCCCAGACAGAATTCAAGGTTTTCATTAAATCTCCCTCATGAAATTAGACAGTCTATGTCTCTGAGGCAAGCCAGAATTGTGCTCCAACAAATAACAAGTATTTCTCGTTAGATTATCCAAGGGATATATGTCGGAAAGTTGAAGAAACAAAAGCAATAGATTCATCTGCATACTAAGAGTGAGTCTCAGTAAAGCACAAGGTAAAGCTCCATACCGGTACTGCCCAGTGAAAAGAGTCCATTCTGCAACTGACACAATTAATGACCCAAAGAGGCTATAGGAAGAGATAAAGAGAGAGAGAGAGAAGGAAAATAAATACAGCAGCACTGACCCATCACCATCAGTGATTTGGAAAAGACTGGAAGCAGTCAGGTGATGCTGACCTGCCGGCAATTTGAGTTCGATACGTTACTTGATCATATTATGAAATTTGCGTATTGGTATAACAACGACTAATTGAATTTCACATAAATTTTGTAACTATTTATAAGAGAAAGCGAATAATATACATGCTATGTTAAATTTCTTTTATTTTAATGTAATTGACTAAATTTTTATAATTTATATAAGGTGTGGACTCGTTGATCTGGGCAATGACGCGGTGGTCAATCATCTCCTAGATCGTGGTAACTAAAATCGCAAAGAGTGGGGTTTACATCATTCCCCACCTTCTGAAACCCAGCCACACTGACCCTCACACCACCTCAAATTATAATGCTGAGAGAAAAAAAACATATAACGTAAACCTTTAAGACAAGTAAATGTTGCACTTTAGATCTGATAAATAATCACTATTTTTTTGCAATATATTCACTTAGTTCTGGTTATACTCTCTGGAGTGTAATCATACATAGATATATGACTATACAGAGAGCAAAAATCAATAATTGTCACTGACATAATTTAGTTACGTAAGCTCAGTCACTAGAGCATTTGGAAATTTTGTTTCAACTCAGTTCACTACCGGTCTAGTGTGCATTGTAGTGATCATCTCCAGTGTTTGTTTAACTTAATCTTGATACCTGGCTAGTGTACATTATAGTTTCTTTACCAGCTATTGACTTTAAATTATACGGATAATTTGGGTTACATCTTTTATAAAGATATAAATAATTGTATTTTATTCGCTTCACTGTATTGCTCTGAAACATACATCTTCTGATGTGAATAATACATCACTCCATGCATAAATCATCGGGTGCCATCTAAGTTGTGAGAACGTGTAGAATGCTATGATTTGTTTATTCTTTAGGAAAGCAAACTGCCTCTGTGCACTGCTGCTTAGATTTGATTGATTTTCACAAATCTTGCGACATCAAATTTTAAGTTCAAAATGAAATATATTATAGCAATAATTTTGTGGCATCCTGTAGATTACTGAGATATTTCAGATTCTGCATCTCGCGTCTAATGCTCCTCCAAACATGCCATAGGATCCCACAGACCCATTGGTTAAGAACCTTTGGCCCCTCACACTAAGTCAAACTGTATCATCCTTCAAACCAATTTCACTATTGACAGCATTATTCAGGTTACACAAAATCCTAAAGTTCAACGACTCCCGTAACAGCTGAAAATTCAACGACTGAGCTTTATAAAGCACAAGACACGTTAAAGTGCAGATACAATTATATATAGTATGCGCACTTTAATTGACTTTATCATGCATCAAAATATCTTCATAAGAAGGACTGTACAAGATTATTATTATTATTATTAGTAGTAGTAGTACTAGTAGCAGTAGTAGTAATAGTATTATTATTATTATTATTATTATTATTGTAACCACGTTCATACATGAATCTGTCTCTGATAAGAATAATTTCACTTGATTATTAGAACTCAAATAATACTCCTTATTTAATGTGTACTACATATAATTGAATTCACCGTAAAATGAATAAACTTGGAACAGTGTACATTCTATTCAACAAAATGGCGTTATGTGACATAGATCTGACTTTCTAGTAAATTTCGAATAAATTCCAAATGATTCAATATATTAAATAATTTCATCACGTGAAATGGATAGCAAGGAAGAATAAATGTTTAGTTTTCACATACCTCTACATCTGACAATTGCTTCTGTAAAGTGAACTGCCTCCTAACAAGACATATATGTATTGTGACGATACAGAGAGAGTTTGTGCTGCACATACTCTGACCGTGGTTACATATATGGCCAAAGAACAATGCTTCTATGCGACATAAACTATAATGATTTCATTTTCTTTTCTGTTAAACAGTGGTGTCATAGGTAGAATAACAAATATTCAAGTATAAATGAAAATTGTAAATTTTCACAATCTTCAGAGAGAATAACAAATATTCAAGTATAAATACAAATTGTAAATCTTCACAATCTTCAGATGAGCTGTGGTAATACCCTTGTTCTCTCCACTTTCAGGTTCTTTGCATACAGTTCGACTCTAGATTGATTGTTTATTAAGAAAATCCTGTATGTGTGTAAACGCTTATCTTTGCCAACTTTACAAAGTTAGGCTTGTTTCTCATTTATCAGCTTGATTTATTGCCATAAAGGGCAACTTTTACAATGTAAGGTAAAATAGAGGACAGATCAATGCTCGCCCTCGACACTGATCTAGTCAGGGTGATTAAATTGTTATAAGTATTATGACCATTTAAAATGTCCTTGTACTAACTGGATTATTTTTTATATATTTTTTATTTTCATTTTTTTTTTGTTTCAGCATGAAGCTGGTTTGTTTAAAATCATGTCCTATGAAATTAAATTTAATTACGGAGTTTATATATTGTGGCAGGGGGAAAGGCGTGCATCGTCGTGTCATTGATCTGACACACATGTTATGCAATAAAGTCAGAAAGTTATTATCACTGGAAGTGCAATTGATAAAACATTTTAAGAATGTATCTTCTCATTCTAGCAGATCAGAAACTAAACGCGTTTCATTGAAATAAAAGGTTAAATAACGTTTAATTGCATCGCTCATCCAGACTCCATTCCAATGAATGAGTTCTGAAGGGACTTGGCACCATAATGCATAGGAGCATCCCCCTCTGGACACTATGTAATAGGAAGATGTCATGATTACGACCGGTCTTTTCGAGTCAGAGATTGTATGTGGCTTGTAACTTTGCAAGTAATTGTTATAAAGTTGAAAACCGAATAAACGAAATGATGTGAACGAGTTATTTGCCTTGATAATTGACATCCACATTGATGAGTAAACTAGAATAGTGTTTTATTTCTGAGCAATACGAAAGAACACAGATAGAAAAATAAACAAAACAGAAGCATCCTTTGACTTGGCAAGAAAACAAAAACAAGAATTTGTACATTTTAGACACAGCCTGAGATATAATTTTCAAGGCTTTGCGAGGAGTATGGATGAATCCCAAAAAGGCCATTCACAACACTTTGTAATTCCAAAGATTAATTTTAAAAAATTGAAGTTGCATCTATTCGTAAATTAGTAAATTGAAAATCATCTAAAATTAAATGTAATAGAGTTCAACACCCGAGATGTACGTTTTATTAGGCTGTGAAGACTCGAATAAACCAATTTAAGCATAAACGTATATTTAATTCACCTGGTAAAGAGGCAAATGAAAATATTTATAAAATGAAATAAAAAGACTTCCCTTAAATTAAGTGATTCTTAATTGTTCCTTCAGCAAATACTTTTTCATCAATTGCAAAATCCAAAGTTGACATTCTGTAGTAAAGGACTTCAGAGTTGATAAAAGCAGTAATTACATGAGAAGTTTTGTACATTTATTGCGTGTGATAAGATAAAAGCAGTAATAAGATGCGATTTTTTGTACATTTATTGCGTGTGATAAGTGAAGTTCAGCGCATGCATATCTACATGAAATTTCATATTACAAGTCACAAGAGAAGGAAAAGAATGCTACTGGTATGAGAAAATTCTTCCATAAATACATTTCTATTAAATTCAAGGAATGTCTCTCTATACCCTTCACTAATGTGCCTTCGTCATAATTAAACTGTTGGACGATTGTCCACACAAGAGATATAACAGTCTTTGGCTTGGACACCACTGAGAATCTGACATCAATGTAACAGTTTTCTTTATGTAATTGGATATCTTTGGTTATGATTGGGTTTAGCGAAGACACTGAACGCATGTTTGTGAATGTGATACTTATTTATATTGTAATTGAAAGATGAATGAATCTGACACCAAACTGGTGCGCATATAAATTTATAATGGTGGTGAATATCTATCTACAGCCAAGGAACTGGAGATGGTCGGGTTTCTCAATTCAGACTCAGCGTATGCAGCAATGTCGCAGGGTAACTCAGTATTTGTAAATAACCGTGGCTAAAAACAAACAACCCTCGCACAGAACTGTACGCGGCAACAAAACTCGAAGACAATTTCGTTCGTATATTATTCATAAACATTTTGCTACACACAATTCCGTGACACTCTATCAAGATTGGTGGAATCAATAACGTGAAAATGCAAACTGTAACAATCAAACTGAGAACACAAGTGACCCTAAAGCTCTAGGGCAACAACTATCGTTAAACAGCAGTAGTCAACTCCTATGCAACTTTGGGACGGTAAAAACGGGATGTTTACAATGGTACCCTCTTCCATGAAGCCATGCTCCGACTCGCCTCCTACTGAACTGCCATGGCAAGCTACGAAAGCATCAGCTTCTGGCCATTGTTTAATCTTCGACACTAATATATCAATTATATTGTGAGAGAGAAAGAAAAAAAACACAACACTTTCGCTGTCAAAGGGACATTTTTCGTATCTGTTGGGATAAGACGGCCGAACTGACTAGGCACCAGTTTATCAAAGCCAATCGAGTTGAAAGATAAATACTTTTCCGTTTTGCATGCATGCCGCTGCAAAATTCAAATCAAGGATAACAATAGTCTATTCGTTTGGTTGCCAGACAGAGACAAAGACCAAAATTTCCTCCAATCGATCTGGAGCTACTTGTAAAGCAAGTGAAACAGTATTTAATAAAATGCCAACGAAAGGAATTTAGGCGGATTGAGGGAATGCTTTCTCATGGGATTCATCTAGACCATAATTCTAAATCTTAATACATACGATTTATAGGTTTGTATAGCAATGACATCAAAATAAAATTGAACAAACAAAGGAGATTGCAATGGCGAGCCGCTGACAGATGTGAGCTGCTGATCTGAGACCCATATACAAAACCTTATCAAAGTATATCTCTCTATTCCATATATAACCAAGCACTAAAGTATCTCCAGGATCGATTGGAATCTGCCTGTATGCATATTTTAAATCTTTTCAAAGAGTAAACAGCATCTTCACTTATGGTCTACTCAGCTGTCAACTCCGGGATAAATTATACTTTCTTTATCTCTCACTATAAATATTTATTTATGCTATCGTTAGCAGCATTATCCTTGGGAAAACTAAGATCCAAAACAAGGATTATATATTGATAATCATTTTGGGAACATTACTGTTAAAAGAGATATGATAAAAAAAGATAAATTATGCTTGAAAAGGCCTAAATAAAATTGTTGGATTTATCTATCAGAATACATTGAGACATTTATGCTGGTAATTTGTTTGCTCATTTTTTATTTCAACAAAACAGTGGTTTGAAATCTGGTTTGGCTTCTGAGATGTATCCGACATAGTCTACAGAAAAACTAAATTCTATAACTTATCAAGTTGTATAGGTATGATATTCAGAAAGCATAAATTTAAACAAAATCTTTGTTGGTATCTAAAAGAATCGTGCAAAACTAAAACATTTAAAGAACAGATGCAGGAATTCTATTTTCGGTTGAAATATAATGAGATAGTTCATTGTTTCTGGAGTAGAATTCATGGCTGTTTGAAGATTTAATGTCCGATCTGCTATCATTTAATGCAGTTTGCATCTGATAATGGGTATATTTTAGGCTGTTTGGACAAAAATGGCATAACATCATCTGCTAGGAGGAATAATGGCTATTATATGTCACATTTGCGGACATGCTGAAATGCGCTGAATTTTACGCATGTGAGGTTTCTCATGTTCAGATATTTTGAAGAAACATTTGTCCGGTTGGAAAGAGAAAATTCAGATTTGTTCTTCCCTTGAAACATAGCCATAATTTTACTTCCTATATTGATTCTTTGCCACTTTGAAACCTCTCTTCCTTAATTCTTCTTTTCGATTACATGTCATGATCCGGGCATTTCTGTCTCACACACAGATACAAGATACAGTACGATAAGTAGAAAGCAGATAATTGACAAAGGCAAACAGAGATAATAGCGAGACCATCTATTAAACTTCACCTTGTGGATCTGCATGATCACGGAATAACAGGATTTTTAAATTAGCTTTTTCAATGTATGTTTGTTAGTGTCTTTCAACACTGGATTGCTAAGGTTATCATAAAATGAAGAGTGCTAGTATTTTCAAAAGCTGCTTTGGCATTACGAAAAACTTGTTGTGATTCGTAAATAGTCACATCAAAGAGCAACCAAACTTTTATCGTTGTTTGTTTGTCATAAACGGTGACGAGTACTCGCTATATAACTATTTATGAAATATTTATGAAGGATGATCATTACGAGGGGAGTTCAATAATTTCTCTCACAGATGAGGTACAATGAATTTGCAGCAGTGCCGATGAAATATTAAAATTGAATAAATGCTATTTGAAGACCCATTTGTCTGAAAGAGGACACTATTTTTTGCAAGAGTTGTGCAAGATGGCCATTCAAGTTTTAAAATATTTTAAAGACGATTAGAATGAAATTTTCAACAAAATCTATATGCTAGTGAAACGGAAAGTGTATGATGCTTCATTTAACAGTTGAGGACGAGTTTCAAACATTGTATCCATAAAATAATTGGACGACATAAAACGGTTACTGCAAATCTCAGTGTACAACACCGGAATAAAACTAAGCTAATCGTATTGACGGGACAATATTGTCTTGTTTTGCATAATGAAATTATTCCCTTAAAACAATTTGCAAATGCTTGCTGGAAAATTGTAGAAGCAAAATATAAATTATTAACAATAAACAAAACCATGGATATTTAAGCAGATCATAGGCTTGAAACATAAAGTTCAATATATTGCCAAGAAAATGGGTATAGTATCTTGCCAGCTTATTTCTTTAACGAGTCTGAACATAACAAAAAAGATAGAATAGTTGATGGATTAAAACCTTTAACTAGAATAGTTGATGACTTAAAACCTCTAAATAGAATAGACGATGACTTAAAACCTCTAAAGAGAAAATTGAGACTTGAAACCTCTAAATAGAATAATTTAAGACTTAAAACCTCTAAATAGAATAAACAATGATTTTAAACCTCTAAATATAATAGTTGATGGCTTAAAACTTCTAAACAGAATAGTTGATGACTGAAAACCTCTGAATAGAATCGATGACTTAAAACCTTTTAAGATAATAGTTAATAACTTAAAATAGTTAACTTAATAACTTAAAACCCCTAAATATAATAGTTTATGACTTTAAACATCTATATAGTTGATTACTTAAAACCTCTACATAGAATAGTTGATAACTTACAACCTCTACATAGAATAGTTGATTACTTAAAACCTGTACATAGAATAGTTGATTACTTAAAACCTGTACATAGAATAGTTAATGACTTAAAACCTCTACATAGAATAGTTGATTACTTAAAACCTATACATAGAATAGTTGATTACTTAAAACCTCTACAAAAAATAGTTGATGACTTAGTTGATTACTTAAAACCTCTATATAGAATAGTTGATTACTGAAAACCTCTACGTAGAATAGTTAATGACTTAAAACCTCTACATAGAATAATTGATTACTTAAAACCTCTACAAAAAATAGTTGAAGACTTAAAACCTGTGACGTTCTGTCGTATTGGGGTGGGGTTCTCCCAATATAATTTAATTAAATTAAATTGAAAGTTCCACCCTGGCTCGTTAGGTTAGAAAGTTAAATTAGTGATGATGTAGATTTACAGCTCTGAGCCCCCAGTCAGCAATGCCGACGGTTAAATTATAGAGAACACGAAGATGAAATTCAACCAATAAAAATTTAATAAATGTGATAATTTAAAAACGATAACTTCCAATCACTCGTCTTTCCCTCGACCAAGTGACAGCCTAATTCATCCCGTGATTTACAGTGTGAGTTCGATTTTCCCCCTGTCCTTGCATCTACTCATCTATTTCTTCCCGCTGATTCTTCCTTCTTTCCGTTCCTCTAACTCCTTCTTTGTCTCTGTTTCCTCTCTACTATCTCCTCCATCTTCGCTCCCACACTTCAACTTGTCCTGAGTTCTCTCCTTTCTTCTCTTTTCCTCCGTCTCTCTATCTGAGACTACGGGACCAAACTATAACTGGTCTGTCCCTCAAAGCTTCCTGTGAAAAACCACAAGGCGTTAACAAATGTTTTATCGAACCTCACCTCACACTATAACGACAATTAACCATCAGATAGCTGTCACTGTTTCGGCCACGCATGCATACACATCGAAATTCCCACACACTTCTTGCAGGGTAAACAATGGCGTAATAACACAGTATCAGCGAATTGTTATACAGACATCAATACATTGCGTCACGTCAGTATATACACATATATATTTAATCTCATCGTACTACAATCTGACAAAATCAGACGCATGTCTGTACATTACAAATATTCAACAATGGCAAAATCTATAATCATATGAACATATGTGTTAGTCTACTATAAAATACCCACATAGTAAATTACAATATTAACTCTTACTACGGCTAGCAAGCTATATAATTCTTTACAAATATCAACTCATTTCTTCAAAATATGCAAACATATTAACAAAACAAAGTAATTCTTCGTACTACGATTCTAGTAATAATAAAGTATACATACGACCTACAATTAAAATGCAGTCGCATTCCACAAAGACCGAACAAATATCTACTGACCTTTTGAAGCTTTCTGTACTTAGACCTTCCCGCTCTAAGATTTTCCCGCCAATAACGAATGGCTATTCGGAGTTACGCTAACCTCTTCTCTGGGTAATTTCTCTCAGCGAACTAACTCTTGCCGGAAAACGCAGGGATAACATTCTACCCAAATCAAAGTCTCCCCCCATCTCGATTCTGATTGGGTGGCGCTGTGCCCCTGTCCAATCGTCTTAGCGGCCAGTTCAACCTGTCTGTCTGTTTGCAGGGGAAAGAAGTTAGGACACTCCCACTTCTTCATGCAATTTCTTTTGATCTGGGAACATTTCGACACCTAGGTGATAACTGGCTATCGGGCGCCTCGCAACTCCGATGTCCGGTTTTTCGATTCTAGCCACAACAGTCTTACGTAACGGATTAGTGCTAGCCTTCGGCAATGTTCGACATCAAACAATGACCCGTCAGAATTACATTGATTATACATGTTTCAAACTGGGCTACTCTGGGTCGGGGTAAACATGACAAAACCTCTACATAGAATAGTTGATAACTTACAACCTTTCAATGGTATGTTTGGTATAGTGATTATAGGGAATAACAACAACATCCATGTCAACTGTACAAATGCAAGTAAGTCAGGGCACAGATGGATGTTGCAGGATTTTTACAAAATAGTTGACGTACTCATGAAAATGAAATAGAGTGACACAATGGGAATCGTGGGAATATTGTTATCTATATTTAATTTGTATTTTGGGATAGACCGTTGTCCATAATTGAGCGTAGGAGTTTGGGCCTACATGATTAATGTCTTTTTCATAAACAACAAATTACTTATGTAACATTTATGTTCATGATTGTAGATTATATATTAAAATAATTATCACTTGTATGTAAACATGTTTTTGTGGTGTTAGACCTTGGAAGTTTCTAGAAGGGATCTTTATTATTTCGATTTGAAAATGTCCTCATTCCGGTTCTGTTACTGTGTCTTGTTTATATATATATATATATATATATATATATATATATATATATATATATATATATATATATATATATATATATATATATATATATATATATATATATATATATATATATATATATATATAAGGGAGACGTAATCAGAAATAAGTTATTCACACCATAATATCAGTCTTTAGAGAAATCAATTTTAGTTGTGTTACAGTTAATATTTGAGAGGATTTATTTATTTAAATTATTCTTTGGAATGACAATGTGCTTATTAAAAATTTAGAACTAAAGTACGATTTGGGGATTATTATGAATCCATTTAGAGGCATTTTCGATTATATAATTGTGATACAACAAGGCTGTGAGCACATCACTAGTATTCCAGGCTACTGGTACATGAGCACTTTCAAGATTAAAATTCATTCGGAAAATCGCTGGAATTCATTCGGAAGTTTGTATACTTTTTGAATTTGTGATAAAACCTTTAGAACTATTTGGGATTTAATTCATAATACTGTACGTTCGTTTTTAGTTTTCCTTTTGTATTATCGGGAAAGAAATTATTTGTTGAATTTTACTTAACTTGCTGTTTTTCGCTCTTTTCAGTAACTTACTTTAAGACCATAGAGTTGTAACAATACGTAAAGGGTATGTGGTGGTTTGATTAAAGACCGCTATCGTAGAATAAAGCGTATGTCAAGAATGGTGTCATTTCTCATAAATAAACGCTGGAATAGAAAGTGCTCCTGGAAGAATTGTCAAAACCGATTTAGCCCTCCCTATAAATTATACCAAAGATTATATAATAAAGTAGATAACACAATAGACCTGGTACATAGAGAGAGTTGTGAATTTAAAACAATGCCATCATGAGTTTGAACTTTAGCATTTTCTATGTTATGATTTCAAAAGTATCTGAAACCATTATCGAGCTGCGAAGAACTTTATATATAATTGACGGTATAACAACAGCTAACAACGTCCAATCAAGATATCAAATTCATGCAAAATGAATATAATCATACACAACGACTTGGTATTGCATCAAAATGTTCTACAAGTATTTGGAAAAAGACAAGGAAAGATATTTAGACGAAATTTGGCCAATGAATGCTGCTAAACCATATGCACAAAAGAAGATATAAACCATTTTCATTCCATGTCATACTTTGTCAAAGTGCATCACTGACGATCAAATCAAGAAATCGGATTAGTAAACTGTAAGCACAGAGGTCCAGCGCATAATGAGTCAAATTTGAAATACATACATCCAAATGATATACCATTAATTATCCGTAATTTGTCGGTCTATAATTCTCATCTTTTCGACAAAACGTTGTTGAAAGATTACTCATATCAAAACAAATATCCATGAATAATATATTTACTTTAGTAAGGTTCTCATCTTCGATACAGTTACAAGGATGGTTAAAAAATGTTGAAAATAGGACAAGATTACTAAATTGTTTCAGGTTCATGGGATAATCGTTAGAATAACTTGCAAAGAATCTTAATCATGCCAAATTCAAGGAAACCGTGAAATATTTTCTAAAAATATTTGACAGAAACATTTACCCGTAGGAATATATTGATGATTCTACGCGTTTTACCTTTAATCGAGATACTGTATTACAACAACAACAACAACAATAATAATAATAATAATAATAATAATAATAATAATAATAATAATAAGAAGAAGAAGAAGAAGAAGAAGAAGATGATGAAGAAGAAGAAGGATTACTAGTATGTAATTGATGTCATGAGACAATTAAATTCAAATCTATGAGTGACTTAGATGACTAAACGTCAAGATAGATAAGTGAATGTTGTTCAGTATTTTTGAAGCAGTTAGGAATGTCTATTTCAAACTATAAGTCACATCTAGCACATGTTTATTAAGCTTATGGCCTAGAATACGTTAACAGGAGTACAACTAGAGTTTCTCATTGATTATAACATATTCCAGACAATAGAACAAGCAATTAGAGGAAGAATTAGCATGGTGACATCTGCATGCACCAAAGTATAATATATGTCTTCGGTGTTCTTTTCAATATTCAACATTATCCTTTTGTCGACTAGTCAACATTTAGTAGCACACACTATTCAATTTCTTAATTATTTTGGCTGTTATGATCCAGTGAGCTATTAAGCAGTCCGTTGTAAAATGAAAATATAATAATGAACTGGAATAATTAGCAATTATTTTTTCGAGATACGTGTTCTTGTTGGATCCATTATAAATTTAAGCATCTGTTCAAACGCATACTATAAGAGTGGAGATTTAAAGTTACACTGTAAACAGTGTTGTTTGTCTCACTTGCCATTTCTTTACTTTGAAACTTTAGAATGGTTTTGAAAATTAAGTTAGTTTTTCTTTTGATAACGTGATCAAAGAGTAAAATAAATCCACTGATCCAGCATCATATTTTGTTTGACCTTAATCTTCCTTCCTTCCTCGTCGTTTAACATCTCTCCTCTTTTATCTTTTGAATTTTTTTAAACGTTTCTCATGTTGTCTATCAAGTTTAACTCTACATGGATGATATGTTTTAATGTTGCCTTCTCTGGCAATCTGTCAGCTTGTTTTGATACTCTTCCATTCGTTTTCAACAAAATTAGAAGGTGAAAGGTGAAAGAAAACGTAATATCTTGGACAACTTCATATTAGTCTCAGCATGTTTTAATTAATCCTTTAGTCGACTTAAACATTAATAAAATTTAAGTAACGAAACGTTTATTGAAACTGATGTGGACAAATATACTCTAAATGTGAATCCAGTATTAAGCAGTATATGACAAATTCAAGAAAACAAAATAGGGACTATTATAAACATAGAACACTGTAATGACTACAAAAAATAACTTACAAGAAAGAAAGATAAAAAGATTATATATATACTTTCGAAATAAAATTTCAACAAGGCATGAGAATTTGACATGCATTGAAACAATAATTGTCTCATACAACTTTGAAAATGCTCGATGTTCCAAATTATTGGTATCTGCAGTGGACGGCTTGCCTTCACAAAGCCATGATGATTTACATATGTTCCAATTATTGGTATCTACAGTGGACGGCTTACCTTCACAAAGCCATGATGATTTATATATGTTCCAATTATTGGTATCTACAGTGGACGACTTACCTTCACAAATCCATGATGATTTGGATATGTTCCAATTATTGGTATCTACAGTGGACGGCTTACCTTCACAAATCCATGATGATTTGGATATGTTCCAATTATTGGTATCTACAGTAGACGGCTTACCTTCACAAAGCCATGATGATTTGGATATTATTGGTATCTACAGTGGACGGCTTACCTTCGCAAAGCCATGATGATCTGGATATGTATCATTCCATTCCGGGGGCTTCTTTCGATCTCTTCTCAGTTGTTCTACCTGTTGTCAACGTATAAATGACTCGAATGTATATCACACAATATACATTTCTAAAGCATTATTTCATGTTAATGGGGAGGGGGGGAGGGGTATTTGGTGCTTCTTTATTTAATCGATGTGTTTAAATATGACAAAGCTAGCACTTAATAACTTGAATATGTGTAACCCAGTGAAACGGCAAATAAGAAATTGATATTATGTAATTTTCACTCAAGCGTATACATAATTTATTCTAATTATCAGACGGCACAAACGTATTCATCAAAAATCACACTGCTACCATGACGAAATCTGACAAATACCTGTCATTTATCTGTGTTGCATTGACGAAGATTTTTTCATTTTTGAATACTTTTTTTTAATTCTTTATCAATAAATGTGTAACTAGTAATTTATGTGTCAGTTCCAGTTTCTATACTATTTTTCGTTTCTTGTTTTTTTATTATTCGATTTGAATTGATACAAAATCGTCTGCTTTTTACCATAAAAACTTTATATTTTTTCTAAATGGATCTTTTTTAATATCAGAAGAGGGATGACAGGATTTTGATAATACCTTTGAAAGTGTAGTTTACGATAAAGATGAATAGAAGGTGCAAAATAAGAATGAATAATGAAATTTTCCTGTCAATGATGATACATTTACTAACGAGGAATTTAAAATTCGTTTATATGCTTCTTTGATGAATACAAAGAAAAAATTCCATAAGCAATATGTTCACATATTTGATACAAAATATCAATTCATTTGACCTCGTTTAAAAAAGTTTGAGATAAACTTCGTATTACCATAAAGCAGATGAAACCTCAATGCACATTGTTAAAAAGGGCTTTCCAGAATACAACTGTAACACCTAATTTTATAGCTACAAATGAGGGCAGATGAAAATTCCGAACATCATTTGGTAGACAAAATAAAGGAATACGTATATACCACAAAATGGTAAACGTCTAGACAGACTTTCAAAACAGCCGTTAAACCCACTTTTGTACCAAGGCAAAATTAAGAGTTACTGAGGCAAGACAGATACAAAAAATCGACAATATTGAATTACGATTATTAAAATGAATTTAGAGTTGATATAATGAGAGAAAATCGTTTGCTGCAAAACGAATAAGAAAATTAAGTGGCCAATATGGATATTACATAATTTGTCGATTTGAAATTAGAAAATATGAAGTGTGGTATTGAAACGTATGACAAAGAGACAAATGACGTAAAGAAATATATCCGTAAAAATGTAAATAAATTCTAATATTTTCAATTGATAGAACAATTGCAAAGTATTGAAAATATAATAGTACAAATGGTTCGTCTTGTAATAGATCTCGAGACTAATTTTAAAGGCATCGTCGGATAATGAATTCAAAGGTAGCAAAAAGACTCATTTATGAGTAAGGTTGGAAATTAGTTTCTAAAGAAAGTTGTGACAATTGCTAAAGAAAGTTGTGACAATTGCCACGATTTTAAACGCTATGTCAGTGATTATAGTCGCCCTTATTTTATCTATGCCAAACTTAGTAAAATGTTTGACAGGAGGTGGTGGAGGAACAAATGCGGATGTAAAAGTCGTATAAATATTGGCAAGTGTCATTAGCGGACAAAATTAAACAAAGCATACCAGTATTGTTGTTAGTTCAGACCTAGCTTAAAGCTACTAGATGACTTTTCAAGTTGTAGTTCAGACCCAGCTTAAAGCTACTAGATGACTTTTCAAGTTGTAGTTCAGACCCAGCTTAAAGCTACTAGATGACTTTTCAAATTGTTGCTCTAACTAGCAATGTTTCACATTTTCATCGCCATGTCACTCGACAATACAATTACAACATCACCATCTGCAACACAACCTAGAAAAACTCTTGAAAATGAGATATATTTCTGGAAATTCATCGTATTGTTTTAATCTGACTCATAACCTTGTTCGTCCAAAATGAATCACCCCCTGACATTTTGCCGTGTCCGTAACAGTTCAATCAGAATGTATCATGCTTAGTCATTTTTTATTTCGAGCACCTGAATCACACAAGACCTAACACGGGATACTTTCATTTAATCTAAATGTTCCTTCTTGTGTCAGACCAATACTTTCTTGAATATAGAAATAATTCCATATTCAATCGTCCTTTGGTAACATTAACATGCATTTTCAGCTCAAATTCCCGATTTAGAAAACTTCACTCAGTTTTCTCCACCATTTTGGAGTTTCTCATCCATAGTTAGTTCAGGTGTTATTAGAACCCACTAAATCTTGTCTTCACATCCTTACATACTGAGTATTGCAATTATGACTTCGTGGAATATTAACTTATTACATACAATTTTCAGTTGTTTTATGGCTATGTTCTTGTCATTGGGTGATGGTGTTGCACATTCAAACAATAATTTTCATATGTAAAGCAGACATGAAATTTCCATACTAATTTGTCTAACTATGCGCAACTGTTGTCTATTAAAGACCATTAGAAAATTCACGTTCTTGGTGCACATTTTCTTAAATATAAAGTGAATTATTTAATTGTCAGAAATGTTCAATCTTCAACTAATTTTTTATAATTATGAGTCATTTTTTGCATGCGTTCGTCTTTCTTTCTGGGGGGTTGTTTTTTTTAGGGAAGTGTGTTTGTTTTGGCATGATACGTATGCACAACTCCTATAGCCTGCTGCCATATTTGGCTTTTTTCACGTTCATGGATGTGGTAAAAGTGCTCGTCAAAAAATAATCCCAATTTGATTTCTTGGCATAAAATTTCATTACAATCTCCGTCTGAGGAGGACTAATCATTTATAGCTCCGGTTTCTTCTCGCAAATATGACTGACAGCGATTCTCAGCAGTATCCAATCGTTTATAGGTAACAGTCATTTTTTGACGTCTATGGAACAATACTTAATTCAAAGTTGGAGGGGCCCACTTTAGTATGAAGCCTATAAGATGACCGGTAACTGGAATAAAAAATATGCATTGAGTTTTGATTCACAAAGACCATAAGGGTCAATACTGCCTAGTTTGTTCAACCTCTGATTTTTAACTCAAGTGCTTAAATTACCTGACGCGCTCCATTCCTTCAACAGGTGCCAAAAGTCAGGTAGTTTTGCCCATGTAAACACAGACTGAAGTGTATAAGACAACATTCGATAAAGGAGCCCCTGTTTTTGGTCCCTCAAAATATAATAACTCAGGAGCCGTATTTTGGTCCCTAATAGCCTAACAATTATAAAGAACGACCAATATCACACAAATAACAATCATAGCTCCCGGAATGACGCCAACTCCGGTTGAAGTAGTTTAAGTGATCCGATTGGCAACACGTTTGTGACTCCAAACTACCAGTCTATAATTTTTTTTAATCTTAGACATCTCGCGAATATATGCAAGAAAAAACAACACATTACAGATGTATCACCATTTGTAAAGGTATGTGCGTGCCACAAAAAGGCGAAAAAGAACTTTTCCTTTCTGTAGTAGTATAAATTTTCTTGCTTATGAGGTGGACTCGGAATGCATGATTGTATGCCTTCCACTAAAAAGTTAAAAAATGCAACCTTATCCAATCATGTCTGCTTCAACCCACAATTACTTTGGAACAACTACACTCTGGCATTGGTACATTCCATTTTGTTTACAAGTACCGTGATCCATCTAGTCAGTGCTTTCATGGAATCCTTTATTGACTTGAAACCATTTTATTCAATCAGGCTTACAAAAGATCTCTAAACCTCGATCAGTTTAATTTTAAATCCTAGTTTCTACATGGTCAGTTTGAAACTTCACGTTTCTCATCACCGATACAATGATACTTCCATTACGTCAAAACTACATTGCTAGAACTCTGCCCTGTTGTATTGTATATACAAACATCGGATTCGTGTATTCAAAATTGCTGCACTAGTTATCACACTGACACATAACAGATTGTCGAAATTATAAATAATCTAGCCTACCGTAATCAAGTGATAATATTCTTAATCTGCAAACCTGTCCTTTCATGCCTGAAATACAACATTTTGTTTCAAGTTGTTCCAGTCTCTCCAAAACGTAAAAGCAATTTTGGGGCAACTCTTTTCCCATTTAGACAAGCATTCACAACTAAGATAAGCATACCTCAAATAGTCTTTCAACGAGCACTGTTCTTTGCTTACAGTGTTATTGTTGCCCGTGAACAATCAATTGGTCCCATATGTTTATAACAATCTTTTTAACCTAAGTGACACGGCAAGAAATCCATCTGGCCTTCAACAATACATTAAATTTTTGTGACTTCAGTCCCTCATATTTATAATAGTATGTTTCAGAGAGGGGTGCAGTAATGGAAGCTGCTAACCAGGACAGGTCTGGTAATTAAAAAAGACAACTAGGCTGCTGAAAAACGTGTGCATCCTTATTTCTGGTCGAATTTAAACTATTTAATATAATTACCCCATTCTTGAACGGACTGAGCTCTCTTGCTGCAACTACGTTTTCAAGTCTTTGGAGTTCTTATATCTGAAACCTTATATCCGTGCTGCCCCGCCGCTGGTTTTGAGTTGAAATGTTACCGACTTGACCTAGGGGATATGAACTACATGTGGCGCCTATGCTTCTAGTGTACGAGGATTGTCTGTTCCTAGATTTATGAAACCTATCTTGAGAACTGGCATTGTGTCTATCCTTCATGTTAAATGGGTTATCTTTACATTTGAACCTGTTGCGCTATATACATGGGACTCATCAAATATTGACACTTTTAATGTACACCAAAAAATTAACTATACTCATGGAGATCAATGATTCTTATGCGATTTGAGACATTTTGTATGGATGTATGTATGTATGTATGTATTGTTATGTATATATGATTTGATTTATATTTGATTTAATTTAAATGTTTGTAAGTTTTGTTGTTGTTGTTGTAGGGTTTAACGCCATTTTTCAACACAAGATAGGCTATACATGGCGGCCAGTATTAATGGTGGAGGAAGAACCCGGGAAAACCCCGGAAAGAACCACCGACCCACGAGAAGCTACCGGCAAGCTTTCTCACATATCCGCATTGGCCGAGCCCGAGACTCGAACCCACGCAGACAGTGTTGAGATGGCACTGATCCGTGACGGAGAGCGCCTTAGACCACTCGGCCACTCGGGGCCCAGTTTGTAAGTTTTAAAATCTTTTTATTTTAATTACATGTCAAAGTAATGTAATTTTGTTTAGTAGGAATTTGATATTTTCAAGAAAATTCAGTTTAACCTGACTCTTTTCGTGGACGCCTAATATTAGAAACGCTGTTTCTATTTTTGACCTAGTTCCTGACCTTGACTGAAAATCAAGTAAACGTCTTCTTAAAATTCATTTTTGGTGTGTGAATGGTGGTGGTGAAATCGAGGCTGTATAGTGCTACGTGCCATTAGACTTGTAGATACCTTCTAAATCATTTTAGAATGTGGTCACGTGACCCTCGTCCAGGAATCTGTTTGCGTCTCAAGTTACTGTATAACCTTTGTTTATAGAGATTTTTTCCGTTGGGCTTTTACACTGGAAGTGATTGTTTGTGACCAGTTTGGAGTTATATTTTAATTTTTTTCTCTAATTATTTTGATTTTAAAAGATTAATTCTTTGTCCTGGAAATATTTGAGTGCTCGTACGGAATTCTTGGTCAAAAACACGTCTTTAAATTTACATTGGAAATTCAAACACCGGAATATTATTTGTGAATCAGCAAAGAACTGTAGACAAATCTGTACTATAACGGATATAGAATACGTCATCGCCTTACTTTGTGGATTTTTTTGTCAGGACTCGAACTTGAATTTATTAGAACTTTTCATTACCAGGGCTTCTAAAATTTAATTCGTTGATTATTCTTGGATTATTTTGTATTTTATTCTTAAAACCATAAGTTCTTATTTTTTCATTTTTACAGTGTTTTTCCAGGGAAATAAATTATGTGTTAAATGTTTCAAAACTTGTTGTTTTCACTCTTTCTTTTGTTACTGTTATTTAAGCCAAAACACGTAACAGTATGTATGTATGTATGTATGTATGTATGTATGTATGTATGCATGCATGCATGCATGTATGTATGTATGTATGTATGTATGTATGTATGTACGTATGCGTGTACTTCAATACAATAATGGTTACATGGTGTATGTATGTATGTATGTATGTATGTACGTATGCGTGTACTTCAATACATTAATGGTTACATGGTGCAAATTATAAATGTAAAAATGAAGAATTCCAGAAAGCATGGTAAATACCAGATAAAAGACAAACCGTCGAATATCCTGGAATAATTCCGGATTGTTGAGAGCTTCGTATCCTTGATTTCATAATTTAGGACTTAATTGTATAAGGTCCATATACTTTGAACGTTTGCCGGAGGTACGTTTATATTAGATAATGAGGTTATATATATAGCTTTGTTTACAATCCATTCATCTATGTTATTTTGTTCACAATCGTTTCATAGTAATCAAGAGGGGACCTTGTTGTTCACAAGCCTTTTATAGCTAATTAGATTGGACTATTTTGTTCACAAGCCGTTCGTAGTTAACTTGATGGGACTCTTGTTCACTAGCCATTCATAGTTAACTTGATGGGACTCTTGTTCACATGTCGTTTATAGCTAATTAGATTGGACTATTTTGTTCACAAGCCGTTCGTAGTTAACTTGATGGGACTCTTGTTCACAAGCCATTCATAGTTAACTTGATGGGACTCTTTTTCACAAGCCGTTTATAGCTAATTAGATTGGACTATTTTCTTCACAAGCAGTTCGTAGTTAACTTGATGGGACTCTTGTTCACAAGCCATTCATAGTTAACTTGATGGGACTCTTGTTCACAAGTCGTTTATAGCTAATTAGATTGGACTATTTTGTCCACAAGTCATTCGTAGTTAACTGGATGGCACTCTTTCGTTCACAAGCCATTCATAGTTAACACTATGCGACTTGTTCACAATTCATTCATCGTTATCTGCATTATATTATTTCGTTTAGAACTCACTCATCCTTATCAAGACAGGACCTTGTTGTTCACATAGCGTTCATAGTTAACTAGATGGGACTCTTGTTCACTTACCATTCATCTTTATCTAGACTTTGGACTTTTTGTTGGTTTGATTTGTTTACAAATCGTTTATTGTTATCTACACGGAACGCTTTTTTCAATCCATTCATTGTAATGTAAATGACATTTTCAAGATGACAAATGGCGTACTCTGGCTTCACGTACTCGGCTTGTTTTCCTTGGACAGTCACGTGGTAGAAAGAAGGATCCCTTGGCAGTCACGTGGTAGAAGGAAGGATCCCTGAAAAGCATCAAAAGAGCCAAGGAAGCAAGTGCTCGCATATGTTTGGTTGAACACCAGATCATCTCAGAACGAATGTATGTGAATTCTTTATGAATATATTGATACAACAGTTTCTTTCATTATCTCACATGGGCGCCGAAATACGTGGAAAGTCACGTGGTAGAAGGAGGGATCCCTGAAAAGCACCTAATGAGCTAAGGAAGCAAGTGCTCGCATATGTTTGGTTGAACACCAGATCATCTCAGAACGAATGTATGTGAATCCTTTATGAATATATTGATATAACAGTTTCTTTCATTATCTCACATGGGCGCCGACATCCGTGGACAGTCACGTGGTAGAAGGAAGGATCCCTGAAAAGCATCTAAAGAGCTAAGGAAGCAAGTGCTCGCATATGTTTGGTGGAACACAAGATCATCTCAGAATGAATGTATGTGAATTATTTACGAATATATTGATATCAAAGTTTCTTTCGTTATATCACATCCGTGATCAGATGAAGACATTTCTAGTGTCCTTTCTTTTCTTCTTTTGCTTTTTGTTGTTGTTGTTTTTGTTAGTCGGGTGAGGCGGTGGTATAAATTCACTACAGAGCTTCCAAATCGGAAAGCAAAGCCTACTCCAACGATCTCTCTCTCTCTCTCTCTCTCTCTCTCTCTCTCTCTCTCTCACACACACACACACACACACACACACACACACATACACACACACACACACAGAGAAATAACATAAAATAATACTGAACAGATTTTGTTAGAAACATTTATTTTTCCGTTGTGATTGGTAAATTAATTAACAATGTCCTAGGTGATAGATGGAAGCACGAGGTAAAGAACAATCATTGTATTTAACTACAAAATCAAGACAGACTGTGTACTGAAAAATGTAAACTAATAAATCAATAACGATTTTTCTACGGATGGTCGCTACGGGTCATAACGACCGTCATAATAAAAAATAAATTCGTTATTGTGACAGATTCATCTGCCTACTAAAAGTAACAACCAGCATTTGTACATACGTTTTAAAATATTCAAAAGCTCGCATGTGGTAAAATCTGTTCAGATGTTTTAGAATAAAAGCTAGATCCTGTACATCTGGTGGATTCATTCTCCAGCAAGGCATTTTACGAAGGCAATTCAGTGTGTGTGGGGGGGGGGGGAGGTAACTTCTCAGAGATAAACGTAATCTTCCTGTCATCCACATTTCACGTGAGACTCACGCTGATTGCTAATCCACATCTATTGCAAGAGTTATGGCAGTACTTATCAATCATGTGAATTATTGTTACTTCCCTCACAACAGAACTAAAAAAGCGAACAAAATGTTAGTATTTTATATAATATTTTCTCTAATTGTTTCCGTTGGTTCACACAAACACAGACACAGACACGCACGCACACACACACGATTTTGAAGGCAAGCGCAAGTGTATGAATCTAGTGGGTGCTCTTAGGTGCGTAAACTAAGGCGCGTGCAGAGGTCTTTTTTTAGAATAGGCAATAAAGGCATGTTCACATACAAAATTACTCAACTTTGTCAGCATAATGTTCACATGTTAGTGTAAACCTGACAGTATGAACAATTATACATAAATCCATCTACAAAATGGATTCTTTCATTTGATCTTTAACCTCACTATCATTTTCTTGTCAGACCCGTTTCATTGCGAAAATATGCATGCTCATACAAGTTACAAAGAATCGTATATATTCTCGATTATGAATTACGTATTGATGTGGTTATTGTATGATATGGAATATATTGTTGCTTTCCAACAATGTTATTGTATGATATGGAATATATTGTTGCTTTCCAACAATGTTATTGTATGATATGGAATATATTGTTGCTTTCCAACAATGTTATTATATGATATGGAATATATTGTTAATTTCCAACTATGTTATTGTATGATATGGAATATATTGTTAATTTCCAACAATGCTATTGTATGATATGGAATATATTGTTAATTTCCAACTATGTTTGGGGATGATATGGAATATACTGTTAATTTCCAACTATGTTTGGGGATGAACGTAGGAAAATGGGTTTTCTCTGAGGCGTAGTTGAACATATGTCGACCAGAGGGGTACAAAAGATACGAACTACTATCATTTGATTTTTTTGTTATCAGACTGTATGTTAAATATCAATTCATTTTATAATAATTGTAATGTTGTTATTTGATATCCTCCAAAACATTTGCTTAAAAGAAATCGGTTCGGAGAATTATTTACAAAATTGCCGCTAACGATTTAAAAGCGCCATGCATCAAATGGCTGACGAATTCGTTTGCATTTTCAAAACACGGAGACATACGTCTCAAAATGGTCTTGGACAGTATAGCGAACTCTGTACCGTTTTAATCAGCTTGCTCATGAAAAAAGATAAGTTGCAACTACACGTTGGCTTATGCAAAATATTTAGTGAAACATTGAATCAAAGCGTGTTACCATGGAAAATACAAAATAAACTGATAATGATGTTCCAAAAACACAGCTGGTGGAAATGTTTTCTGGACTTATCTTGTTTGAAAACGTGTTTATCTTGGAATGACAAGATAAATTTACAATGAGACAACAGTACTATATCTGCCTTAGCTATAGTTACGTCACTGACAACATTTCTAAACTGCACCAATGAAAGTTATTATTTCTGTAAGACACTACGATAGTTTCACACGAAAGGTTAATATGTGTTTTGCGCACGGATCGTACAGATAAAGTAATTTATGAAACTTGTAAGCAAAGACCTGAGCAGTTTTGGATTTGGTTAGTTTTAAAAATGCACCCGAATAGTTTTAAGATTTGAATATATAAGAATTTGTAATGGAAAATTAGCAGCATTAAATTAGAACGAACATTAAGGAATGCGGAACTAGAAGTATGTGCAATTTGTTATAGTTGTATGCATCGAAATATGCATAAAAGTATGATAGTCTTCAAGCAAGAAAATCACACATTACCTCCAAATTTAAGAATACGTATGCGTACGTGTTTGTGTTTGTGTACGTGCGTGCGCGCGCGCGCGCGCGTGTGTGTGTGTGTGTGTAACTAAGAAATGAATAATGATTGATATTAGGAGATAGTTGGAATTGTCTCCACCGTAAATAACTATTTCTCATATGTAATCACATTTATATTTGTACTTATAAGAGAAAATACAACTGTGTACAGATGGTGCTTCTAGAACGTTTAAATATATCAAACTTACACCTGTTACAAATTCTTCAAATTTGCAGAGCCAGGTGCGAAGTGTCAATAAACGAATCTATGTGACCAAGAAGTTGAAGAAGTACTGCATACCTATCTGGCTTTTAGCTTTGTTTTTAGTAAAATGGAGAAACGTTGTTGTAATGAGAACACAATTAACAATCCTTTACGTCTGAATGAAGAAAAGTTCGATTTTTCGGAATCAAAGAGGCAAATAGAGTCTGGATCAAAAGGAAAGATTCATGAAACTTAAATACGCCACATGCAAGCTTTCAAATGATCTGTTAACGGCTCCGGTGGCCTAGTGGTTAGAGCGCCTGCCTCGGATGCGGGAGGTCATGGGTTCGATCCCCGGCCGGGTGATACGAAAGACTTACATAAATGTTACTAACATCTGCTTCGCTTGGCGCTCAGCATTAAGAGGTTAGTGTTGAGACTGGTCGGCCTGGTGTCAGAATAACGTGACTGGGTGGGATCTCATGCTACATGTTTACGACATGATGCCCCAGTGCTAGACATCGCTATAAACTGTCACACTGCATACATCGTAGCGATATGACAGAAACATTGTTAAAGCTATGTTAAAAATCCAAATCACACACACACACACACATGATCCAAACATTATTATCACGTAAAATTTCACAGTGCTCGATATAATTTCCCAAAAAGAATTTTTCTGAAAAGCATTCAAAGATCTTCTATTGATGTGACCCTGTGAATTTTTCTTATGATAAAAGTATGTACCGTTTTTACTCGCTTATAACGTCCAACTGCAAACAACATAAAAGATCCTGATACGCCAGCAGATCAGTGTCTGTATGACTTATTCTAGTGAGTACTCCTAACAAACTGCTTTGACCCTGATCTGTCGGCGAATTATCCGAAGGCAGATCGGGGCCTGTGCAATTTGCAGTTAAGCTCGACTTATAAGCGAATAAACACAGTACATTAATGACTTTTTTCAGCAGCGTGCTGTTTTTTAAAATAATAAAAAAACACGATAATGTACACGGATCTACTTTTTCCATTCGAAAATAATTTTCCTAGAATGGTAATATTTTCCTAGCTCATATTTAGGCATGTATTATTATAAATTTGTCAAAATGTGTGGTATGTACATGACTGGATTTTACATCTCACTGCATCACGTTATATATTTAGCAGTTCATAATTAAAGCACACACTTCAACCCATTCATTAGCTCCATGGTGAAAATTCTCTTTACAACCATACTATGCACCCTGACATTAGGTTTTCACAATATCAAGAGTCCACACTGCCAAGTGTCCCGCTTTCTTCTTGTCTGACCCGGTACTCGGCTAGCACATAGAACATTATGGCCACGACTAATAAGATCATCAGAATATACAACTTGAAAGACACGGACAGAAAGAGGCCATTAACAAATGCCACGGTCAGGCCGAAACTTTGCAGCAAGCGGTAGTTGGCGAATGCAATGTCTGTATCCTCCACACATGTTATGCAGATGAGAGCTGCGGAATAATAATAATAATAATAATAATAATAATAATAATAATAATCTCCTCCTCCGTCGTCGTCATCATCATCATCATCATCATCATCATCATCATCATCAGTAACAATAACACCGGCATGAAATTATTCTGAGCGGGGGAGCGGCAACATGTTTCTTCTAGTAATGTTGGTATTGGAAACCATGCAAAATGTCCAAAATCATGAAAATGTGTTTCTAAAAATAGTTTTACAAATATTTCTGTAATATCTAAATTAATATAATACACATGTAAATTCATCTTACCGGGAAAGAGAAACTTTTCGATCTCATCTCTGCTTCCTCCGTGTAATCTGATAAAAACATAATTTTGGAAATATTCACTTTCATATTTCCAGGGCGATATTAGATGACCTGTAGTCTAATTTTGATAGGTCTAAAACATGATTGAAAACTAGATTTACAAATACTACAGAGCCATTTATGTCTTTTCACATTCATTCCATTTATTTATATATTTTCCCCGTTATCTCTGTCAACAATGCAGCTAAGCGCCTTAATCATACTTACTATTGCACTGTGTTTGCCAGACGGCATCACAAACACCCCAGGCAGCAGCTAGTATAAAGAATACGCTCAAATTTTTCTCCGGCATCCAAATTAGGAACCCAATCATAAGTCCCATGTGCAAGACTCCGCCCACTCCGAAAACTACCTCACGTGGTATCAGGCGCGCACATACGGCAACAAAGATGGCGCTAATGACATTGGCCAGGCCCAGGATGATCATGGCGTAACCAATGTATTCCACGCTCCTCATTGCGCATGTCACATAGGCCTGAAATAAAGAAACGTCAATTAGGAAAATCAACGGGTCGGCAAAAAGTGCATGCAGCTCTTTTCAACAATAGAGGAACACAAGTTATCAAAATAATGATAGTGATGTCGCAAATTTAAAATGTTATCTCTCTTTACGAAATACGATAGAACATATACTGATGTATTATTGTCCAATATTTTTCTTGTATCATAATTTAAAAAAAGATTTATCAATGGCACACGTGGATGGACATGAAATGTCTATTTCAAACAGACAACAAAATCTTGTTTACTTCTCTACTAGACAGTAGGGCTTTTATGTGTCTCGGGAACTATGGCTTAGAGAAAATAGAAAATAAATTAGTCACTGTGGTGCGACACCAAAGTATTATTCTTACAAAGATTTGCTATCCTGAGAAATTACGATTTTCATGCCCCCACAAAATCTACTGTCAAGCTAAACTAGTACAAAGTCAGTTTATAGGAATCACCCGAATCCGTAAGTTTAGTGAGAAATGACTATTGGTGAATAAGTTGTGTGTGACAAACTTGATTCAAGCATTTGATAAGCCTGGTTTGTCCGTCTTCGACATTGTGATGTTTGGATAACAGGTCGTGTCTAAAATCAATAGTCTTTTATTAGAAAAAAATGTGATGACATACGAATTTCTCCGCATAGTGCCGAGGTTTGTTTCATTTTCGATGACTATAACTTATGAATAAACGTGGAGGTAACTGACAAACATTCTATGAGAAAGGTTTAAAGTATACATACATACATACATACATACATACATACATACATACATACGTACGTACGTACGTACGTACGTACGTACGTACATACATACATACATACATACATACATACATACATACATACATACATACACGTTCAAGATTAATAAATCGTTTTCTTCCAAGGATATCATTTCTCGGTTTCATCGTAGCAAAACAGTCAGAAGACAAATATTTTGTTTACGTCGTTTTGCTTGTAATTGTTATTAGTTTTTGTCGTCCACTTCTAAAAGAAGAACCCGCAGATCTCCCATGGACAGGTTCTCTGACTGGTTGCAGTGTGGTTTATGGTTCATTTATCACAAAACCAATACTTATTATGATACGAATATGTAGAAAAAGTTTTATGAAAACAGTGAAAACTACTGTAACTGACGTCTTTCAAATCTCCATACCGTTCGTTGTCGGCCAGATACATTGTATTTCAAAATGTGGGGAATTTTTTTTCTGATACTACGGTTCGCTCGTCCTTTTATCTACCATAATCTGTGTTTGTCATAAATAATCATCTTCAAATATTTAGGGAATGAAAAAGACACCTGATTAAAATCCGCGAACACAAAACCTTGCTGAAGTCCATTGAAAATCAACAGGGGAATGAGCAGCCGAAAGCTCTTGTGGGAGAGCAGCATGGTCACGTGGTCAATCACTATCTGCAATACAGAACAAATACGTTATTTATCAAATAACGAATTAGGCTTCAAAGAGCTCCTATTTTAAAAGGGAACTTGCTTATTACGGACAAATCTAGGAATTCGCATGTGCAATCTTCATATAAAATTGCAACCGTCAATCAAAAACATCTACTAAACTGACCATTTAATTTTTTTTTTGTTTGTTACAACTGTAGGAAGACTAATTCATATACGGACTTCAATCGGTATTTCATTAAATCCGGATATCCTTTAGATACAAGTTGGTTATGAGCTGGTTCCAGAGTATTCCAAACATAAACGTAAAATTTGGCAGTCTTGCCTATACGTTTCACTATATGAATACGCATAACGCTATGAACTATTCATTCACAGCGAGCAGAATTACTATTTTAATGCAAATAGTATTATCATACATGTTAGATAATTTTAATTCGTACTCTACGAAGATTCAAACCCAGGACCGCGGGTAAACGTTACCCCTCGCCTTGCCTGCACACACGAGCACATATTCCCCCACGACTAAGCACACATCACCGAAAACTGATGCCACTCAGTCAGTGTTATATGCACTCATGTGTAGCAGACACACTCTGATTACGTCTTAGTAACAAATTCTCATGTATCTACAGTCTCTATAATTAATTTTATATACCTTGATTTCTTACATAGGAATCCGGAATGACTGTTTAGATAATGAGAATATTAACGCATAAATATCTGAGAATTAAACTTTTATTATATTTTTTGAAGTTATTTGCAGACTTGCTCATCCATGTTCGTGAAATATATGCCTTTCCCCCCACCCCAAAAAAGAAAAATTAATTAAAATTGCTGCACACTTTTTGTTGTAACTAGCTTTTCACGGGATGTGCCATATTAAAATAAGAAATAAGATTTCTGGATTACCAAACTTTACTGACAGGAACGCCAAGGAACGAGACCGAGTACCAATCCATTTTAATAGTCATGATCGTAATCATAGGATTAATTGACACGAAGTTGCACACAGTCGATACTGAATCCATATTAAGCAAAGCCGTTAAGACTGCATTTATTTTCTGCCTACATTCTTGCTAGAGACGCATGACTTATATTTGCGAAAACGGGATGATTTTTTCTATTACAAGTGAAATCATGGCATGTTATAATTATCCCACAGTATATCGCATTTAATAGAAGTTATTATGGAAATTATAACATTGACCAATCAGAAACTCACGAAAGTGTTATATATATATATATATATAGTAATTGCAGAATAATGGCATAATGTTTTGGATAACCCGCAATGTCAATTAAATGCTATTGGAAGTCTTTATTAAGCAATAATTTTGTTGAGCTGAAGTGACATTGATGTGATGATGTCGATAAAACGTTCAAAATGAGATAGATTATAACTATGTGTTAAAGTTTAATTGAACTGTCGTTTGATTCCTGCAGTTTTCATTAAAACGCACATGCACACATACACATCTTACGTTATTGTAAGCACTAGTCGGGCCCGTTTTATTTTGCAGACACAGACGAGTTTATCTTAACGACACTAGGAATTACTGGATTTTTTTTTCTCTACCTGATAACCAGTTTTCTCGGGTTCTACTTTGGCGCCAATTTTATCCAGACAAAATAAAATAAGACAGAAGCTGATACCGCCCAACACCAAGTACACCGTCATCAGTTTCCATAGGGCTCCTGGGTACTCTTCTGAAATGAAAAACAAAGAATTGCAGTGTAAACAATTGCCAAACTGTTACACAGGTGGCGCTCTCAATTTTCTTGAAACAAACCGCACCATTCTAGAATTTTCCTACAAAATGTTATACAATTCGCATCAAACTGCTGCTCGTGTTGCGCTTGCACATCGAAAGTAACAGTGACACCACATGCTGATATTTGCAAAAACGATCGCTCTTGCTTTTACAGTATTTGTCAAAAAGATTTACAACAGAAATAGCGGACAATTCATAGTTCGTAAGCTTTTAGTCAGTAACTCTAGTACTGTTATTGCTAGCATTTAATATATTTTGTTGTCCAAATTGAACACAACAATGATGGAAATGACAACTTAGAACGAGGTAGCTGAGGATACATTTGCATTAGAAGTTCATAGCAGTACTAATGGTGGGGACTTTAGAGCTAAGTTCAAATGCATGCATATTTTCAGTGGAGCTGCCACTTACCTAGTTATTTTAAGTGGTTTCATTTGTATCAGAGCCAGATCCCTACCATTTTAAACCTTTTGTTTTCATTTCCCGTGATCGGTACGTAACTCGAAGTGACCGTAAATTAACAGCTCAAAAGTGGACGGAGGTTGAAAATAAAAGGCTTAAGCTGATAATTTTTGCCCTCTTAAACAAACATTGCACGAAACAATTACAATACTGGTTATAGACTACAGTTTTATATGTGTAAAATCGATAAAGAAATACATCTAACTAGTTCCAAGTTCCAGTCCGCAGGGATCTGGCAGGTCTGCTAAACATGTCGATGCATTTGACCCTAGCGATACAGTCCATGCCATCAGTATAACTATGGATGATGCACTGTTCTCATTCAGATTCCGTAAAAAAATCTACAAAAACAGCATGATATTAAAAGTTCAATAACTTTAAAGTGTTGACTGCTCATGGTCAAATCTATATTTATAAGGACAGACCTTGATGCAACCTTCCGTATAGAGAAAAGCAAGAGCTGCGGCAATATTTGGATCACCATGTGTTTGAAACATGTGGTTTCAATTCCGCACGAAAAGGTCAGATGCTAATTTCAGTGCTGAGTTTTCCAAATTCAAATCTGCGAAAGGATTGATATTCCACGAATAAAACATTGTTTCTCTGTTTTTCAGTTACGACTAAGATAAGCTATCAAAATATTCTTTTTATTAATATTTTACTTTCATTATCAACCAATCTTGGTTACCCCAACCAATATATACTCTCTTTTATTTCACACATTTCTAGACTGGTTCCTATTCTTCTATGTCATTAGTACTCTGAGTCCTATATAGATATCGTAACCTCAGCTTTAAGAAGGCAGAGGATAGATTCTTAAGTTAACCCCTGTCAAATTTCTTACCTTAAGGATATGATGTGACCTTTTCAGCAATAATTGTTTAATAATTAAAAATAAGGATATATTTATAAATTTGGCGTTTCAGGCTTGAGTTGTTCTTGAAAATGATCTGAGGCCTGTACACCTACAATCGTAACTTAGCAGTAAGTAGACAGGGAAATACCAGTAGTCGGCCCGGAACAAGAACTGGTAGACGTGTGGCTATAACGTAATTAGAGGATTCACGGTACTAATTCAATTCCCATAGTAAACCTATGCAAACACCCAGTGCCGGATTTAGGACAAATGAGGCCCTATGCTAGTTAAGTTATGAGGCCCGTTACTTGGGCCCTGAAAGAGGTAGGCCCGGAAGGCCTACACAGGTAGTCAGGCATACATACTCAGGGCCCTGAAAGAGGTAGGCCCGGTAGGCCTACACAGGTAGTCAGACATACATACTCAGGAAGTTTAGGACGTTTTGACTTTTGAAAAACATTTGAAAAATTCATCGTAAATTTTTTTTTTGCCAGGAAGTTGGGGCCCCCTGGCCAACGGGGCCCTGTGCTTAAGCACACCTAAGCACAATGGTAAATCCGGTACTGCAAACACCATGATATTAAAAATTCAATAGCGTAAAATTTTTGAGTGCTCATGATCAAACCTATATTTATCAGTGCTGATGAATCCTGAATATCAGCTTCTGTGTAGAGGAAAGGATACATACATGGACGTACATGTGTTTGAAACATGTGCTTTCAATTCCGCACAAAGCGTCAGGTGATAATTTTAGTAATGAGTGTTCCTTACTCAAGACTGTTAAAGGACTGAAATTTCATCAATAAAACAATGTCTCTATTTTTTTCTCTCACTTACAACTAGGATAAGCTCTCAAAATAGATTCTTTTTCCTAAAACATAACTTATATTATTAACAAATTCTGGTCAGCCAAACCCATATCTACTCTATTTTATGTTCACCAATTTTCAGGTTGGTTCCCATTTTTCCGTATCATTAGTGCCGTGTGTCCTATATCCACCCTTGATTTTCTTGACAGCCCTTGGAATAGTAGTTCAATACATAAGTAAGCAATGTTCTGCTTGTTAAAGATTACATTTGTGAATTTTAAATTATATTGCAAGTTCATGCATTTCAGGCAACATCTAAATATTTTAGCTTTATTTAAAAAAAATCAGAAAAAATATTAAAATAAAGATGTCTAATAAGAATCATCACCATTTATCTCTCTTCACTTTAAAGCTGAAATAAATTACCATCCTTTTCATGTTATGTAATTCATGAGTTGAAGGTCAAGGTGACCATATATATGTACATGTATTATTACAGAAAAAGATATTTAAATGCCAAAAAGTACCTAAATTTCCTCCCAGAAGAATTTAATTTAAAACTAAATTAAGGTAGACATAAGTCCATTTAAATGCAAAATATGAACTTTCAAAACATTCACTGAAAAAATTAGTGGGGTGTAAAGTCATGAGAGGCCATCACCATTAAGCATGGTGGAAGAGACCTAAGTGATCATTTCTGAAACAGTATGTTTCAAAACACAACCAGGAAATATCATATTGATTAATGTAATTACCCTATAAATGGTAAATTGTACATTTTTTTTAAAAATATGTATTGCTTCGATATAAATCAAAGTGCAAACACTCCACCAATCATAGTCAAATATGTACACTGTTCCCCCTCCCCCCTTCTTGGCAACGGTTTATATATCTATGTGTTTAATATCCCACTGAAAGTCACTCTTTGGTTTACAAAAGGTATTAATTTTGCTTCTTATCCACAAATAGAACCATATGATTGCATTTATAGTAAATTTAATTGCACTTGCATATGTTGGAGTCACTGTATTGAGGTGCCTGTCTATAGGACTCATGGTACTAATTCAGTTCTCATAGTAAACCAATGCAACCAACATGATATTAAAAATTCAATAACTTAAATTTTTTGAGTGCTCATCATAAAACCTATGATTATCAGCATAGAGAAAACCTGGATGTCAGCTTCTGTGTAGAGGAAAGGATATGAACCGCGGCATTTTCTGGACGTGCATGCGTTTGAAACATGTGCATTCAATTCCGCACCAAAAAATCAGGTGCTAGCTTTAATAATAAGTTTTCCAAACTCAAGACTGCTAAAGGTATGAAATTCCATTGGTTAAAAGACAATGACGTCCTGTATTTATTTATAACTTATTTTCAGTTGGCCAATGAAAAGGTAGTATTCCATTCAGGGCGTTGTTTTTGCGTGATAAGCGGGCGCGATCAGGTAATGTCGAGCCGTACCGTGGGAAAATGATTTGGCAGTCCTTAAAGGTATACTTATACTCCTTCTTGAGAAGTACAGTCTGTTGTTTTATCGTCTGAACATGGCAAGGACAAAGCAAATGGATTGTGAGAAATAGAGAGGAGAAGTATAGGGTTTGATGTACTAATACCTTTATAAGTTTGTATTACATTATAGATTAATTTGTGTAATACCTTCACTTATTCAGCTCTGCTGCATACAAATAATCCCGGCTGGGATTAAGGTGCAGCACAGCAGAGTGAGCTATACTAAGCATATATAAACATCTGCAAATATTTTTTTTTGCATGTTTATACCCTAAATTGTAGTTTATACAGGTTGAACCTAGAGAATTTATAAACATTTAGAGGGTATTGTCCAGCTTGATAGTCTTTAAAATAGCTAGAAAGATAAGTACCATATAAACAGTAGAGTGAGACCCACTTTCGGCTGATAACACGCAAAAAGACTCAAAATGGATTACGAAGAGAGAAACACCGCACCAATTAGGTCCAAGATAAAGCAATATTTTCATACAGTCATGGAGGAAAACAGATTAATAGTCAACCACCCGGCTGGGTGCCAGACAATTGATTTCGAGGGGGCGACGAACACACCCAGACAAAACGAAGTGCTAATGGCACTCCATACCATGGGCCTAGACATAGGAAAAGTGGAAGCTCTACAAAACGCAGGACCCAACAAATATGTCCTATACCCCAAAGGAGGAGAGGCATTAATAGAGGAGGGAGAAATAGAAGTAAAAGGACTAGTAGCCAAGATATACAAGACTATGCCATTCATCAGAACAATGGAGCCTAGATTAACGGAGATAAACGTAATGGGCCTGCCATTAGAAGTCAGTACCGAAGAGCTAAAAGATAAACTGAAGAAAAAAATGGGTGTGAACGTAATTACACACAAGATGGCCACCGTATGGGGGTTTGCGCCAATCAAATCAGGGAATAGGCTAATATACGTGAGTAAAGATGACGCGAAGAAGGTGCCCATTTTTTTCTATGTCCTGGGATTCAGGCTAAAAACCTGGTACAGGGGTTGTGAGCAAGACAGACTCTGCCCCATGTGCCACCAGACAGGCCACGGACCCAGAGACTGTAAAGGAGGGAATGACCAGCAAAAACAACAAGGGCCAACGTATGCAAGCAAGACAGCGGGCCAAGGACCAACACAACAACAACAACAACAACAACAGTTACAACAGACAGAAGAAATTCTGAAACTAATAAAGAACGTCAGGGAGGCAAGGGAAGAACAAATAAGAGAACTCCCAGTTAGATTTGACAAAAATAGAGGGACACAAGACTCTAGATTGGGAGGGGTATTTGAGCCCTAACAAAACGTTAAGAGCAGAAGGGGTGAGAGATGATGCAATACCTACGAGAAACAGATATGAAGGCCTGGAGATAGAAGAAACGCAGCAGGATGAAAATCTTCAATCTGCAACGCCCTTAACATCAACTCCAATGCTTAGGAGGAGGAGGAGGTCAAAGAGAAAGACGGATGTCATATCGCCAGAAGAAAGATCGATATCTAGGATGAAACTAAATGAACAAGAAAAGAGAGATAAAGAAGGAGGGGACAGAGAGGACAGAGAGGGAGAAAAGGACAGTGAAAGTCATGAAAACGAAATGTCGGAACCGGAAACAGAGACGGAGTATGAGACATCAAGGGAGGATACAGGGACCAAAGGGACAATCGAATCAACACAAACAAGTAACATGGAAACAGAAAGTACAATACAACACACAATCACCAGTGCAGCCGAAAGTGAAAGCACTATAGATTCAACACAGGGGGGTGGAGAAACCAGTGCCCCCCCCCCCCGACCGAAAATTCACAACTAAATTCACAACTAAGTATATAAGATAAAATTCTATAACAATTTGTTAATAAAATCAAAAAGTAACACCCTGGTAAGAGACAGGAATGGAGGGAAAAAACTTGCAGCTCCTGTCTATTAATGTAAATGGTATAAATAAAGAAAAAGTGTTTAAATTTCAAAAAGACTTAAATTATGATGTACTGTGTATACAAGAAACACACAATGGTTTTAAAGACAACATTAAATTAGCATTTGAAAGTCACCTGGACGGAATCTTATTAACTAGTGATTATGAAAGTACAGACATTAAGGGGGGGGGGCAATTTTAATTAAAAATAAAAAGGGTTTATCATGGGATAGAATAGAAGTAGAAAGGTTTTTTAAAGGTAGAATGATGCATGTTATAATTGAAGAAATAAACATAATTTATATATATATATATATATATATATATATATATATATATATATATATATATATATATATATATATATATATATATGCCAGCTAACAGGGAACATAAGAAAGAATTTTTAGAACATTTAAATAAATATATAGAAAAATATGCTACAGGGAATCTAATCATAGGGGGTGATTTTAATTGGGTGGGAGATACTATAGACAGGGAAGAAAATCTGGCACCAAATGACATTAGGATCAAACCAGAAATGGAATTTTTTATTAAAAAGTACAAACTAATAGATGCATATAGAGTACAAAATTTATTAAGAAAACAGTATACTTATGAATATAAAACTAATAAAGGAAGTCGCTTAGATAAATTTTACTGCAATAATTATGATAAAAATATACACAAAGAAACTAATATTACATATTTTAAAATATCAGATCACAAACTTATAAATATGACTGTAACAATTAAAACTAGAATTAAATGGGGGAAAGGAAGATGGATGTTAAATAACTCAATTCTAAAAGACACAGATTTTATACAAAATACCCAAAAAGAGATAGATAAACTTAAAAGTAGGGAAAATGTAGATATAATATCAGAATGGGAAAACTTAAAAGTCAAATTTAAAAAATTGGCGATAGAACACTGTAACTTAAAAAGTAAGAAACTAAAAATGGAAAGAGAAGCGATTAGATACCAACTGCAAAAATTAAACACTAATGATAGAGAGACCAACTTAAAAAACAGATTGGAAGAAATAAATAAAATAGAAAGCAGGGGTAGAGAAATCAGGGCAGGGAAATATACGGGGATATACAAAAAAGCAGAGGGGTTGTATAAAAGGGAGGAGAAAAGATTGGGGGGAGATAAAACTATGGATAAAATTAAAATCAACACGACAACAACAACAACAACAATAACAGAAAAAGAGGAAATTATGAAATATATTAAAAACTTTTATGCCACACTGTATGAATCGCAAAATATAGCAGTGAATGAAATTGATAACTATTTAGAAAAAATACCTTGTAAAAAAATTAATCATGATTTTAAACAACTCTGTGATGAATTTATCACACAATAGGAAATTTTAGAAAGCATAAAATTAATGAATAAGGGAAAATCGCTAGGAAGAGATGGACTCTCTGCAGAATTCTATATGACATTCTGCGGAGATTTGTTGCCCATTCTCGAATGGTTATATAATAATATATTTTTTAAAAATAAGGAAATGGCAGGGACGATGAAGGAGGGGATAATCATTTTAATATATAAAGGGAAAGGGGATAGGGAAGACTTGAAAAACTGGAGGCCCATCTCCCTCCTTAACACAGACTACAAGATTTTGAGTAGGATCCTAAGTAATAGACTCAAAAAGGGGATAGGGGATATAATAAATGTAAATCAAACTTGTGGGCCAAAAAATAGGGATATCCAAAGTAATATTTTAAACATAACCGCAATAATTGATTATTTACAAATTAAGGGACAAAAAGCTGCTATGGTACTTTTTGATCAGGAAAAAGCCTTTGATAGAATTGAGCACAATTATATACAAAAGTCTTGGAAAAATTTGGATTCGGGGAACCTTTCCGAAAATGGATTAAAATACTATATAATAATATAACATCCAGAGTACAAAATAATGGAGCCATGACAGAACAATTTGACATAAAAAAGTGCGGCAAGGGTGCCCACTATCAATGCTATTATACGTAATAGCCATCGAAATGCTGAGCATTAGCATAAAATTAAACAAAGAAATTAAAGGTATAAAAGTTCCAAATATTACAGATGAAGTGAAAATGCTACAACATGCAGATGATTGCACTAACTTTTTAGAGGATCCGAAATCCTTTGAGAACCTTATGAAGGAATATGAAAAATTCGGAAGAGCATCGGGGTCCAAAATAAATCATGATAAAACGGAAATATTAGAGATTGGTAACTGGCGTGGTAGGCATTCAAGCATACCAGCCCATATATTCAAAGATACTGTTAAAGCACTCGGGGTGTACTTTGGCAAAAACGAAGAGAAGGATAACTGTAAAAAAATGGAAAGTGAGATAAAACGGAATGTCGATATCTGGGCACTTACGCCGTCATGTTTAATGGAACGGGCCCAAGTGGCCAAAACATATATGTATACAAATCTGAATTATATTATGAAGTCCACCAACATAAGTAACATAATATTGAATAACATAGATAAACTTATAATTAAATATATATGGGACTTTAAACTACATTATGTGATAAAAGAAACTTTGTACAAAGCAAAAGAATTGGGGGGAATAGGGATACCAAGTCCCATAATTTTAAAAATTACCAATATTTTAAATAGATTTAAATGACTGAGCGACGAACCTAAATTACCATGGGAGGGGATATATATATATATATATATATTGGTTTGGTTTCGTTTTGCGGAACAGGGAGGGGATATATAAAAATAATAAAGTAATGAAACTATTAGAAACACCTAGGAAGTATAAAAGTATAAAAGAATTATTAATGAAATATAGGGATAAAAAAGAATTTTGGGACCAGGACGAAAAACTCTCATATAAATGGATTCGGAATGACATAACCAAAAATATACAATGTAAAGTCGAACGTGAAAACTTATACGTTGACTGGAAAAAGGCATGGGGGCACTGGTCACAATTAGGATCTTTAAAAATACAAAGCCTCGCCTTCAAATACATGCATGATGCGTGGATGACAGGAGAGGTTGCAGCGAGACGGCAGATGGTCAGAGCACCGCCAAAATGTCCGCTGTGTAAAATAGGCACTTTTAATAAAAAAACACGTAATGTTAAATTGTAGGGAAGCACAGAACGATAGAAAAATTATAACTGATGAAATTAACATAAACAGTAATTTTAAACCACAATGTCTACTATATCTTGATGGTGATTTTAGCAAAGCAACTTTATATAAAATTTCAAGTTTCATTGTTAATAATATTAAAAAGTGTGGCCCAATTAAATTTTAACTTAGGGAATACCTCAAGATGGAAAGTACAGATAATGATGCCATGGGGCTATGTCACATGGCGCTACGCGAAGTGAACAGGCCCAGGGCAGAATCTGGAAAGGAACCCCTCTTGAAAATAATTTTAAACTGAATATCTATCCTTTCTATCACTAACTTCAACAAATATTCTTGTGAATTGAAATTGGAATTTAAATTTAAATTTATTTTAAACTTAAAAAAATGTATGCAATCAGAATTTCGGATTGCAACTCAAATCAAATTAAATTTAAATTTTTAAGAAAAAAACAAAAAAAAAATTTTTTCTTTTTTTTTTTTAACTATTGGACCAATTTAGAAATATTTATAAATAAAAGATAGACCAGTTCCATGGGGGAGAAGCATAATGATTAATAAAAATGTGAACCGTTCCTGGAGCTCAGTCTAATCTTATTAAGAAAGGTGATTTAACACATTCATAAGAATCAATAAGATTCAAAAATTAAGGGGACATCACCGTTCTTCCAAATTCATAAAAGTATAAAAAAAGAACTTCCGTTGTATATGAACACGGAATATAATAGGAAAACTTATGCACTAAAAAAATTTGATCCAACAAGCTATCTCAACAAAAACACAATATAGCATACATAACCCATAACACAAACATATAACAAACATGGGATATAGGAGACCCTAGCAAGGTCACAGGAAAAACAAACTAGGGGAAGTTAAACCGAGAGGATCAGTGAGATCACTCTCGGAGACACTCCCCTATAGATACACTAGGGATTGGAAAAATACCCGAACTCCTAATTCACGTTATAAAAACGATGAAATAATACATTACAACAAATCTGGGGGAACACAAAAACACATAAATAATTAATATAATTAGGATGGGGGGGGGGGCATCTGTCTGGTGCCCCAAAAAGAAAATTAAAGGTATGATATTAAGTCAAATTTTTGATAGGGATACATAGTCGAATGCCTGAGCTAAATATCGGTACCAAATTTATTAAACTATGCAAAGCAAAGCTTGAAATATCAGCGTTTATTCTCAAATGGGTCGCGTGAGAAAGGAGAGAAGTGTCCTCCCTTGTAGTTATTATATAGTACATGTATGACAGGTCAATTTTAAGCAACGATACTATCCCCTGTGCCTTTGATTGGAAGAAGCAAGTCATTCCACTTAACTAATAAATAACAATGTCGGTGTTGAAAATTGTAATTCCCTAAAACGTTTTCTTCTACTTCTTCTTCTTCTTCTTTTCTTTCTTTTTCTTTCTTCTATTTCGTAGTCATAACCGTAAAATTAGGTCGCAGACTTCATGGTGAATTTAAGGATGAGTACCGAGTTCCCTACTAAGCCGAATTAGTTATCATCTAAAAATATCTGGATGTAATAAATGCCTGAATTTACAAAGTAGTGTCTCGTATTCAGTCATTAAAACAGATCATGCAAAAGTATGAAAATTCATTGAAACTCTGTCCCTTTTCTTTTGAGAATATTTCTTCAATTTTCAGAACTTGACAAATCTGAATTCTGCTTGACATTACATCAGTATTGTCATTATTTGCCAGCAAATACTGTATGCCATTTACCTTACTGAGTGCACTCCCTTGTGTGTAAGTCTGGGAATATATTTATACTATATTTATACTTGGCTGACAATGTGATCGACGGCAAGATGTATACTCTTTAGATTCCAAATGAGTGTGTTTCGCCTACTGCTCCTCCATCTATCATTCCTTGTCCAGAAATTTGCTTAATGTCTCTTACCGTTCTTGCAAAACTCAAAATAAAGAAAAAGAAATAAAAATAAAAACAAAAATGTTTCTAAAGTATCGGAACCTGCCCTGTAATTGATTACACCAATATCACTGCGACTGCATGGTTTCAATGCCAAATCCGACATTAAAACAACATATGAGAGATTCGTAATGACTGTTATGCAAAAATCAATGAGACTTCGGCATGTAAACAACAATCCGCCGACCATCAGTTGCTCAATAAGACCCGCGGGAGTAGCATTTCCTACAATACAATAAAGACATTCTAACAGTGTTATAGCTCCCCTTCCTCACCGGCGGCGCTAAAAGAGCCGGGCTCTGCAGATGGGTGTGCGTTGTCATGGAAACCGTTTAAATCAATCAATTCAACTTAAAGCACAGAAACAAACAGTTGAGTATATTCGACAAGCAGACTGGCTAGAGTACAGAATCAGTTTTCACGGATTGCAAAAGAAATAAAGGTGAATTTACAGTTTTTACCAACTCTAAGGGTCGACAGCTCGGTGATATAAAATTATCAGAACGGTATGGATATTAGGTCAATGAATGATTCGAAAGCGATAGTCAAAAGAAAGAAAAAAGAAAAGAAAGAAAGAAGGAAAAGAAAGAAAGATACATACATGCATACATACATACATACATACATACATACATACATACATACATACATACATAGACAAAGACAGATGAGTGACTTAGGGAACTGGACTCGTTGGTCACGAGAAAATACAATAAGTAAGTAAATATCCTGAAAGTATTTATGAACCTGAGTTGACCGCGCCTGTGGCCGAAGTTTTTAGAGCGTCCACTCTGGATACCTGAGGTCGCTGCCTCGCTAGTTGCATAGCCTTAAGAAATCAGTGTTAGGACTCTTCGGTCTGGTGTCAAGATAATATGACGGGTGGGACATGATGTTACATGTCTGCCCCAGTGCTAGACATCACTTTAAACTGCCACACTACATACATCGTAGCGATATGACTGAAAAAGTGTTAAAGCTACGTTAAAAATCTATTTCACACTCACACACATTAACCTAAAAATCCATTTCACACTCACACACATTAACCTAAAATTCCATTTCACACTCACACACATTAACCTAAAATTCCATTTCACACTCACACACATTAACCTAAAATTCCATTTCACACTCACACACATTAACCTAAAATTCCATTTCACACTCACACACATTAACCTAAAATTCCATTTCACAATCACACATTAACCTAAAAATCTATTTCACACTCACACACATTAACCTAAAAATTCATTCCACACTCACATACATTAACCTAAAATTCCATTTCACAGTCACATACATTAACCTAAAATTCCATTTCACACTCACATACATTAACCTAAAAATCCATTTCCCACTCACACACATTAACCTAAAATTCCATTTCACAGTCACAAACATTAACCTAAAATTCCATTGCACACTCACATTAACCTTAAAATCCATTTCCCACTCACACACATTAACCTAAAATTCTATTTCACAGTCACACATTAACCTAAAAATCAATTTCACACTCACACACATTAACCTATAAATCCATTTCATGCTCACACACATTATCTAAATCATTTGCAAGAGAAATTACTACCTCCTTGAAATTTGTTTCTGAGTGTCCTTTAATGTTAAAATTTGTTCAGAAAGAATAACACTTCACTATGCCTGGGAAAGGATTAACACCCGGAATGACGGAGCTAAACTGATTCCAAAGGAATATTATCTGCATGGATGGACCTAATGTTACAGGAATAGAAAACATCCACAATAATGGACCTAAAGTTATAGCACAGGAATGCCATCCGCCATGACGGACCTAATGTTGCTGGAAGGGAAAAACATCCACAATAATGGACCTAAAGTTATAATTAAGAAATAACATCTGCAATAAAGAACCTAATGTTACAGTAGGGGAATGATATCCACAAATATTGACCTAATGTTGTACTAAAGAAATTACATCCTCTTTGATTGACATTGTGTTACAGTAAATGAATAACATCCGCAGTGATGGACGTAATCTTTCAGTAAAGGAATAATACCCACAATGCTGGACGTAATGTTGCAGTAAAGGAATAATACCCACAATGCTGAACGTAATGTTGCAGTAAAGGAATAATACCCACAATGCTGAACGTAATGTTACAGTAAAGGAATATTACCCACAATGCTGGACGTAATGTTGCAGTAAAGGAATAATACCCACAATGCTGGACGTAATGTTGCAGTAAACGAATAACATCCGCAGTGATTGAACTAATGTTTCAGTAGAGAAAACATCCACAGTTATGGACCTAAAGTTACAGCTAAGGAATGACATCCACGCTCATGGACCTAATGTTGCAGGAAGGAAATAATATCCACAATGACGGACCTAATGGTACAGGAAGGAAATAATATCCACAATGACGGACCTAATGTTACAGGAAGGAAATAATATCCACAATTATGAACCTAATGTTACAGGAAGGAAATAATATCCACAATTACTGACCTAATGCTACAGGAAGGAAATAATATCCACAATTACGGACCTAATGTTACAGGAAGGAAATAATATCCACAATTACGTACCTAATGTTACAGGAAGGAAATAATATCCACAATTACGGACCTAATCTAACAGGAAGGAAATAATATCCACAATGACGGACCTAATGTTACAGGAAGGAAGCAATATCCACAATGACGTACCTAATGTTACAGGAAGGAAATAATATCCACAATTACCTACAGGATGTTACAGGAAGGAAATAATATCCACAATTATGAACCTAATGTTACAGGAAGGAAATAATATCCACAATGACGGATCTAATGTTACAGGAAGGAAATAATATCCACAATTACGTACCTAATGTTACAGGAAGGAAATAATATCAACAATGACGTACCTAATGTTACAGGAAGGAAATAATATCCACAATGACGGACCTAATGTTACAGGAAGGAAATAATATCCACAATTATGGACCTAATGTTATGTAGAGGAATAACATCAAAAAAGATGGAGCTAATGTTACAGATGTATACAACTGCAGTCAGCGTTACCACTTCTCAATCATGGAAAACGAAGGAAAAAAAGAATGTAATTGCAACGGAAGTTGCATTCTGGCGAATGTGTCGTAATATGCTTCATTGTGTGATTTTTCCACAGATTTGCTAGTACTAATAGCAGTATCATAGCAGTAGTAGCTATGACAATTACACGATTATTTTGTTCCGAGACAAGAAAACCAAGATTTGAGTGCGTTCGTCACTAACAAGGCCATTATTGCAGCCCAAAAATAAAGTTCGTCATTGTAGGTGTCGAAAAATGTGTGGTTTTTACATATTTTATTGTATGTCACGAGGCAAATACAATCGGAATACACTCGCCTTTTCTTGTTCTTCTTTTGAGCTTATATTGTTGTTGTTGTTGTTATAGGGTTTAACGCCATTTTTCAGCACAAGATAGGCTATACATGGCGACCAGTGTAAATGGTGGAGGAAGAACACCGGGAAAACCCCAGAAAGAACCACCGACCCGGCAAGCTTTCTCACATACCCGCATTGGCTGAGCCCGTGACTCAGACCTTTGCAGGTAGAGGTGAGATGGCAATGATCCGTAACGGCGAGCCCTTTGGAGCACTCGGCCACTCCCGAGCCCTTAGGATTAACAGAAAAAAATGAAATAGTCAAGATCATAAAGAAGTAGTTCAATATGCCTGCATTCATAGTCTGTTGAATTTTGTTTTTCTTTTCATGTCCTGTTTCATACTTTTGAGGAGTATTGTTGGTCAGTAAAATGCTAGAGAAGCTGCAAATGTCTTGTGCAAGATCTTTTTTATCTTTCCACTTAGGGATATTCAACACGTCACCATATTCTCATTTGAATGTAATCACTCAACGGACAAAGTGTTCAGTCATATATATGCTAGTAATATAATACTAATAGTAGAAGTAGTAGTACTAAAAGCAGTATCAGTAGTAGCAGTAGCAGTAGTAGCAGCATTAATAGTAGTAGTACCAAAAGCTAGATCCTGCAATTTCCATTCTTACGGTGAAATTTTAGTATTTTCCGAGGAAATTCTATCTAAACAGATACAGATATTTCTATTCAGTGTAACATAAAATAAAAATATTGTACCACATGATGTCATTTTAGCTGGCCAGAAATCCGTGATCCTATAACTAAGCCAGTGCCAGAAATCCGTGATCCTTTTACTAAGCCAGTGTCAGAAGTCCATGATGATATAGCAAAGCCTGTTTAGGCGCTACCCTTAACCACAGCGTCGATCCCTAATTTTAAAACGTGAAATTTTATTTATTAATCCCAAAACTTTGAGTTGTGTTTACCTTTCTAAAAAGAAATCCTGAAAGAACCATTTGATCTTTATTAACCTATTTCGTAAAGAGTATGATTTTGACTTCCTATATTTTATTTTCATATTTTCCTCTCTGTTACATTCATTTCGCATGATAGTTTTTGTACAGTAGGGTATAATACAAATATTTTTCCTCTCATAACATTTTGTATCGGTGAATGTCTTTTGAAACACGACAAAAACTTGATAACCCAAAATGTTGGGCCAAAGTTCAAATCTATGACGGTGTGTGTGTGTGTGTCTGTTTTTTTTTTTCTTCATGTTTTATGCATGGATAGACCACATATTCAAGTCTTTGGTGCATCCATCGTTTTCATAACGAACATCTGCTATCGTGTATTATAGTCTTTACTCCATTTACCTATGATTAAGTTCGCGAGAATGCAGCTCGATTTCGGCTTAAATATAATGTCGATATGTGTCTTTAAAGGTCTTTGGTAACGTGTCTTTTCTGAACAAAATCACCATTTCGAAAACGTTAACAGACATTTTAGAGCAGCAAAACGGATTACAAAAGTATTGGAATCAGTCAGACAATGGAAATGTACGCTATTCGATGCACCACTCAATAAATGCGCTTGAGGCATTTCACCCATAAACAACTATTCTTTACATTATGCAGGAGTTATCAGCAACCTGAGACAAGTGTAACGCCCTGATTTTCTCACGTCCAGTATCGCACGTGTAACTTCTTATTCTACATGCTTTAATTAGGTCCTTAAATATATATTGGTGCAAGGTACCATTTAGAGTTCTTTAATTAACCGCATTAGCACAAAATATATTTTGTATAGAGGTTCAACAATGCCCAAATGTAAATGCGTCGTTGAAAAGGATCTTGAATAATATTCTCGAAACTTGTATATTATGACACAATACAAATTCGGAAGCCTGATTCATTACTTCGAGTGCACCTACGTCACTGTAACTGGGTTGGTTTTTAGAATAATCAAGATAACAATGCAATTCCGTACTTACTGTGTTATTCTAATTAAAGTTACATAATGTAAATATGTCTGAATACTTCAGACTTGAATTTTGGACTTGTTAGAGTCCAGAAGACAGTATTCCAAATTCTGCTTGTTGTCAATATTGTCAGGTTTCGCTCTAATTCCCAGGAAAGGGTTATACAAAGGGCGAGACCATCTTCGCTAGCCAAGGTTCCGATATGTAATCAATAACTATACTTTTGCGGATCGAGCAGATGTTTCTGTGTTTCGGGTCTTGAGTTTAATTGGAAAAATTGATCACTATTTGCACATGATCGACACAAGGGGAGAACACAACTTGAATGGACCCATAAACAAACAGTTTTCAACCGGTTCGTGTTTGTACATATACCATTCACTCAAATGCAGCTGTGATGGCTTCATTTGGTACACAGTCATAATTTCGCTGTTAAATTTACAAAGTATCCTTTTGAAGTCAATTACCTCCTCCATTTTCGGCCGATGCACAATGCACCGCTGTTACACACTATTGGTTAGTTCTCATTACATACTAAAGGAGGCAATTTAAGAAATCCAATATTTGTCGTTAGGGCAAAGCACTAAAATGTCTGCTCGATCCGCCAAGGTGTAGATAGGGTTAACATATCGGAATCTTTGGCTAGTGAAGATGAGGACAATACATGCTTTGAAAACTAATCTAAATACCTTTGGGGCAATTGAAAACGTAGACTCAAGTCTAATATGAAACGGCCTTCTAAGTTTTTATTTATACAAAGTCCACTTGATCTGCTGCGTCAACTGTTTTTATTCGTTTTTATTCTGATGTTACTTGAGATAACTGACCTTATAATGCACCTACAAAATCTCGTTTTTAAAAATGTTTTTAAAGTCTAAAGTTTCAATTACGAAACATGATTTCCCTCTATACAAAATACTCACTATTCAACTAGTCATGTTTTCTATTGTGGAATGCCGCCAAACATATTATGGGATAGGTTTAGGTGCTAAGACCACACCAAATCTGTGCCGAACGCTCTGAACCCCTTCAATGGCCCGAGATAAAATCACCAACTTCGCACTGCCTGCTGTTTATACAGGGTTTGAAATTTAGACCGGTTATTTTAAATTAATGTTGCTTATATAGGGTTTGGAATGTAGACCGTTATTTTAAATTAATGCTGTTTATATAGGGTTTGTAATTTAGACCGTCATTTTAAATTAATGCTGTTTATGTAGGGTTTGGAATTTAGACCGTTATTTTAAATTAATGCTGTTTATATAGGGTTTGGAATTTAGACCGTTATTTTAAATTAATGCTGTTTCTGTAGGGTTTGGAATTTAGACCGTTATTTTAAATGAATGATGTTTATATAGGGTTTGGAATTGAGACCGGTTATTTTAAATTAATTCTGTTTATATAGTGTTTGGAATTTAGACTGGTTATTTTAAATTAATGCTGTTTATATAGGGTTTGGAATTTAGACCGGTCATTTTAAATTAATGTTGTTTATATAGGGTTTGGAATTTAGACCGTTATTTTAAATTAATGCTGTTTATATAGGGTTTGTAATTTAGACCGTTATTTTAAATTAATGCTGTTTATATAGGGTTTGGAATTTAGACCGTTATTTTAAATTAATGTTGTTTATATAGGGTTTGGAATTTAGACCGTTATTTTAAATTAATGCTGTTTATGTAGGGTTTGGAATTTAGACCGTTATTTTAAATGAATGATGTTTATATAGGGTTTGGAATTGAGACCGGTTATTTTAAATTGATGCTGTTTATATAGTGTTTGGAATTTAGACTGGTTACTTTAAATTAATGCTGTTTATATAGGGTTTGGAATTTAGACTGTTTTTTTTTTAAATTAAAGATGTTTATATAGGGTTTGGAATTTATACGTTATTTTAAATTTATGTTGTTTAAATAGAATTAGGAATTGAAGAAAGGTTATTTTAAATTAATGCTGTTTATATAGGGTTTAGAATTTAGACCGTTATTTCAAATTAATGCTGTTTATATAGGGTTTGTAATTTAGACCGTTATTTTACATTAATGCTGTTTATATAGGGTTTGGAATTTAGACTGGTTATTTTAAATTAATGATGTTTATGTAGGGTTTGGAATTTAGACTGGTTATTTTAAATTAATGCTGTATATATAGTGTTTGGAATTGAAGACCGGTTATTTTAAATTAATGCTGTTTATATAGGGTTTGGAATTTAGACCGGTTATTTTAAATTAATGCTGTTTATATAGGGTTTGGAATTTAGACCGGTTATTTTAAATTAATGCTGTTTACATAGTGTTTGGAATTAAGACCGGTTATTTTAAATTAATGCTGTTTATATAGTGTTTGGAATTAATACTGGTTAGTTTAAATTAATGCTGTTTATATAGGGTTTGGAATTGAAGACCGGATATTTTAAATTAATGCTGTTTATATAGGGTTTGGAATTTAGACATGACCTAACAAGCTATGCAACCAAGGGTTTATCATCTTTTCATTCAAAATTGTCTTTTTCTTGATTAAACTCTACAACCGATCAGTGAAACATACAAAATATATTTTTCGGACGAAAAGCAATAATAACTTTTCATCCATTTACAGAATATATACTGACTTCGTAAAGGAGGAATGTTTATCTTTTCAATAAGACTCTACATAAGTTTATTGGTTTTCCTTTTGAACTTCTTTTTTTACTGATAATGTTGACTTACCTGGCGGTGCAAATGGTTTTATTGTCTGAGGGATGTAATATCCACCACACGAAACAGGATTGTCTTCTTGGTGATAAGTACTGTTGTCATAGCCGTCAATTGTTGCAGACGCGGCGGCTACCGCCACCTTTCTTGCACTATGAAAAATCAAAGACGAGATTAAGTTTCCCCAGATATGTGTCGTCTGGAAACAAGCTAAAAATATCCCATGGAATCGGAAGGCTTCTTTCTCGAGACCTTCCTTGCTGACGCGAGAAGTATCAAATGCTAGCTTCAATATATAGGAGGATTCAGCTGTCCACAGTATTCCCTGTCCGAGTCCAGCCAAAATACCAAAAGGAATTAGCGTGTAAAAGCGAGAATAGAAATTGGCAGCGATCCAACAGAGAAAACTGGCCATCCCGCTTACAAGAGCCCACTTTGCAGTAAGTTTGTTAATAATAACAGGTGCCAATACACATGTAAAGAACATCGTTCCATGTACGCAACTCATGGTGATTATACCCAGGTTATCTTGATTGTTTATAGATGACTGAAGGTTTTGAATGGCACGAAACGCTGAGAACATCAAAATAAAACTTGCACACAGTAGTATCAGATTTTTCTTGTACGTAAAAATATGGAGTGCTCTCCCCGTAACACTATCTTCAGAGCATGGTGTCCTTACCACGTCCTCTCCCTCCTGAAATGTGCTTTGTGTGTTGGGCGTGAAGACACTGTCATCTTTTCCATCATCATCCAAATTTGTGAAAGCTAATTTCATGTTGCTATGGTTGTTAGATGACGGTGGGTAAGTAGAACTGTTAATGAAAGAACTATCACTTTGCTCCATCTTTATTGGCAATCTGGGACTTGGAACTCTTTTTTTGGCCACGACAGATTTCAGTTCCTGAATGTGATTATCTAGATTAGCACTGCGATATTGTACGAATGATGTCGCCTGGTCAATTACCAAACTCGATGGTCCAGTGTACTGTGCGTGATTGCCTAATCCTCTTGAATTACAGTTTGTATTGTCCATTTGGTCTGAACCATTGTCTGGTAGATTTAAAATGTACGGCTCATCTTTGCGCGTAGCTCGAACATAACTTTCCTTGCGATTCTTTTGCTGAATAATTCCTTCTATAAAATCTGGGGGTTCATCGGGTTCTGACGCACTTTTCCGTACGGCGTAACGATAGCTCTCAGTTCGTTGACGCTGTTGGGTGGCATAAGTATAACTGGGGCGTCTGGGGCGGTACAAACCAAAACTCATCCCCAACCCGCTCAAATCCCACGGTGAAAGAGACATTTTGAATTATTTCTAAAGCTAATTATCCACAGTACTTATAGTCCTGAACTTTTATTATCTCTAAGATGATTATGCTGAAATACATGACATATCACCTGTATCTGTCTTGCGTGTATTTCACAGTAACTACTGTATCCACTGAATATATTTCACAGTAACTACTGTACCCACTAAATATATTTCACAGTAAGTGCTTTACTCGTTGTGATTATTTCATAGGAACTGTTGCGCTCATTGAGGATATGTCAGGGAAACCACTCTGCTCGTTGTGAATATTTCATGAGAACTGATGTACTCATTGTGGATATGTTATAGGAACTGCTCTCTGTGAATATTTCATGAGAACTGTTGTACTCATTGTGGATATGTCATGGGAACTTCGACGATCGTTGTGAAAATTTCACGAGAACAGTTGTGCTCATTGGCATTCTTTTAAGAAAACTGTTGCGTTCAAACTTTTTTCTACTTTTATCTCTTAGTTTTGGAGTTTACGGATTCGTGATACAAATATAAGAAATATTCCTACCTCGTAGAAATTTTCAAAACACATCCTAATATATGTCGATGGAGTATAATATATGCTGGTGTGTTAATTGTTTTATAGTTTGCATTTAATAAAACAAACTATGAAACGTGATTTTTCTCGTCGGATAAACATTTATCTGCCGTTTTCATGATCATTTGCATGGATTAGATTGGGTTCCACATAGTCTGGGTAAAGAATATCTTATTAATGGCGACGATGATGTTGATGCGATTGTTTTTCCTTTTGCTACTGTTGTTGATGATGATGGTGTATGTGCTGTTTTTTGATGAATAATCGCAAAGGATTTCACTATAAATTCAGCTATTTGATATTGATGCAGCCAAGGCTCGCCTCTGAAATTAGAGAATAAAACACGTGTGACAAATTAACCAAAACAAACCCCATATCAACAATTGCTGCATCCCATTATTTTAAAAAAAATTGAAAATTCGTATTAACATTTAATACAAAGAGTGTTTTGCAGGTAATCGAAATATAAATTCAGAAAATTGACAAAATCTTATAAATAGCAAAATATTTTTAAGCGGTAAACGTAAACACAATTTATAGAAGTTTAATTATGCAGCAGTCCATATATAAGACAAAATTTCATACCACCGTCCATCTGCAACTTTTAAACGTTCTTTCAGACTGAGATAAACCCACTTCTAGTTGCAGAGCAGAAAGGAACACGTCTAAATTCAGACTGAGAAAGGACCATGCCTAACTTCAGACCGAGAAAGGATCATATCCACATTTAGACCGAGAAAAGACCATTACTAAATTCAGACTGAGAAAGGACCATGTCTAAATTCAGACCGAGAAAGGAAAACGTCTAAATTCAGACTGAAAAAGGGCTACGTCTAAATTCAGACCTAGCAAGGATCACGTCTAACATCAGACCTAGCAAGGATCACGTCTAAATTCAAACCGAGAAAGAACCACGTCTAGATTCATAAATGCAATAATTTTGTTTTACTTGTATTATTAGTACTTACAATTATGATTCATTACCAAAACGAAATATGTATGTTTTGTGATGAACAATTGTATGCACACTAGCTTTATCCCATGAATACAGAAAAATGGGAATAACTCGAACCCATTTCTCGAATATTTGGTACTATTAAATGGTTTGATGAATCTCTACTAAACGTATCTCATCTGCAACTTTGAAAACTTGAAGAACAAAAAAAACGAACATTTATTCCCACAACACTTTCTTTTGGCATAAATCGTTTATCAACTAGTTCTATTTGGCTTGAGTTTAAGGGTTTGTGGAGTGGCGTTGGTTAATTGAAGAAATATTTTGGGGATTGATTAAATATACTAGTGACATCCGGGAAATTTACTATGCTATAAATGTTAGATCAGATAATTTTTTAATATTTACTTAATTTCTTTCTTTCTTTCTTTATACATATTTTCGTTTTAATCTTTTGACTTTTTCTATAAAATTCGGCCTTTAAATTTTGTGGCTGCATTCCAAGCCTACAACAAGTCTCTGTTAGATGTATCAATCACATGATGAAATACTTACGACATGACAGGGGCTCAAACTTTGACAGGTTGAACACAATTCGCGTGCTCAAACCGACTCTTGAAACAATCCGAATTGATGACCCAGCTTGGCGTCCGCCAAGCATTTCAACTACCTCTTTATTTATTTCACGTAATAGAGGACAAGACAAGACATTAAACGGTAATATCCACGTAATAAGGACAAGACAAGACAGTAAACGGTAATATCCACGTAATAAGGACAAGACAAGACAGTAAACGGTAATATCCACGTAATAAGGACAAGACAAGACAGTAAACGGTAATATCCACCTAATAAGGACAAGACAAGACACTAAACGGTAATATCCACGTAATAAGGACAAGACAAGACAGTAAACGGTAATATCCACGTAATAAGGACAAGACAAGACATTAAACGGTAATATCCACGTAATAAGGACAAGACAAGACAGTAAACGGTAATATCCACGTAATAAGGACAAGACAAGACATTAAACGGTAATATTCACGTAATAAGGACAAGACAAGACATTAAACGGTAATATCCACGTAATAAGGACAAGACAAGACATTAAACGGTAATATTCACGTAATAGAGGACAAGACAAGACATTAAACGGTAATATTCACGTAATAAGGACAAGTCAAGACATTAAACGGTAATATTCACGTAATAGAGGACAAGACAAGACATTAAACGGTAATATCCACGTAATAAGGACAAGTCAAGACATTAAACGGTAATATCCACGTAATAAGGACAAGACAAGACGTTAAACGGTAATATTCACGTAATAAGGACAAGACAAGACGTTAAACGGTAATATCCACGTAATAAGGACAAGTCAAGACATTAAACGGTAATTTATGGTAATTTATAAAAGGTGTTTATGTAAGAAGGTGGTATGGGAATCAATCTTGGCGAGACAGGTTTAGCAATCGCGATCAGGAGGCAAATGAAGGTGCAGGATGCGATATTCTGTGACTAGGGTGACAGTTAATTGTTCATAAATTTGCCATTATGTTCTGTCGTAAGTTAATGTGTTTTGTCATCTTTGTCATTTTAGTCCTGCTTTCACGATGCATAAGTATTAATATGCCTATATTGCAAGTTAATATGAATCTTAATATACTGACCTGGAATGTTAGAGGAATTATGTCCTCTGCTCTTAGCTTTAGTGCAATGCTGGATAAATATAACGTTGACGTAGCTTGCGTAACTGAACATAAACTATTACAGCACATACTTCCATTTTGCGATACTATTCGTTCTGATTATAAATGCACTGCTAAGGCAGAGGATATTTCCTCTAATTGTATGTTAATAAAATGTGGTAAAGGAGGAGTTGCAATCTTCTGCAAAACTTCTCTCATGAGATATGCTAACTTTATAGATGAAGTTAATAGTGACAGAGTTGTTGGCATAGAATTCAAATTTCCTGATATGCAAAATGTATATATTTTTTGTGTATATATGCCGACCCTATTATATGGCATAGATTGTTACAAAGCGCAAATTGAGTTGATTCAAAATCTCTATGATCAGTACTCACAGCTGGGGGACGTGTATTATACTGGTGATTTCAATGCAGTAGCTGAACCAGCCACTTTCAGAGATTACAAAGATAGAGTATTTCATGAGTTCTTGCGATATAATAATCTAGTGAGTGCTGGACATTTAATAATATGCACTGGTTCCCGCTATACGTTCACCCCAGCAAGAACGATGATTGATCATTTTGTACTGTCGGATCAATGCATAGGTAGATTACGAAGTGTGCACATTGTTTCAGATCACGAAGAGCACGCGATATCTGACCACCTCCCTATCCTTACTTCCCTTCGTACAGTGACCTGTGGGAGAGACTTCAGACAGTCTATGAAGAGAAACAACATAGCCTGGAATAAATTAAACGCTGATATCTTGAAAAACTATCAATCTGAGCTGGACCTTCGCCTGAAAACTTTAGATATAGATACTATTTCGGACAATGTTGATAGCTTTTACCAGCACATTGTTAATGCAATACAGCAGTCAAGCGACATCGCGCTTCCAAAGTCTAAATTCAATTATCATGCCAAACCATATTGGTCAAATGAACTCAAAGAAGCACATAAACTTCAAAGACATGCTAGGTATACTTGGATAAATGAGGGAAGACCGAGGGGTAGTCAATTTAATTCTTACAGAGAATATAAAGATAAGAAGAGAGACTTTAGAAACGTTCAAAAACTGGCTGTGGAAAAATATATGGGGGAGGTGTATGAAGAAATTGAAAAAGCACATGAATGCGATGTAAGACACTTTTGGAAAATGATCAACATTAAGAGAGGGAACAATACAAATTTTTGTCAGGAACTATCAACTGATGGAGTTTGTGTCCGTGATGATGATTCCATCGCAAATGGCTTTGCTAGATACTATGAGGACATTCACACGCCGAATTTAAACCATAGTTTTGACGGAAACTTTTATGAATTTATAGAGAGAGAATTAAATCGGGGTCTACAGGACGAAGTAAGCCATATCGAGGCCTTACAGACCAGTATCAGTTTAAATGAAGTAAGAGAAATCATTAAAGGTCTAAAGAAATCAAAAGCATCGGGCCATGATCAAATTTGCAATGAACATTTGATCTATGGCAGCGACTACCTCATCGAGTGTATGACAATTTTATTTACTCGGATGATTGATCAATCTTACATACCTGTAGATTGCAAAAAAGGGTTAGTAATACCACTGTACAAAGGTAACAGAAAATCAAAGAACTCCCTCGAAAGTTACAGGCCTGTTACTTTACTGCCTGTTATCTACAAAACCTTTGAGAAAATTATTCATGAACGTTTGGTAACTTGGCTCAAAGATACTAATTCTAGTATACCCAGTTCACAACAACATGGTTACCAAAAAGGTTTAGGCTGCACAACAGCGAGTTTTGTGCTGTTGCAATCAGTACAATATAATGTAAACATGGGTTCACGGGTTTTTGCTGCTTTTCTTGATACAAAAAAGGCATTTGATACCGTGTGGCACGAAGGACTGCTTTTTAAATTATTCACGTTGGGAATTACGGGTAAATCCCTTTTGATATTTTTTAACATGTATACAAATTTACAGAGTAAAGTTCTTGTAAATGGGCAATTTTCAGATTGGTTCTCAATTGGCCAAGGAGTGAGACAAGGGGGTGTTTTGTCAACCTTGATGTACACAATATTTATAAATGACTTGCTGCTACAGTTAGAAAATAGTGGATTTGGAGCAAAGATTGGATCCTTAGCTGTGGGAAATCCAACCCTAGCTGATGATATTTCACTTTTGGCTATATATCCTAGCAATCTACAAAAGCTGTTAGATATAGCATACGACTACAGTAATAAGTGGCGATTCGAGCTTAGTGTTACAAAGTCATACATTATCATTTTCGGACCCCAATACAAGAATTTTATCAATATGAAATGGTATCTTGGCCCGTCATGTTTGCCGGTCACCGATTCGGCAACACACCTGGGTCACCGGATTAACTCAAAGCTGACGTCGCATGACGCAATACTCGATGCATGCAAGAAAGGGAAAAAATCTTTTCACGGTCTGTTTGGTATTGGCATTAAACCGAATGGTTTAAATCCTTTGGTTGCTGCAAATGTAATTAAAAAGGTAATTTTCCCTTCAATGTTTTATGGAAGTGAATTATGGTGTAACATTTCAAAAAGTGACCTCGCTTTATTGGATAAAACTCTGAGGTATTTTGCCAAACATTTACAAGGTTTTCCAATACATACAAGATCAGACATTGCCCTGGGAATGCTAGGATGGACATCAGCGCAGTCCGAAATTGATAGAAGAAAATTGATGTTTTTACACAGATTGTGTTTGATGCCTAACAATGTACATACTAAACGTGTGTTTAACGTTGCGTTATTTCACTTCATTCTGAGCGGATGCATGTCAAGCTGCGGGTTAATTTCAAATTTATATTATACCTCAAAGAAGTTTGACTTGCTTGGGTATCTAACTGATTATTTACATCATTCTGAAATTCCAGATAAACATAATTGGAAAGAAATTGTAAGGTCAAAAATTGTTGGTCTTGAAAATAGCCTCTGGAGAGTTCGTATGTCTAATCAAGCAGATTTTGATAGATTCTCTTCGATACACGAATACTTACGACCTGCCTCAGTGTGGCAGTGGGCTAAAACTAGACAACACACTAAGGTATTTACATATGTAGCTAAACTATGGGCTGCTGTTCCACAAACACAGCTTGATATGTGTATTAGATGTGGGAATGTTTATACAGACTTGATACTTCATTGTTGTGTTAGTTGTCCTTATATGTCGAACTTTCGAAATTCTTTCTGGGATTTCCTTACTGATAAATTTCCCCTGAGCCTGCACATTACGTTATTTAATGCAGAAGATGAGCTGCAACTACAATATCTTTTAGGTAAAAGGTTACCATCAGGAGTAATCGACAAAGAAAACTCCAAGCTATTCGTCCTGTATGCAGCATACTTTGTCATGCAGTGTGCAGCTATCTTCTGTAAATAAGGTACTGAAACTTGCAACTTATGAGTTGACGAACACTTTGTTGATTGATATTGTGTAAGAATTTGTATTCCAATATAGAATATTTTTTTTTTTTTTTTTTTTTTTTTTTTTTTTTTTTTTTTTTTTATATTTATTGATTGTATTCAGATGATTTATTCTTATATCATGTAATCTTCCATGGAAGGAAATAAAGATGATGATGACGTAATAAGGACAAGACAAGACGTTAAACGGTAATATCCACGTAATAAGGACAAGACAAGACATTAAACGGTAATATCCACGCAACAGAGGACAAGACAAGACATTAAACGGTAATATCCACGTAATAAGGACAAGACAAGACGTTAAACGGTAATATTCACGTAATAGAGGACAAGACAAGACATTAAACGGTAATATTCACGTAATAAGGACAAGACAAGACATTAAACGGTAATATCCACGTAATAAGGACAAGACAAGATATTAAACGGTAATATCCACGTAATAAGGACAAGACAAGACATTAAACGGTAATATCCACGTAATAAGGACAAGACAAGATATTAAACGGTAATATCCACGTAATAAGGACAAGACAAGACATTAAACGGTAATATTCACGTAATAAGGACAAGACAAGACATTAAACGGTAATATCCACGTAATAAGGACAAGACAAGATATTAAACGGTAATATCCACGTAATAAGGACAAGACATGACATTAAACGGTAATATTCACGTAATAAGGACAAGACAAGACATTAAACGGTAATATCCACGTAATAAGGACAAGACAAGACACTAAACGGTAATATCCACGTAATAAGGACAAGACAAGACATTAAACGGTAATATCCACGTAATAAGGACAAGACATTAAACGGTAATATTCACGTAATAAGGACAAGACAAGACATTAAACGGTAATATCCACGTAATAAGGACAAGACAAGACATTAAACGGTAATATCCACGTAACAGAGGACAAAACAAGACATTAAACGGTAATATCCACGTAATAAGGACAAGACAAGACATTAAACGGTAATATCCACGTAATAAGGACAAGACAAGACATTAAACGGTAATATTCACGTAATAAGGACAAGACATGACATTAAACGGTAATATCCACGTAATAAGGACAAGACAAGACATTAAACGGTAATATCCACGTAATAAGGACAAGACAAGACATTAAACGGTAATATTCACGTAATAAGGACAAGACAAGACATTAAACGGTAATATCCACGTAATAAGGACAAGACAAGACACTAAACGGTAATATCCACGTAATAAGGACAAGACAAGACATTAAACGGTAATATCCACGAAATAGAGGACAAGACAAGACATTAAACGGTAATATTCACGTAATAAGGACAAGACAAGACATTAAACGGTAATATCCACGAAATAGAGGACAAGACAAGACATTAAACGGTAATATTCACGTAATAAGGACAAGACAAGACATTAAACGGTAATATTCACGTAATAGAGGACAAGTCAAGACATTAAACGGTAATATTCACGTAATAAGGACAAGACAAGACATTAAACGGTAATATTCACGTAATAAGGACAAGACAAGACATTAAATGGTAATATCCATGTAATAAGGACAAGACATGACATTAAACGGTAATATTCACGAAATAGAGGACAAGTCAAGACATTAAACGGCAATATCCACGTAATAGAGGACAAGTCAAGACATTAAACGGTAATATTAACGTAATAGAGGACAAGTCAAGACATTAAACGGTAATATTCACGTAATAAGGACAAGACAAGACATTAAACGGTAATATCCATGTAATAAGGACAAGACATGACATTAAACGGTAATATTCACGAAATAGAGGACACGTCAAGACATTAAACGGTAATATTCACGTAATAAGGACAAGACAAGACATTAAACGGTAATATCCATGTAATAAGGACAAGACATGACATTAAACGGTAATATTCACGAAATAGAGGACAAGTCAAGACATTAAACGGCATTATCCACGTAATAGAGGACAAGACAAGACATTAAACGGTAATATCCTCGTAATAGAGGACAAGACATGACATTAAACGGTAATATCCTCGTAATAGAGTACAAGACATGACATTAAACGGTAATATCCACGTAATAGAGGACAAGACAAGACATTAAACGGTAATATCCACGTAATAGAGGACAAGTGAAGATATTAAACGGTAATATCCACGTAATAAGGACAAGACAAGACATTAAACGGTAATATCCACGTAATAAGGACAAGACAAGACATTAAACGGTAATATCCACGTAATAGAGGACAAGTGAAGATATTAAACGGTAATATCCACGTAATAAGGACAAGACAAGACATTAAACGGTAATATCCACGTAATAAGGACAAGACAAGACATTAAACGGTAATATCCACGTAATAGAGGACAAGACAAGACATTAAACGGTAATATCCACGTAATAAGGACAAGACAAGACATTAAACGGTAATATCCACGTAATAGAGGACAAGACAAGACATTAAACGGTAATATCCACGTAATAGAGGACAAGACAAGACATTAAACGGTAATATCCACGAAATAGAGGACAAGTCAAGACATTAAACGGTAATATCCACGTAATAAGGACAAGACAAGACATTAAACGGTAATATCCACGTAACAGAGGACAAAACAAGACATTAAACGGTAATATCCACGTAATAGAGGGCAAGACAAGACAATAAACGGTAATATTCACGAAGTAGAGGACAAGTCAAGACATTAAATGGTAATATCCACGTAATAGAGGACAAGACAAGACATTAAACGGTAATATCCACGGTTCACTTAAATATGTGAAAAAAAGTAAAACATTAATGCAGTAACAAAATATTATTAGAAATGACAAAGGTATGGTGAAATTAAATTTCTTTCCTGAAAAGTTAAGATGCATTTACGAAAAGAAAACAGTCCATTTTTAAGCAATGATATTTCAAAAAGCAAGGTTTGCTATAAATGTACTGTTAATATTCAGGTACTTAATATCAATATGGAAAAGTGTGAGCTATACTTTATGGCTTTAAAACGTTTAATGAATTTTACTCTAAATTTAATTTAAATTAAAATTAATTTATTTTACTGACTTTTAATTGTCCGAAATTGATTAAGCTTTGCATAAATAAGAAATCAGTCAACTCAGATGTCCAGATGTCAATGATCTCGTATATTTTGGTAAAGATTTCATACTGAAAATTTTTAAAATAGCTTACTGACTTTTTTGTACAATGTATTTTCCAGAGACGTGGTCTGAGGGCATTGCTAGTTCATCGCTGTTCTTATTACTTATGTTTTTAAACGACCTATAAGAGGAGCTTATACGTACTGATACAAAGCCCTATAAACATATCGCTTTGGTCACACACTCCACTATATATGCCTGCTTAGTAAGGAGCGTTTCGTTTAATTCTTTATATAACCAGTAAACGATTGTACGTATAACAAAGATATCTAAGTGGGTTTTGTGTTTATACTTGTGAATATCCAAACCAAATATCAACAAATGTCTTTCTTTGTATTTTAAGTACTTAAATCTTGACAATAAATTTAACCAGACTGATTTAGAATTGAATATTTTTATATTATTTAACTTCGTGAGACATTGTTAGAGGGATATTCCTCAAACGATGAAATTGTAATACCCAAGTACGACCTTATCAACGTGATATAAATACAAACGGAACAGGCATTGCCTTACATTTGAAAACGATTATCCCATTATTAAAAACAATTATTTCTCGCTTTTTAACTTTGATTCTCATACTGGGCTTACATCACACGGTTCCACGTTGCTCTATTTGACATATACATGTATAGCAGTTAATCGTTCTGAAAAAGGGGTCTTCGATCCAGGGCCGTCTTAACAACATTGTAGGTTCTGGGCAAAGCAATGCACTGGGGCCCCCTACCGGCCCTACCCACCCACAGGAATAAAAGGCTAGAAGCGTGAGACACTGGGCAACTGCCCAGTGTGCCCATGCCTTAAGACGGCACTGCTTCGAACCGTGTTATATCGATCGTAACCCTATTTCGTGCTCTGCCGACTCATAAAATATTCAGCAACGTAATTGCAAGTGCAAAATTTGGAACTTCAAATCAGAGAGCTATGAAATGTTTAAAATATTTTCCTGAGAGCTACATAACAAATCTGCCTAGAGCTTAACAAGTTGGTAGAATTTCTACAAAATATCATTGAGGAAATATGTTCCACTATTCTGAGTGAAAAGGTTAATTGCAAACACGAAATACCATCTCTTGGTACACAATTATATTTTGTTCAAAAACAAGTTAATTCGAAAAGTCAAAAGATTAAACAAATTGGTTAAGAGAATAAAAGATCAGTCGTATTAAGTAAGTTGTAAAGTATCATAAATTAGCTGTACGTGTCGTGGGGAGAGCTAAAATTCTTCATTTCAATAAACCCTTTGATAACCTCCAAAAAGGAAACGTTACTAAATATGGTGGAATGTATCAAAGAAATGTCTAAAGTAGAATAGAATTTCGGATTATTTACTATTTAATTAAAACGAAACAACACATACGTTCATTGAGGGGATCTTATTCCATGAATATTTCTCTGAACTATTCTTTGCAGGAGTTTGCCCTCTAATCATCTTTCTGATTTTGCCCTTAGCAAAATCTATACTAATACAATATATGTAGAAGATGCAGTCATAAATCTAGAAATTGGCATAGCAGTAAGTCCTGTTGAAATTCATCCTAAAAGTTTAAAGGAATGTATTCCTATTTTAGCTCAACATTGAACACATATTGCCAAACAGAGTTAGAAAAGCAGACGTTTCCAACGGCTAGAAGCAAGCAAATTGCGCTCCTATTCACAAAACAGAAGGGAACAATATATTTTCAACAACAAACCTATTTCTCTATCACATTTTCTTACCAAAATGTTAGATTAATGCATTTTAAACATCTACATAATTATCTTCTAAAAGTTCAATTAGTCACACACACACACACACACACACACACATATATATATATATATATATATATATATATATATATATATATATATATATATATATATATATATATATATATATATATATATATATAGAGAGAGAGAGAGAGAGAGAGAGAGAGAGAGAGAGAGAGAGAGAGATTAGAAAGTTCTCCACCACACTATAGACGGCGCAAATTATTCATTGGTAATAACCTACTATCTTACGTCTTCGGTTAGATTCCGTTGTGACAGTTGTATGGGTTCATTAAATATCTACAACAAACATCATGAAGATTTCTCAATGTAATATAGTTTAGTGTATAGCAGTTTTGTAATTTTGACTGACGGTTTCCCTTTCACACACACACATTAAGAGGTTAGTGTTAGGACTGGTCGGCCAGTTGTCAGGATAATGTGACTAGCTGGGTCATGATGCCACATATCTGCGGCATGATGACCCAGTGCTAGACTTCACCATAAACTGCCACACTGCAGACATGATAGCGATATGACTAAACAATTGTTAAAGCTACGTTAAAAATCCAAATCACAAATCTCTCTCTCTCTCTCTCTCTCTCTCTCTCTCTCTCTCTCTATATATATATATATATATATATATATATATATATATATATATATATATATATATATATATATATATATATATATATATATATATATATATATATATATATATATATTGTTACTGAGAGAGTTTGATTTAGGTATTTGTGTTAGTCGTTTGAATGTGCTGATGTTTGTATTCAAACATTTATCAACTTGGTTATGGTGACTACTAATACATATTCCTTCCTTATGATGCAATGTCATAGTCAGCAATGGATATTACACGAGTACTCATTTCAAATGAAATTTATTAAAAGAAAGGAATCTTGTCAAACCTTAGCCAGCCTTGGAAATTTAAAGATTTAAACTGAACTTCATTTGAAACAAGCACATATGCAAGAGTCTGTTTATCACATGGAAAAGAGTACATATTTTATTTGACCAAATCGCAGATTAATGTAGTGAAATAACGTTGATAACCATTCAGATACCTCGGTTGCTTAGCCCGTTCGTTTACTTGACGTTATGACGTCATTCGAGACTTAATACTGTGCTATTATTCTACGTGTCATATTGATGATTTAATACTGAATATATGAAACGAGTTGAAGAGTGTCCAGCTTTTGCTAGCCTTGGCGAGTTTCATAAATTTATTATTAAATCATTACCCATTTGAGATTCGGTATAGCACATGGTTTTTATTTTAAGGGAAATAGGAGTGAAAGAAGAAGAAATTATTTCACTGATTTTGACTTAGACGATGCACCTTTTCTTTTTTTCGCGTAAAAAGAATAGACCCTGTAAATTTTCACGTTGTTCTATAACTACTAAAATTTATTAGTTTTCAATTTTACGAATTATAATTAAAAGAGCAACTGTCCTAGCGAATTAATATACTATCTGATTGTAACAACATAAATTTTCAAAATACAGACTGTATCACATGATACATTTTTCAACACACAGACTGTATCACATGATAAGAACTATTTTACGACTTAAACGTGCTGTGATTAGATAACGTTCTTTCAGTTTGGAGACCGGTTTATGTCCACATTCTTCTGTGAAAAGAGGCGAGTTTATTTGCTCCTACAAGTTAACATTTAAACCACTCTTGTATATAGGATGGATTCCATGTTTCAGGCATACCCCAACTCCTTGCTACACGCACACTATCTATTGACCAATTCCCTTAGTTGTATTTATTGTTGATGTTATTGTTTGGGGTTTAACTCAATTTTTCAGTGCATGATAATGTATACATGGCATAACCAGCCCATGTGGGGATAAATGGGCCATATTCAGACAGACGTGACCTTTTTTTCCACAGTCGCCTTTGGTTAGTCGATTGGAAAAAATGGCAGCCGGAACGTTAGTAATAGCAAAAACAAAACGTTTCAGGTGGGTGGTGGTGGTGGTGGTGGGGGGGGTAATGAAATTCTCTCACGATCGCAGCCAATCAGTAAAGAGAATACAGCGCAATAATTTCATCGCATATCCTGGCCACTTAGAATCGAATGAAGTGATATTTAACATGTTGTCATATAAAACAATATGAAAATGCAAATACTATATGAAACGTGTTCCGACCGTGCGATAAAAATATGATATGGGTATATTTTACGTATATAACATAGTAATCATGTGATAACGTTTTATATTTACTTTATGCATATGATACTGTTTACTGTTCGAGTGCAGATATGTGTTCAAAATGGTTTAGATGCCTTAACTGTATGATTAGTGGAATGGATAAAAACTTAATTAAATATTTATTTAAAAATTAAATTTAGGAGATAGAAGTTGCTACTGTAGGAAAGGTGGTGTGTTGCCAAGAAATATGATGTATACTGATAGTAAAATAAACTAGAAACTGTTAAAAAAAATGTACGTACTTTGACTTTGGTGTTCTTCTCATATTTAAGAGATTGTTTGATGAAGAACATATTCTGTAAGTTGGCAAGATATATATGTATGCATAAATTAATTAATATTGAACATAAGTCATTTAGTGCTAGTCTTTGTGATAAGCAAATATCACGAGTTTTAAAGTATTGTTGCGAAACCTACTAATAATATCGAAAGTGTAAGTTACATTTTGTCTAAAGTTACCAGAGGTTAATCGAAGAACACAATACAATTTAATTATGATGAAATCTGAAGACATTTTTTTTTTAAATTGTAAAATGATGTCAAATTACCTGTATTGTCAAAGACTGGTTTAATTTTCTGACCTATCACGATGAAGATATAACAATTACATGATGTCAGATGGCTCAACTAGGTCACCACATAATGTTAAAGATCTGCTGCCTTGACCATGAATTATTTAAAATTTTACATCAATTAAGTGATGAGTAATATTTACATAGCTTTGTGAACTTTTAGAAAAAAATTGATGATTTTGTTCAAAACTGGACTAAAGGGTGACATAGTTCTCAAAAAGCATTCTTCACGTAAATATTGAATAATTTCAATCTTAAGTGTATCTAGATAATGTTAATGTGAAAAGTTAGAACGACTATAACCCATATTACAAGTGACATCCGATAGGCTGAAAATGTATGCTAGTAGGTGCACAAGACCGTGTGAACTAATAAGAGTACATTCGATATGCGGTACACTGGATGAGGAGTATCATTGCTAGTACACTGGATGATAAGTATCATATCTATTACACTGCATGATGAGTATCATATGTAGTACACTGCACGATGAGTATCATATGTAGTACACTAAAGGATGAGTATCATATGTAGTACACTAAAGGATGAGTATCATATGCAGTACACTGAAGGATGAGTATCATAGTAGTACACTGGATGATGAGTATCATACGTAATACAACTGAGGATGAGTATTATATGTAGTATGATGGAGGATGGATGAGTATCACATGCAGTGCACTGAAGGTTGAGTATCATACGTAGTACACTCGAGAATGAGTATTATATGTACTACACTAGAGGATGAGTATCATATGTAGTACACTGAAGGATGAGTATCATATGTAGTATACTGGAGGATGGATGAGTATCATATGAAGTACACTGAAGGATGATTATCATATGTAGTACACTGAAGGATGAGTATCATATGTAGTACACTGAAGGATGAGTATCATATGTAGTACACTGAAGGATGAGTATCATATGTAGTACACTGAAGGATGAGTATCATATGTAGTACACTCGAGAATGAGTATTATATGTAGTATACTGGAGGATGGATGAGTATCATATGCAGTACACTGAAGGATGATTATCATATGTAGTACACTGAAGGATGAGTATCATATGTAGTACACTCGAGAATGAGTATTATATGTAGTATACTGGAGGATGGATGAGTATCATATGCAGTACACTGAAGGATGATTATCATATGTAGTACACTGAAGGATGATTATCATATGTAGTACACTCGAGGATGATTATCATATGTAGTATACTGGAGGATGGATGAGTATCATATGCAGTACACTGAAGGATGATTATCATATGTAGTACACTCGAGGATGATTATCATATGTCATATCAACAGGACATAAACTGCATCTGCAAATGGAATAAACTCCAGCCCAGTTGATCTATGTTGTAGTGTTCCACAGGGGTCTGTTCTTGGACCCGTTCTCTTCATTCTATACACTCAGTCGCTCTCAAGTGTCATAGATCATCATCCAGTGTCTCACCAGTTGTACGCTGTTGACACCCAAATATACAAATCTAGCCACCCAACTGAAGTTGATGCTACCATCCAAGGGGTAGTGAGGTGCATTTCTGATGTGAAATCATGGATGACATGTAACAAGCTGCAGATGAATGATGATAAAACTGAGGCCATTCTGATCACAACACAAAGACTTTCTCATTCACATCCTTTACCTCAAACAATAAATATCAGCAACACGAACATTAAATTTACACAATCAGTACGAAACCTAGGTGTTACTCTGGACAGTAGGGGAAGCCGGGGCTAGTTGATACTGGGGCAAGTTGATACAAGCGGTATTACTTACTTAGTTATTTTCAGGAAAACTCTATCTTGTATCTATTTTTAGATGCACGAGAGATATCTACGCTGCATTTCCGGCAAGCCGTAAACCTCGTTGGTCTTCGAGTTATCGGATGTTTTTAATTTGCGAGTTGCGTTGAAAACTTTTTGATTGTTGTTGTTGTTGTTGTGGGGTTTAACGCCATTTTTCAGCACGATAGGCTATACATGGCGGCCAGTATTAATGGTGGAGGAAGAACCCGGAAAACCCCGGAAAGAACCACCGACCCACGAGAAGCTACTGGCAAGCTTTCTCACATGCACACATTGGCTGAACCTTAGACTCGAACCGCCGCAGACAGAGGTGAGATGGCAGTGATTCGTAACGAAGAGCGCTTTAGTCCACTCGGCCACTCGGGGCCCCGAAAACTTTTTGAAGATTTCTTGCTAGCATTTTGCGAAAGTACGGTAAGCACGACAAATATAATTTTAATACTATTTTATGCATAGATGTTTCCGCTTTTAAAAAGAAAAGTGTCGTTCAGTTCCTGCTCTTCCATGTAAAGTAACAAAGAAATTTAGCATGGCCTACCTATCGGGGCTAATTGATACACATGTGCCGGGGCTAGTTGATACTGTATCAACTAGCCCCATTGGCTTAAATGTGTACATTATTGCAGGGCCTACATGTGTACATTAAAGCATTTTATTAATTTATAGAAATAGGCCTATGTTTGATGTGCTTCAACGTGTTTGATGAATTTGATGTGATTTAATTTTCATATTCAGATTCAGATTCATACTCGAAATCCACCATGTTCATATTCGTATTCATAATCATTTATATTCATATCCATTTATTTGTGTTAATTTATTTTATCTTGAGTGTTGCATAAATGTATGCCTAATGTGAACATGAATATGAATATGCATGGTACTTGACAGTTATTTACACTTTACTGTTTTAGATGGTACGAACGTATAAGAGGAAAACCACTCGAGGAGCTGGGCTAGATGTTTTGGAACGTGCTTCCGATGAAGTTTTAAACCAGAACCGACCTCTGCGGCCAGTCGCTGATGCATTTGGAATAGATGAGATGACGCTTTATCGATTCTGCAAGAAGAAAAAAGAACTGTCAGCTTCTGGAGAGGGTGAAATAAAGTGCGGCTATGCTCGGCCAAGACAACTGTTTTCCGACGCTGAGGAAAAAGAGTTTGTAACATATCTGCTTGACGCATCTAAGATGTTTTTTAGCTTGTCACCAAAAGAAACAAAAAAAAAAAAAAACTGGCTTATGAATTAGCAGTACACCTCAGCAAAGAGATTCCAAACAACTGGAAAGCTAATCTCTCAGCAGGTGATGATTGGTTTTCAGGGTTTATGAACCGCCACAGCAGTGTTCTGTCAGTGCGTAAACCGGAAGCCACTTCCATCGGTCGTATCACCAGTTTTAACCGTACAAATGTAAATTTGTTTTATGACAATCTGGAGAGCTTATACAGGCGTTTTAATTTTCAACCACAGGCCATATGGAATGCTGATGAGACAGGCCTCACAACAGCACAAAATCCTGGCAAAATTTTAGCACCAAAAGGTGTTAAACAGGTGGGAGCTGTAACAAGTACTGAAAGGGGGACTCTTGTAACTCTGTGTTGTGCAATAAATGCATTGGGCCATGCCATTCCTCCGATGTTCATATTCCCAAGGGTGAGGTACCAAGAGAGACTTGTTGATGGCGGTCCACCAGGGTGCATTGGAAGCTGTCACAAATCTGGTTGGATGACAAAAGAAAACTTTCTTCTCTTTCTTCAGCATTTCGTTAAACATACCAAACCATCCACTACCCAGCCAGTTCTTCTATTATTAGACAATCATGAATCTCACATCTCCGTTGAGAACATCCAGTTTGCAAAGGACAATGGAGTGCACTTATTATCTTTCCCACCTCATTGTTCTCACCGGCTTCAGCCTCTTGACTGCACAGTTTATTTTCCACTGAAACGCTATTATAATGCACAGTGTGACACCTGGTGCAATGCCCATCCAGGACGGCCCATGCAAGCGCTGGACATTCCAGCTGTATGTGCTCCTGCATTCAAGTCAGCCATGACACCAACAAATATTCAGGCAGGATTTGAAGTTACAGGAATTTATCCCTTTAACCGAAACAGAATTTCAGACGACGCTTTTTTGCCATCGTCAGTTACGGATAGACCAGATCCTAGCAAAGTATCAGAAGGATTGATGTTGCCGATTGAAGAATCATCATCACTTGCGTCGGCACCAATTTCTACCGCTCGACGGTCAGCTGCTGATTCTTCCACCGATGAAGGCCAAGAAGTGGTAGGCCTAGGTCAACCTGCACAATCTGAAGAAGAACCACATTCGTCAACGTCAGAAATGGTCTGTTCGGTTGAGGGAACATCAATACCATCAACGCTGCATGTATCAAATGACCACATGGAATCATTTGCTGAACCAGCTGCAGCAACCCCTACTGCGACTACTAGTAGGCTTAATGATCCAGAACCATCAGCGTCTACGAGTCCAGGTTCTTTGCAAGCAAAGCACAGGTTTGAGAAATAACGACAGTCAAGCAAAGAAAGATGGTGGCAAACAGAAGCGAGATAACAACCAGGACAAAAAGACAGCAAACAGGCGTAAAAAAAACAGCAGTAGAAATAGGAAAAACTCAGACTGTTATGAAACAGCAGTCTCGCAAGCGATGTCGTAGACCTTTGTTTCAGAGTGAGAGTGCTAGTTCTGATTCTGAATCAGAAAATTTCTGCCTCATTTGCACTGAGCCATATGGCAACAGCAAGTCACGAGAGCGTTGGGTTCAGTGCATTGTTTGTGAGATGTGGGCATATGAAGCATGCATTGATGGAAGTTTGAGCTTTGTCTGCCAGAACTGTGACTCTAGTGATGACGTGACTGTGCAGGCCTAACTGATCTGACAGTGACAAACATGTTTTTTAAATTTCATTCACATTTTTCTGATTTTCATAACTTTTCAGTTTCTTGCACTGGTAAGGACAATGCTGAATATTTCTATATATATCATATATAGTACACTGGAGAATGAATATCATATGTACTACACTGGAGGATGAGTGTCATATTTAGTACACTGAAGGATGAGTATCATATGTAGTACACTGAAGGATGAGTATCATATCAGTTACACTGAAGGATGAGTATCTTATCTAGTACACTGGAGGATAAGTATCATATCTATTACACTGAAGGATAAGTATCATATCTATTACACTGAAGGATGAGTATCATTTGTAGTACACTGCATGATGAGTATCATATGTAGTACACGGGAGGAAGAGTATCATATCTAGTACAATTGAGGATGAATATCTTATTTAGTACGTTGAAGGATGAGTATCATATGCAGTACAATGAAGGATGAGTATCATATGCAGTACACTAAAGGATGAATATCATATGCAGTCTTCTTTTTCTTCTTCTTATTACTGTTGTTGTTGATGATGTTATTATTATTAGTAGTAGTAATAGTAATAGCATTAGGAGTAGCGGTTGTAGTGCTATTATTACTACTACCCTGCTACTAGTACTACCATTACTAATAGTACTATTAATGTTACCGAAACGTATTTATAATACGTATGTATAGTACAAAAAATATACAAATCAGATCTTTGGTTTTCAGATATTTTTTTATTCGGAATGATTTTTACTAGAAGATAACGGTGTGGATACACGTGCGTATAAACGCGCATGCGCACGTGTGTATATATGAACGCAAGTACTACTACTATATTAATGCCATTTTTTCCATAAGTTTTAATTTTTTTTTGTTTTGCATTTGAATATGTCTGTACTTAAAACGTTCATCGTTACACTTGTTTTCTAATTATGGACCGAATTTGCATCCTCAGAGTCCAATTAGACTAATTTATTTATCATGATTAGAACTAATTAGGCCAGTGGAAGTAAATACAACCTTGTCTTATCGTGATTTGCCCTCGCCATGACCCTTAGACACCCAGAGGGAAAGACTATCACGTATGAGGGTTTCCACCACTGCAACCAAATGTCACAATGTATTGTCTGCAGAAAAGACTTGCTTTGTTACGTACAGTTTTGCATCCAAAGCGTGCTGAAACAAAATTCTGATTTTTATGTCTTGTTTTGTTTTGGTTTTCTAATGTATAAAAGTTTCCTTTTGTAGTTACTTGGCATACAGTTTATATACCTTGTAAATGATCATGTAAATATAAGGCTGATAGACTATTCGATGTGTACTTTGGTGTTTTCTTAATGATGACTATACTCGACTATTGGTGTGTACTTTGGTCTTTTCTTAAGGATGGCTATAATGGACTATTTGATGAGTACTTTGGTCTTTTCTTAAGGATGACTATAATCAACTATTTGATGTGTACTTTGGTGTTTTCTTAAGGATGACTATAATCGACTATTTTATGTGTACTTTGGTGTTTTCCAAAGGCTGACTATAATCGAATATTTGACATATACTGTGGCGTTTTCTAAAGGATGACTATAAGCAACTATTTGATGTGTACTTTGGTGTTTTCTAAAGGACGACTATACTCGACTATTTGATGTGTACTTACGTGTTTTCTTAAGGATGACTATAATAGGCTATTTGATGTGTTTTCTTAAGGATGGCTATAATGGACTATCTGATGTGTACTTTGATGTTTTCTTAATGATGACTATACTCGACTATTAGTGTGAACTTTGGTGTTGTCTTAAGGATGGCTATAATGGATTATTTGATATGTACTTTGGTGTTTTCTTAAGGTTGGCTACAATGGACTATTTTATGTGTACTTTGATGTTTTCTAAAATATGACTATAATCGAATATTTGATGTGTGCTTTGGTGTTTTATAAAGGATGATTATAATAGACTATTTGATGTGTACTTTGGTGTTTTCTATATGATGACTATAATCGACTATTTAATGTGTACTTAAGTGTTTTCTTATGTATGACTATAATCGACTATTTGATGTGTACTTTGATGTTTTCTAAAGGATGACTATAATCGGCTATTTGATGTGTACTTTGGTGTTTTCTAAAGGATGACTATAATGGACTATTTGATGTGTACTTTGGTGTTTTCCAAAGGATGGCTGTAATCGGTTATTTGATGTGTACTTATGTGTTTTCTTAAGGATGACTATACTCGACTATTTGACGTGTACGTTGGTGTTTTCTAAAGGCTGACTATAATCAAATATTTGACGTGTACTTACGGTGTTTTCTTAAGGATGACTATAACCGACTATTTGACGTGTACTTTGGTGTTTTCTAAAGGATTACTATAATCGACTATTTGATGTGTACTTTGGTGTTTTCTAAAGGATGACTATAATCGACTATTTGATGTGTACTTTGGTGTTTTCTAAAGGATGACTATAATCGACTATTTGATATGTACCTTGGTGTTTTCTAAAGGATGACAATAATCGACTATTTGATATGTACCTTGGTGTTTTCTAAAGGATGACAATAATCGGCTGTTTGATATGTACCTTGGTGTTTTCTTAAGGATGACTATAATGAACTATTTGATATGTACCTTGCTGATTACTTAAGTATGAGTTAGAGCTATCTAGTTCAAACTCCTCTCTAGCTCTGGAAAATAGCAATGTCTGAGCACTATACAGAACAAACAATTAACGCTACCTATCCGGACCGATCAGGATACAGTTATTCTTGTTATAAAACGTGATCACTTGACTCACTGATTTTACTTAATAAATGGGTGTTTTAATTTAGTAGAGCCCATATACAAGCGATGAACAATTTGGATAATTGTCGCCCTGAATATCGATATCGTGTTATGTTAGCGATTCATCTATGACCAACGATATTGAAACACGAAGATTTCAAAACTTGCAGTAATTTGTTTTCTTAATTGTAAAGCTTAATTACTCTTAAAATTCTTCGACAGAGACTCATGGGTTATGTATTATGTTTACTTGCTATATCTGTTTTATCTAAAATTATTCCTGTCTTTCCAAGATTTAGGCGATAGTTGCTAATGTCTACTATTATTGACTTAATTGGACTGATTTGCGGGAGAATGTTAGGTGGTCCTCATTCAATTAAAGCATGCTTCCATCACCCGATCAATGTCAGCCTCTCTATCCCTCACCCCTATCCTCATTTGGAGGCGACCTTCTTTGCCGTTATTTTATCTTGTTAATGGTAGTTGGAAGTTTCCGGATCGATACTCTTATCTTCAAAAGCGTCTTGATCAATAATCTTACCTTCAAAAGCGTCTATTCGGTGTACGATTCGATATTAGTTGTCTTCGTGAACTGATTATTTCGCTAGATGTCCTAAGGTGCCCGAATATAAGTACGTAGTGAATTGAAAGATGATTTAATCAATATATACTTAAGTACTTACTGGAAAGTTCCTCTCTTAGAGTTGCGACCCAGAAACGTACCGTTTTGGTAAGTAAGACAGCTCTCCGAGACCGAGTGTTCACTGCTCAGTCTCATTACTGTCAAGTTCCAGTCGCAGCTCGACTAACGTGGGTGTTTGTGAAAACTTGTCAGTAGCTTCCCGTCGGTTGGTAGGTCTTCCCTGAGTCTTTCCGTTCTCTACCTTCACCAATATATACTATCCGCCATCTATAGCCATTCATGTGCTAAAAAATGGTGTTAATCCCGACAACTCCACCCCAAAGCCCATCAAAACCCCAAAGAAATTAAACCATACATCCAAGGCTTATTCTGACAGCAGTCAAGTTTTTATATTAAAGAGCATAAAAATGACAAGGTCCGATTGTTTACTTTTATCAGTTAATTCTACACACATTCTGATTTATTTTTACAATTGCTGCAACGTGAATTGGCATGGCGTGACCTAAAAAGGGATTGTTGTACCCATTTATTCATTCTTTCTTTACTCCAGATCGGAATATATATATATATATATATATATATATATATATATATATATATATATATATATATATATATATATATATATATATGCACGCACACACAGACATGCATGCATGCACGCACTCGCAGACACACACACAAACACACATATATATACATACACATACATACATACATACATACACACACACATGCATACATACATACATACATACATACATACATACACACAATCACATACATACATACATACATACATACATACATACATACATACACACACACACACACATGCATGGATACATACATACATACAGACACACATACATACACATACATGCATACACACATACATACATACATACATACATACATACATACATACGCAAGGTCCCAAAACTGTATACAATATATGTGAGCTCAAATAGGGCTTATACAGTTTCAGCATTTAACCAATGAAGGATGGTTCCTGTCATTTGGCGATCGCTACAGTAACCTTCCGTGACGAGAAAAGCGATATGGCTGGTAAGTGGCCATACCACGTACATCCCAATTAATGTACATCTGAATATGTATATAAATCTGAATATATCCTGTTAGACAACATTTAATAAATATGTCTAGAAATTTGAATAATCACTGTTTGAACAACATTCACTGCATCTGTCTAGAAATTTGGGTATAAACTGTTTGACAACATTCACTGCATATGTTTAGAAATGTGTGTGTGAGTGTGTGTGTGTGGTTTAAATTTTTAACGTAGCTTTAACAATTTTATAGTCATATAGCTACGATGCCTGCACTGTGGCAGTTTATAGTGATATCTAGCACTGGGGCATCATGCCGCAGACATGTAACATGATGTCCCACCCAGTCACATTATCCTGACACCAGGCCGACTGGTCCTAACCCTATCCTCTTAATGCTGAAAGCCAAGAGAGGCAGCTGTTAGTACCATTTTTGTAAGTCTTTGCTATGACTCGGCCGGGGATCGAACCCATGACATTCCACATCCGTTAGAAATTTGAATATATCCTGTTTGACAACATTTAATGAATATGTCTAGAAACTTGAGTATACACTGACAACATTCACTGGATCTGTCTAGAAATATGACTATATGCTGTTTGATAACATTCATTGTATATGTCTGGAAATTTAATTATACACTGTTTGATAACATTCATTGTATATGTCTGGAAATTTAATTATACACTGTTTGACAACATTCAATGAATATGAATATAAACTGGAGTATACACTGATAACATTCACTGCATATGTCTAGAAATGTGGGTATACACTGTTTGACAATCAATGACTGTATAGAAATTTGATTATACACCGTTTGATAACATTCACTAGAAAGAAAGGACACTACACCTAATGAGACTACACTCATTGGTTATAGCAGAACAATGTATTATCGTCCTATAAATATATTATCTACCCCCCAAAAAGCAGTTAAAGCAAAAGAAAGGGAAACAAATAGGACAAGTATTGCGATAAAGTTCTGTTTATGAACTCACTGGCAATGATATTGTTATGTGCACTCGGACCAAAATGCAAAATGGCACAGACCCATTTGTGCCGTCGTTTAATGCGCCGAACGATTTAAAAAAAAAAAACTAATCAGGGGAAAATACATTGACCAGGATATGTCACCGCATTATGCGACGACTGACAAAGGTCTATGATGTTGGGCCCACTTATCAGCCACTGAAATCGATATTTGTGTATATTGTATAAACAGGCAATATGCTGAATGTTGATCAATGTATTGATGATTATAGCTAGCGTATATTTAACATTGGGTTTGCCGTTCTAGTGTCCAGAGCCGTGCAATATGATATGAGTTAGCCCCTGGTAGTTTCTGGGCAAATAAGACGATGTGGAATGGTATTGTTTCTTTTGAAGCTGTTAATATCTAAGAAAATAAAGGTTTCACACCATTAGCATGAGGCTTCCGTGATGAACGCGAAACATAGATAACAAGACACAGTAGCAGTATATATCATTATGTACTTTCCAGATTTAGGTGTAGGTTTCAGCGACTGGCTTTCTATTTTCACAGCCCTTTCATACTGTTCAAAGGAAGGGTATGAATTTGTCGATTGCGGGTTTTCCTTGGGGATGAATACATTTAAATGTAAGATGCTGTTCTGCCTTTTTGTAACAATACAAATAGGAAAATGTCATCTTAAGTCATTTTAAAAAGTGTTTTATCTCTCTTATCTTTGCGTTAACATATTTGTTTAACTGCCTTGATTTATCTGTCCTAGACACGTCATGAACCACCATTATTTCTATATATAAAAAAATTAATTACTGCATAGATTTTCAAAAGCGTAATACATGTATGCTACCAAGGAATACAAATTAAATGAAGGCGCAAGACCCATGAAAGATTAAGCAAAATTCTTTACATGTGATACATGCTTTTATTATCTAATTCATAATCCTCTGCTATTTCTATTATAAAGTGGAAGCGAAGTTAATACATTGGAGCAACGATCTGTTGCTGTGACACAGAAATGATGCATGTCTGAGTCGTTAGAGCATGATTTTCTTTAAAAACGTGATTGCAAATTAAAAAGTCGAATGGTTCGGACACGTAAACTTTTTTAGAATATTTTGTGCTTAGTAACACGAACTTCATGCTCAAGTCATCATTGGGCCTCATCTAATCTATAGTGCGTATGATCGGTTATCTAGCGGGGTTCAGTAGTTAAATAAGAAAACAGCAGCAAACAATACCAACAATCATACTGACTAGAGTGTTAACTAGTGTTTTAGGTAATTACTTTATACAATACACCGAAAAAATCTCAAAGAAACAAAATAATAATAAAACACACACACACACACACACACACACACTGACTAGTTAAAATCTACTGCCTAATTAGATTTCTGTTTTTCAGGAACTTTGGCTAATGATTAAGTTAAGCTTATATTAGAGAAACTAATATTGGTATCTTTACGCTAATCGTGCTTTATCCATCATAACAAATAACACGAGATTCTCGCGGTAATTCGTTTTTCAAGTAAGGCTTGCTATGCCATATTTGGATATTCTAAGATATAATGTATTTATTACGATATGTTTACGTTTCCAAAGAAGGCAGCAATGTCCTTATATGGCACACGACAAAAACGAGTCTGAAAACGGAAACAGCTAAAACTGATATCAATTGAACTAACATTGCAGACAATCCAAAAGAAAATATCGGATAAAGAAGGTAAACGATATATATCAAGTATGGCTTCAATTATATATATATATATATATATATATATATATATATATATATATATATATATATACACACACGAGTTGAAATGTATGCATACAACAAAAGATATGTAAACTCAAAACTCATTTCAATACAAACTCAAGATGCTTTCGTTTTGTCATCTTTAAGTGGGATGAGGCGCTGGCGTACAATCCATCTGTTTGAACACAAGAAATACCACTTTATTTTGTTTTACAAACCAATCACTAGGTGGACAAGTGTAAACAAACCATACCAAACTCTCAATGCGTACCATGCATAAATTATATATATAGGTGTGTGTGTGTTTGTGTGTGTGTGTGTTCTACAACTGAATAACTTACACGTACGTTGTAGTTACAGGGATTTAATACGTTACTTTGGGATTCTATAATTGTAAAATTTAATAACCTATATATATCATGGATTTTTGACGTATTTAATCAAACTTCGGGCGATTTAAATACGTTCACAGACAACTTACACTGTCTGTTTTTATCGTTGTGATAAACGTTTTTGTTGTCAACGGATAGAATTGAATAATATCTGATAAAATTGCATTCGGAGTAGCTGTGAAAACGCTGCAAAACTTGCAGACCAATTCAGTTTTTAATTTGAAACGTTTGTTTGAAATAGTCGCTGAGAAACTGGCAGCCTTGCAAAATCGATAATTGACCAATTGCTTGCGTTTTACTATACAAAGCCCTTCAAGGTCCCTGTTCAAATTTCTATGTAAGTTACTAAAGTAATGACAGTCTGGTACCAGGGATATGAATGTAGCACGAATGAGTCCAGTGAATTCAGTTTCTATGTTTTTCATAAAGGAGGGGCCATTTTAACTGCAGAACATAATAGTTCAGCAACCATAACTTTGGAAGAAATTGCGGATGAGTGATGACAATGACATACAAATTTTGCAAAAAGATTATCGGCTATACGTACACTTTTTTGTACAAGGGTATTTATGATAAGACCCTTCTTCGCTGAATTTGCGAACATTGCATGGTTGCCCAAATTGTGACACCGTATTTTTCAGACCTTAGGGAAGGTGAATTTGGTCCGGGATATTTCATTTATTCACTATCAGACCCAACGAACTGTTTGCCAGTATTTGAGCTGACAGGGTGATAGGATCAGATGAAATATTTATTTCGATTTAAAAAGGGACCGGAATTACTCCAATCCCTGCCCCGACAATGAAATGTTGCCTCTTTTTCGCACCAACGTTTCTGAAGATCACATGGATGAATAAATTTATAATAGCATATTCTAACAAATCCAGAGCAATGTGATTTTGGTTTGTACGTCCCCATGTATTGCCTCGGTTGATTGTATTATTTACTGGTTGTTGGGTTATGGGGTCTCGGAGTTTGGAAGATGTTTCTCAAACCAACTATTCAGTCAATTGTTAGGTTTAGACTTTATTGTAGCGTACATTAGTTTTGTAAAATTGCCGTGCCACATATTTCAGTATAAGGAAATCTTGATATATTCTCACGCATAAATGCTTCGTAATGTGAGCTATAAATATCCTTGCTTATTATGTTTCTGGGTTATGTTTGGTAGCACGTGCAGAAAATGCAGATCTACTTCTTAGAACTCCGTACTAATAAATCATACCAATGCAAAAAAAAAAAAAAAAAAAAAAAAAAAAAAATAACAAATAAAAATATTTAAAAAATCCTACAGGTGTTAGATTTGAGTCCAGTGTATGTTGATTATTAGAGTGATTTTAAAAAAAAAAAAGTGTTGCGTTATTAGTGCTTCAACGAACCCTTGTTTTGACGACCTTTTTAAGTTCTTGGAAACAAAGGAAATAACGAACTATCGACAAACTTACCGTATATACTCGCTTATAAGTCGAGTCAAACTGAAAACAAAGATCCTGCCCTGTCATAGCATAAATCGCTTGCAGATCAGGGTCTGTATTGATTGTTCTACTGATTACTCCTAACAAACTGCACAGATTCAGATCTGCCGGCGCATTATGTGAAGGCAGACCGGGGTAAGTGCAGTTTGCAGTTGAACTCATCTTATAAGCTAGTACAGACGGTATGCAGCGTATGCTACTCGCGCTGTCTTGATGTGAAATTTTCCTATCTACTTGTAGAACCTTGGCGGGTTAAAGTGTAGATAATACTTCATGCTGTTACCAGACCTGGGCCTAGATGCCGAAACATCCAAACATGATTTGAACAAAATTACTTGACAGCACTTTAACTAATTTATCCATATCGAAATTTAGTGTTTATTTTCTTTGCAACTTAAAAAAATAAATGGATTAATTTTAATTTCTTAGGATACATCACAATTGGATACCGTTAGGATAAGTCACATTTAAATAACGTCAAGCTGTATTTGTGAAATACATAATCACGAGCACCTTCAGCTGTAGAGAGGAATCAGTAAAAGTCAACTGGTTTTGAGAAGCTGTATTATCAAAAGTGGAGTGATGACTAATGGATTATATAGCGCATAATTAGAAAGTTAGTCCTCATGAGACTAAAACAGTATTAAATTTGGGAACACCACGCTTTGAAGGTTATATAATTATTAAAAAAACACATTAGTCCAAATCACGTTATTTTTCAAAATGAAAATGCTGTAGCGGCCTCTGCATTATCTCTTCCTGATTGTAACATTGAGAGAGTTTCATATGGGAAATCTATACAAACGATACTTTGTAACCCGTTCAATCACTACAATTGACACTTAATAAAGTAGGAAAATATAGGGTGGTTGTCAAGCACGATATGCAGTAAATTAAACGCATTCACACACACGCAAAAACATACGAATGTCCCATGTCATTCGCTCCAGAAATTGTGTTCGCCAAATGCTTGCTCTCTGACGTTACCTTTCTAGGAATAAGACTCGACTACAGCTTGTTATAACGTAGACAGAATGTTAGAGAATCGATCTCTCTTCTAACAACATAACCAGAGATGTTTGAGATTTTTTGCCATTGTAATGACATAGCCATAGATAGTTTTAATATATTTGCCATTGCAATACCATTGTCAGAGATATTTTAGATATTTTCCATTGTAATAACATAGCCAGATATATTTCAGATATTTGACATTTTAATATCATAGGCAAATCGGAGATATTTGCCATTGCAATAACATAGCCAGAGATATTTGAGATATTTGCCAATGTAATAAAATAGCAAGAGGTATCTGAGATATTTGTCATTGCAATGAAATAGCCAGAGACATCAGAGATTTGGAATTGTAATAACATAGCCAGATATATTTCAGATATTTGACATTGTAATAACATAGCCAAAGATACCCAAGATATTTGCCATTGTAATGACATCCGAAGATTCTTGAGATTTACCATTGTAATAACATAGCCAGATCTATCTGAGATATTTGATAGTGTAATAATAGCAAGAGATATTAGAGAATCGAGATCTATTTTAATCACGTAGCCATTTATGGTAGAGAAATGAACTGCGTTGCAATCATACAACCATAGATGTTAAAGACTCGAACTGTATTATAATGGTATAACCACATATATTAGGGAATTTAACTGTTTTGTAATAACATAGGCAGTAATCTTTGAGAACCAATCGGTAGTGTAATAACACAGCCGGATATATGCTAGAGAGTTGATTTATTTCACTATGATGTAGCCAGACATGTTACAGAACAAACATACATGGGCGCCCGCACATTGGGTAGGGAGCACTTGCCCCACTCCCCCCGATTTTACCTCTGAACATGTTTTGGCCTACATCCGTGAAACTTAATAGCTGACCACTACATCTTTTGCCGTATTGTAATGATATTGCCGAAACTATTAGATAATCGAGCTGTATTGTAATGTTACATCCAAAATTATTTATAAAATCGGGCTGCATTTTATTGATATAGCCAAAACTATTAGATAATCGAACTGTATTGTTGTGATATTGCCAAAGCTATTTGATAATCAAGCAGTATTGTACTGTTATAGCCCAAACTATTTATAAAATCGGGCTGTATTTTATTGTTATAGCCAAAACTATTTGATAATCAAGCTGTATTGTAATATTGCCAAAATTATTAGATATTCGATCTGTATTGTAAAGCCTAAGGTTTAGATAATCCAGCTGTATTGTTTGTTATACAGCCGGTGTCAAAGAATCGAGCTGTAATGTAATCATGTAACCATGTATCATTGGGAATCGAGCTGCATTATAATTATGTAACGAGAAATATTAGTAAATCTAGCTATGTTATTAGATGATAGAGCTACATTGCAATGACACTGCCCGCGGTATTAGACAGTCGAGCTGCATTGTACTGACACTGCCCGATGTACTGGACAATCGAGCTGCGTTGAAACGACACGACCCGAGGCAGTGGACAATCGAGTTGCATTGTAGTGACGTAGAGATATTTGAGAATCGATCTGCATTACAATTACACGAGGTATATTACACAATCGAGCTGCATTACAATGACACGGCCCGAGGTATAACACAGTCGAGCTGCATTGTAGTGACAGAAGTTTTTGAGAATCGAGCTGCATTGTAATGACATAGAGGTATTCGAGAATGGATATGCATTGTAATGACCTAGGGGTATTCGAGAATCGAGCAGAATTGCAATTGCATAGAGATGTTCGATAATCGAACTGCATTGTAATGGCGTAGGGGTATTCGAGAATCGATCTGTATTGTAATGACACAAAGATATTTGACAATTGCCCCTTTGCAATTATGCAGATAAAAGTGTTAGAGGCTCGAACTGTATTATAGTGACAAAGCCAAAGATTTAGAAACTCTAGCTATATAGTAATGACGTTGCCAGAGATATTCGAGAATTGAGCTGTATTATAATGATGTAGGACGAACTGTTAAACTATCGAGCTGTAGTGTAATGATGTAACCTGAAATATTAGAGAATCGAGCTGTATTGTATTGACATGCCCATAAATATTTCAAAATCGTAATGTCTTGCGATGCAATGTCATGACCGGAGATGCCATAGTCAGAAATATTACAGAATCAGCTGTAGTATGTCAAAATAAATGCTAGGTGTTTAAGCTGTAACGTAATGTCATAACCACCAATGTTGTAGAATCGAGCTACATTGTAATGACCTGGCTAGACGTGTTAAGAACTGAGCTGTATTGTAGTAATGTAGATGGAGACCTTACTTAATCAGACTGTATTGTAACGTCATATGTAGATATGCTAGACAATCGAGCTGTATTGTAATAAAGTAGCTGTATTGTAATAAAGTAGCTGGATATGTTCGAAAATTGGGGTGTAATGTAATGGCGTAGCTAGACACCGAGCTGTATTGTAGTGACGTAGCTAGACACCGAGCTGTATTGTAGTGACGTAGCTGGAAATGTTACAGAATCAGGCTGGAATGTAGTGACGTAGCTCTAAATATTTGAGAATCGAGCTGCATTGTACGAAGTAGCAAGATGTGTTAGAGAATCGAGCTGCATGTGTGTGTGTGTGTGTGTGTGTGTGTGTGTGTGTGGATTGTTAACGTAGCTTTAACAATTTTCCAGTCATATCGCTGCGATGTCTGCAGTGTGGCAGTTCATATAAATGTCTAGCACTGGAGCATCATGTCGCAGAGAAGAAGAATAGTGTCCCACCCAATGACATTATCCTGACACCAGGCCGACCAGTCCTAACACAAACCTCATGATGTTCAGCGCCTAGTGAGGCAGCTGCTAGTAAAATTTGTATAAGTCTTTGGTATGACTCGGCGGGGATTAGAACCCACGACCTCCCGCATCCGAGGCGGACGCTCTAACCACTAGGCCACCGGAGTTTTTACGAGCTGCATTATCTACACATTTAATCTGAAATTTCTGATCTGCCCAGAAAAGTCAATAATGACTTGATGAATAGCAAGTTATCTCAGGAGTGAAACAAGCCACAGAGTATCGTCGCGTGCCTTTAAAGATGGAAACAACAGAAGGAAATCGAGGGTCATGGGTGGAACCAAGTATTTGGAAGTTACGTACCTTCACTCTTATTTAGTATGAAAGAGAGGGTCCTATGTCAGAACGGGTCATGGGGGTAATCTAAGGTATTTTTGTCACACTGTATGATCTTTTCCTTCAGATTATTGTTTTTTCCCCCTCAACATCAAGCTCGCGTCGAGCACCTGTGGTATCGCACACCTAAAATTTCCGTATCGCAGACCCAGCCTGGAACTAATTTTACAACTTGAAATATTCAATAAATAGTCCTCTTAAAATAATATTGGTAATGATTTATTGCTAAACAATTTTTATTACTCAAAAGTGTCAGTTTTTTAAAATTTTAATAAATGCATTCATATTACGTGAAATTGGACGCTTTTGCCGCTAGCGATAATGGAAGAGCACCGTAAGGAGTGACGGGCAGTGGATGTGTATTTCACGGTTTCAAAGGGAGAAATTAGAGATAGTTGATGTGGACAACACTATTTTGGACAGAATATTTGACAATGAGTTTTCAGATGAAGCTTGTGTGCAAAGTGACATCAAACATGAGAAAGAGAGAGAGAGAGAGAGAGAGAGTACCTTGCCTATGAAATCCTGTATTTAATTATTTTTTTTTTAAATCCAGACAAGGTAAGAAAGACTCAAGGAGTCATATCAACCTTCGAGGCATAGTTAGAAATGACCCACGTTTGGAGAAAACTTTACCCAATGTTTTATTCCCAAGAGACATTCCACAATGTAAGTCATCTAAAATAGCTAAAATCCTTTTAGGTTTCAGAGTTTCAAAGGTATAGCTTGCGGAATTATATTTTTTTAAGGAGCAAGTTTAAGTGGAGGGAATTAAAATTTGTATATTACAGTTACAGAGGAATCGAATTTGTTTATTAAATCTGAGGATAAAACTGACACACATTTACAACATCAAAGTACCCTAGATTATTACAGCTGCTGTTTTGGATGTGTGGCAAAGTTAGTAAGAATGAGATATTGTTTCCATGTTCTTAGACTTTTTCATCACTGGAGCACACTGATGGAACTGAATGTCTGCATTTGAAATTATTGTGATTGTTCAAGCTGAAAATAAAGGGAAGAGAACGGAACAATATTACAATATTGTTTAGAATTTTTCTTGTTGACCTATATCCAAATGCATATTAAAAATCTAGTCCGCATGTTAGAAAGAGACAACCTTCAATTTCTTAAAAATATATGCTTCAATTATCACTCAGGTTCAGTGTATCAATAATTTCTCATATTAAATGAAAACATAAAAACAGAGTCTTAATGTACTGTAAATAATGAGCTTTCCTTAGAAGCTTGAATTTATGTAATTAATGTAAGTCTGTAAAATTAGACCTGATATTTACTTGGAAGTAAAGTTTCTGTTCAGTAATTAGAGTGTAAGATAAAGGGTCACTTACTGGTCCAAAACCTATGTTCCATTTGAGAAGTAAGGACAAATCCACTTGCTTGTGACTAGTACAGATCAAATCCATTCATATGTCACATACAAAATTTTAAAAACTTAAGTGATAAAGCGTAAATGCATATGCAGACAGACCAATGCCGCAAACAGCACAGTATACACCAAGCCCTAACCCCTGTGACGTACATAAAGGCTATACAGCGTCTTCCATAAAACGGCAAATGCCTAATTCATTTTTTGTAAGTATACATTTAAAAAGTTTTAAGAGAATGTGTTAATAAAAAGATGACATAATAAATACGGCCCAGACATTCCTATGCCGTATCAAACTCGTTCTTGCTGCCAGCTCGAAACAGAACAAGTACATGGTTTTGTCAATGTATTGTAATGATGCAACTGGATATATATATATATATATATATATATATATATATATATATATATATATATATATATATATATATATATATATTCATTTTCAACTTGAACAATATGGATATTGATTGATATCCAGTTGCATCATTACAATATGTTAACATATTTTGTATGAATATATATATATATAGTAAAAATATTTTTTTATATTTTTTTAATACAGAATCTTGCTGTATTTACTGCATTGACGTAGCTATATATGTTTGATAGTCGAACTCTATTGTAATGCACTGCATTGTAATGACCGATGTAGATACTTTAGAAAACCGAGCTGTATTTTATCTAGAAATATTACATAACCATGCTGTATTGTAATGATCTGTATCGTAATAAAGTTAGAGATTCGAGCTGCATTGTAATAACATACTGGAGACTTGAGCTTGTATTGTATATTCGTTAGAGAATCGAATTGTAGGTAATGGAGCAAAGTATGTAGAAAGTATGACTTTGTTTGTTTGTTGAAGTACGTTTAGTTTACAAATCAATAACATATTTTGTATGAAAATTATTCACTTTAGTTTTATGTTGCAACGGCTATGAACTAGATGTTATGTTCACTATATTCAGGAAGACAGGCTCTGCGAAAACTGCACAATTTAGACTCTTCAAAGTGTGTTTCAAATGTATTTCACGGTTTGCTACATATTAAAATTGTAATTTTCCCACAAACAAGTAAGATCTCTTCCAGTAATCGAATTTTTCCATAACACTAGTGAGATCTCTGCATGTAATCGAACTTTTCAATAAAACTAGTGAGATCTCTGCCTGTAATCGAATTTTGCCACAAAGCTAGAGAGATCTCTGCTTGTAATGGAATTTTTCTGCAAAGTAGTGAGATTTACGCCTCTACAACTGACCGTGGCTCTTTGACTTTAGCATCGTAGCTTGGAGAAGCTATACTAGTGTAAATGTGAAAATCCGTGATGTTTCTGTTTCCGTATGTAAATACCTCCAATTCTCGGAGAACCACTTTTACCTATGTACTGACGCTACGCCTTTTTGGTGTTAATTAAACTACAAATTACAAGTTGCTAAAATTTATTTGGAAATAGAGAGCATGATGATTAAGTTATTTTCATTTCAGTGTTTATTTCTTCTTTTGTTCGTATTACATTGAAAGTCAAATGGCCACTCATATCCGTAATGTACACCAAGAGGATGAGTGTCCCCGAGAAGAGGATGAGGCTCCCCGAATGATCATTGACATCTCACCTCTGTCCGCGTGGGTTCGAGTCTCTACTGGCCCAGGTTTTCTGGGGTTTTCTTCAACCAAAAGTATACTGGCCGCCATGTATGGCCTATCATGTGCTAAAAATTGCGTAACACCCTCAAAAACAAAACGAACCAACCATGTGGATGAAGCAGTGTTCTTTGTAGTATTCTATTAACACGTGTATATCAGTGATGCTACTAAAATTCTTGTCGAAGTATCTATTCCATTTATTTTGCCAGATATAATTATTAGAGCAGGCATGATTTAAAGGTGACTTTTTTATATAGGTTTGTGAATGTTTGTACCGTTTTGAAAAGTTGGCTGCTTTATGATTTATTAGAAAGGGGCGCAGACCAGTCCAAAATTCAAAGAATTTATTTAAAAGGGGTGCTAATCCCTAAAACTAAATAGTTGTCTTAATCTCACTTTCAATACAGATGTGTTTTCTTTGATGAAATGTTGAAAGTATTAAAGCGTTGCTGAAGAAAGAACAATACTTATTCATATCAGATATATTGCATGACAGAAATAGACTTTTCAGAGATTAATTTATCTGCACGCCTACTTACCTATCTACCTACATACATATACATCCTAACAAACGAAAGGCTGTCAGACAGCGCTGCGGACAGGGTACGAGAACGTTGACAAATTTCCGTGGGCTCACTTTGACCGGGGGGGGGGGGGGGGCACCGCCGTCACAGTTTTGTAATTTATAAGAGTGTACTGGAGAATGTTTCCTATGACCCACAAATCCTGTTCGCGGCTATGCAGTCAGATATACAGACATACATCCAAAATATATAGGATGGGGAACGAGGATCATTTTCAGTGAAAATAAAAGGTATTTTAGTTCAAGGACATCTACTGGTATGTGCTTTTGGAAATTCTAAGATTCAGGGAATTTCGACATTTAAGTGTGGTTGGAAAATTATGAGATTCCCGAAAATCCTAATTCTACGTATGTAAATAAGGAAAAACATGTCATGAACCATAAATAAAAAAACAGAGAAAGCGTTCTTTTGGACAATGTGAACGACGACGTTATCATTGAAAACTGACCCCATCCGTCCGAAAAATTCTCGACTTGAATTCTACTAAATTAATGATAAAAATATTATTTTCAAAGACGTTAAAAAGTGGGAGAAAATTTAAAGAATTTGGTTAAACAACTTACCTTTTTTTAAAGACGCAGTACGTTGTAGGACATTGAGAAGTGGCGGTCACAGTGACACAGGACACGTCGTCACAATACGACAATTTACTTCCGCTTCCTCTCAGAGTAAACGGAGAATGTTTGCGCTATTACTGTGCCCATCCAACAATGCAGCTTGTTTAAGTACGATCGCATGAAGGAGCCTAATTCAATTACATATTGATTCCTGGTCCATACATGTTCTACGTTGGGTCCCGATCTGCAAATACATTCCAGCCAGGAATTCTCAGAAAACACAGATCTCTCGAACTTCCTCGTCAATCTGAAAGTCTGGAACGATCATTTCCCAGCTCGGCTTTCAGTATATTATCGATCCTTGTCCAGAAGAGCGAGAAAGGAATCTGCTGCTAGAAAGAGAATATTTTAAATACCTAATATTTTCTTGGCAAGATATTTCTTCTTTCTCTAAGATAGAAAATGCATATGACTACAAATATTAGCTATAGTTCAATGTTGCATATATCTTTCACATGGAATGAATAAAAGACTATTAATTATATGGCGTAACGCTGTGCTGTACCACTGTTTAGACACCGTGCTTTGAGCCATCGTTGTTTTCAAGACTCTCTGACAATGATAAACGATGAATACGACATTATGCATTGAAACCACTGAATACTCATTTTTCGATTTTGATTTTATCATTGGTACCTCCCTAACATTGTAAGTACATTAAATAATGCTGGCTTGGGCGTCTCGATTCTGTATATGAAATCAACGGAAGTAGCGCACGAACGTTTTGCCGCCTGTTCCTTATTGATTTAGCCATTTTTAGCTAAAAGTCGAATTTATACTCAACAGAAAGCCGGTGCCCGCCGAGTCTGCTTGTTAGTAATTTTATTCTATTTCATTTGAAAACACCACAAGTGTTATGTACTGCATGTACGTATTCTTCCATATTCCAGGCGCAGAAGACCATTCATTAATTGCTTAATCAAAAATGTTCCAGCATACCATTTACATAATATACACGAATTAAATGGCTTATTATCTAACTGAATTGGTGGATAGTATATAAAGACCGTGTAAACTTGCAACATCACATGTTCATAAAACTTACTTAAACACCTATAAAAATAATGCAAAAGATTTGCAGAAATCATGAAAATTTGGAAGAAAGATTTTATAGTCTGTATCAAGACTATTGGCACTGAAATTCTATATCGACAGCAAATCAAATAAAGACCGACCTCTCCCCTAATATATATATATATATATATATATATATATATATATATATATATATATATATATATATATATATATATATATATATATATATATATATAGATATATATAGAGAGAGAGAGAGAGAGAGAGAGTTAAACCTCTTGAGATCGTAACCATAGTAAACATATATTTCATTAAAATCGAATCACCTTTCAGGTTTTAAATGTTTCCCTCTTTATTTTCAATAGCCTTTAACTCAGTAATAAGAAACCTCTCTAATCTGAAAACTGATTTAATTTTGTTCGTCCCAAATGTAAATCTTGCACTAGAACAAGCCACATAAAACCGCAACGTAATCAGAGCATTTGGCCACATCGAATGGTCTTTAATCAGTTCAAGGCCATGCAGAATAAAATAAAACCCAACAATGACACACATAACAACGCAATTAAATTTGCATTATCACGAAGTTTTATTTCTTATATTGGCTGACTCGTGATGTTTTATCACAACATATCAACATATACTTGCATTTTATAGGACCTGATCACATCTAATACGAAGGCAAAATGTAATGCCGAGGTATTTCGGTTTAGAGAGGTTTCATTGTTGTATAAACACAATAACAAAAATAAAAAACGAACACGGCGCAGAAGAAATAACAAAATTTCCCAACGTTTCTACCCAAACATTGTCTTCTATTGGAGACCATCAATGTCACATACGCACGCTTATCTATCCACTCCATGTATGTATTTCCGCATATGTTTATTCATGTATGTATGCATGTCCGCTTGCATATGTGTCTGTCTGTCTGCTTTTATGGGTACAGCCATCTTTAGGAATCCGAGCCATGGGTTGCCCAAAGGTCTAAAGTACTCGCCTTTACAGATCTCTCACATATCTCACCTCAGTCCTCTTGGATTTGAGTCTCTACTTAACCAAAGTGGGTATGCGATAACGCTTTGCCAGCAGCTTCCCGTGGTTCTTCTCGTGATCTTCCAGTGTTCTTTCTCGACAAAATGTACTGGCCGCCATGTTTGGCCTATCATGTGGCTAAAATGGCGTTCACCCTCCACTCCTACCAAAACAAAACAAACAAAAACAACAACAAACATTTTCGGAATCAACTTTGCCTTGACGTTTGATTTGAAACGTTTTTGTCCACCAAGTGTAACATATGGTCACGAAATCGCAGAGACAATGCCATTTAGCAAAAAATGTAAATTGAAATGCCCGTCTGCAAATGTGATACTACAAATACTGACTTCAACTTCAGAATCGGTCTGGGACAGAGGTGGGCAAACTTTCCAGTGCAAGTGGCCCGCGGGCCGTAGTTTGCCCACCCCTGCGAGTCTGGGACATACGGAAGAAACAAACATTGAAGTGAAAGACAACTCAAGAGGCTAGCCACGAACAGCATATCGAGCCCGCCTCTTAGCGTCAATAATGAGTGTACTTAGCCAGCTAGAAAATACATTGGAAAAAATTGCACTGATGTTAGTCTATAAAGTGGTTGGAGATATGGACCGGCGGACACGTAAAAGGACGCCAAAATCACCCCTGTGCGGAGATCCGTTAAGGCGTGTTCAACAAAACTGCCTCTTATGCACATACATACATGAGACAACGCACGCCGTGGAATATGATACTAAATGTTACCTTGCCATATTGTTATATCATATTATGTTAGAATAAATAAACAGATAAATAAATAAAACAATAAATAAATATACAAATTTAATATATAGAAGGTTATTAGAGTTGGTAAAATGATGTAAATAGGCCCGTTCAAAACGAATTGTCAAAGTACCTGTTCCATGTCATCAGCTCAAGGATCTACATACAATTTTAAAAGCAGCATAACGGGAAAACAAAAGGTGACCCGTTAACCTTTGTTCGACAGACTTGAGTCGATAATGTGCCTATTCAGCACGTACATAGTTAACATCTCGGTTAGTCCGTCTGCGAATCAAACATATATAAAGAATTAACCAATCAAACAGTGGAATCAGTAATCAACAAGGCTAATACATAGGTAGGACTGTTTAACCAATCAAACAGTGGAATTAGTAATCAACAAGGCCAATACATAGGTAGTACTGTTGAGACACGTAAGGCTAATGCGTAGGTAGGACTGTTGGGACGAATCAGTAACCAACAAGGCTAATACATAGGTAGGACTGTTGGGTCATTTAAGGCTAATACATAGGTAGGACTGTTGGGACATTTAAGGCTAATACATAGGTAGGAATGTTGGGGCATTTAAGGCTAATACATAGGTAGGACTGTTGGGACATTTAAAGCTAATACATAAGTAGGACTGTCGGGACATTTAAGGCTAATACATAGGTAGGACTGTCGGGACGTTTATGGCTAATACATAGGTAGGACTGTTGGGACATTTATGGATAATACATAGGTAGGACTGTTGGGACATTTAAGGCTAATACATAGGTAGGACTGTTGGGACATTTATGGCTAATACATAGGTAGGACTGTTGGGGCATTTAAGGCTAATACATAGGTAGGACTGTTGGGACATTTAAAGCTAATACATAAGTAGGACTGTCGGGACATTTAAGGCTAATACATAGGTAGGACTGTCGGGACGTTTATGGCTAATACATAGGTAGGACTGTTGGGACATTTATGGATAATACATAGGTAGGACTGTTTGGACATTTAAGGCTAATACATAGGTAGGACTGTTCCGACATGGAAATTCTTTTTAGTTAAAGTCTTTAAATTCCAATATCTTGAAAGTTTCTGAAGCAAATATTTTTCAGATGGTCAGATTTAAACGATTGATGCTAATCATCTTCTGAGTTTACTTTCGGAAAGCCAAAAAAGAAAATGCATATGCAGATAACACAGGCGGAGTGGGGAGGGGAGCGATCAGCCCTTTTTTGAGAGATCAATTACTATTTTAACTCTTTCCTATTTGATTTTGTAATATTTTCTCAAATTTTAATGAAACACTTACTTCTATTTGTCTGTCCTTTCTGGGATATATATTTTTTATTGGTTCACATGTAACAAGACATAAGACATACCAAAGTTTCCGTTTACGTCAGATACTTTGACCCAGGACTGCTTTACCGCAAGCAGTTTCCAGACCGTGATACAAACAGAAGAACAACAACATTCGAGCAATATAAAAATCTCACGATATATTGAAAAGCAAGAATACATCATGTACAATGATAAGAATGCATTTTAAACGGAAATATGCGCAGAATTTTACAAGATCTTTACATACAAATTCACATGAATATTGTTAACTACAGCCTGAATAATACTAACCAATGAAATGCCAAGAACCTGAACATGAGAAATAAATTGACTTAAAAGAGAGCAAGTAAATAAATGAAAATGAGAGTTGCGTTGCTCTGAAGAAGCATTTTGCCTTAGGAAACGACGCGTTGGAGAGCAGCTCCAGTTTTGAAACCTTGAGTGCGGAGGAAAGAAATTCGAAGTTAAAAAGAATTAATAGCGAGAGCATTACCGTCCGTACAACGCTTTTCTGTTTATTTATTCTTATACAAATGTTTGGCATGAGGCAATCTGCATTGGTTTTTAATATGCGAGCTATAATACAATCTGTACCATGACATAAATTACGTACGGTTTTGATCTCCTTGAGAAAGAATACTATCTCAAGAATCCGATTTACGACAGAAACTACAATATATCCATATTGCTGAAGAGAATAGATTTTGTTCTTTGATTCCATATTAATCGCAATGAGCTGGAAAATAATGTCTTTTAAAATATCAACGACAAGAATAAAATAACGATTGTTTAAATTATTTACTGTTTTCATAGCACTGAAATACACACGAAAATACCGAAAGACAACAAGCAAGATACACGAAGAAAGTATAGATGTTGAATTTTTGAATGAGAACTAGCTAAGATTCGCTTGCCAGAGAATGTTCCTGATATGTACTCCATTTTATACAGTTTGTGACTACGTGAAACCTATTAATATATAAATTTACCTTGATCAAATCAATGATTATATATTACTGCATTTGTATGGGAAAATACGAACGAGTTTTTTGGATGGAATACTGCACGACCTTGGGAGTGCAGTATATCCATCGGACAAAACGAGTTCATATTTTCCCATACAAATGAGATAAACTTTTTATTACATGCTAAAAAATTATTCTACCTAATGCTCAATTATATTAACAAAATCCACTACACTAAACAAAGTAACTGAATGTATGATGCATTCCAAACTAAATACACAAGCGCATATTCATCATTTCACAACAACATTATTACTGCGCACATAACTCCGCCCAAATAAATTTGAACTTAGTCAAGCGCTCGACATAACTTTCGAAAGAAAATAACGTTTCTAGTTAAAATTGAAATTTGGAGTCATATTGTGAATGAATGCGCATTGCAACAACTTTTACATTTGATCTGGAATGAATAGATTTTGGTATTATTCTTTTCGATTCTACGAAAGTTCGTGATTATGGACTGGATTTATATGTGACAATTCCACATGAAATACATGGGATTGAAGAAGCGAGGGATTAGCGTGTTGACATCTGCAGATGTGTTTCTGTTTCTGTCACTGAATGTTTGAAATCATAATGTGAGAAAAATACGAAGTCTTTCAATAGCAATTATCAAATGACACTATGGAATTTAATGCTTTTTTCATTTTAAGTGCAGTCAGGATGCTGCTGTTGCACTTATCATCGAAATTACAGCACAATTTCGAAATGTGTAATCCAGATTGAAAACATATGATATGGCTCATGTAATTCGGATTTGCAAAATTAAGAAAATACATTTTGAGGAAATTCAGGATGTAAAACTGTAAGTATATTTTATTTTGCTATTCTTATCACCAGCTAAAGAAGAAAGTATATGGCTTGTCACTTGTATGTTATTTGTAAGGACCTTATCTTGCGTCTGTTATATACTGTTGCTAGCCTAAATCCGTAAAATTGTATCAACGCGGAATGTGCCAAAACAGCTGGTATGTGGCAGTCCACGAAACACGTTTTAGTTCATTCATAAACAAATTTAAACAACCACAACGTAAAGAGCCTCTTACGCGAGTGTACATGATTTGTGTACAAATCAAAAGTGCTGGCGTCTGCGTCCATTGTTTGTTTACATTAGAAAGTAGTTCCTTTATGCACGTGAATGCTATATGTGTATTGTAGAGCGAGTTCAGTATCGGGTAATGCTGAACGATTCTGACAATGTAAAGTTAACGGGGAAAAATATATGCTCAGTAATAATGTTGATTTGTGTAATGATGAATATGCGCTTGTGTATTTAGTTTGGAATGCGGTATACATACGTGTACGTTGTTTCTTGTAGTGTATTGTGTTTATATAATTAAACCTTAGGTAGAATTAAAAAATGAGCATATAATAAAAAGGTTACTGCATTTGTATGGGAAAATATGAATTCGTTTTCTCGGAAGGATATACTTCGCTCCCAAGGTCGTGCAGTATTCCATCCAAATACTCGGTCATATTTTCCCATACAAATGCAATAACCTATAAATACTTATTGAAATGGTAACTATTCAACATCGTTAGAGTATTATATTGAGGCTTTGTTTAATAGTTTGCTTATGACCATTACAAATAATCACAGGGGTATAATTAACATATGGCATATTAGCATAAAAGATGAAGATGAAAAAGTGATAGACTTTCTACGTATGCTTGTCACATGTGGTTTTCATGTAAAGTAGATAGAGTTAGCGTGTGCAGAGCACAGCGCCTTTGTCTAACGATAAAAAAGAAATATTTGAGATGGTTATGTTTTATTATTTATTGTTATATAAGTAATAAATGATGACTGAAATTATGATATATTTAGGAGGGCCTAGATATTCAGATCGTTATATAAACGGTTAAGACAACATATACACATACGTTCAAAATCAAAGTCGATGAAAAGATTATTGCATGAAGTGGTAAAGTGGTAGGACTGTTTCAGTTGAAACCAAAATAATAAAAACGATAGATCCATTTAAAACTTAATTGAAAATTGAAAACTTTAACAAAGGGTCTTGTAACGTCGCCCATTAGTAAGAGGGGTGGTTAATTGGATTTGGCAGGCGTTATCTAGGGAACGACCTCCCTCGATTGTGTAGCCCGGTGAATATGTAGAACATCAACAGAGATCTGAGCAAGATTATTGGGTTCAATAATTGCTACGACAAGACTATGAATTATTTGCAAAAAGAAAGGAGAATTCAGTTCGGTGGCCACGGTACTAAGGTAAACGCGATGATTCATTTTGATCTATACACGTGTACTTATACTGATGGAACAAGTTATTACGACGCATCTACTCACTAGGAAAGAAAAAAACATGAAAGCAAAGACACCTAATGGTAGTGATTGTTGCCTATTTCCTGACGAAAAGGCATAACTGTAGTATATATTCACTGGACTTGTGCTAGTTGTGAGTAATTATGTTAAATACATGCTTTTGTTAATAATCTTGTCTTTTAGCATTATAATTGACAACATAAACTTCTGTCATTTTCAGTTAGATAAATAATGAAATATCAACGTACTATAAATATATTAAATACACAACCCCTCACAGACAAAGAGTCGTATAATTCTATCTAAATTTAGGCAATGTTAAATCATAACAAACTTTGCAGATACCCATCCCAAAGCGAAATCCAAAATATTTATATGACGGGAAAAGTTTTCGTGTAGTTTGATATGAAGGTGAAAAGAGATGCTTTCAACTATGTGCTAAACAATTTAGGTAGACATCTGCGATAAATATCACCATATCATATGAAATTAACGGTCTTTAGAAGCTGAGGAGAACATCAATTATTTCTTGCATAGAAAGATTTGTAGTCACCAGTTTCAATTGGAACAGACAGGACTGAACGAGGTGTAATGAGTGAAAAACTCAGAAACTTACTAACAGAAATGTGTTATTCACAAACACCGTCAAAGAATATATTTAGTTTGCAATTCTACGGTAAGAAAAGTAGAATACCATTATACCTTCCGATTCTCAACAATATGCTTGGGCTATTCCATTTTACCTTCCGATTCCTAACAATATGCTTGGGCTATTCCATTTTACCTTCCGATTCTCAACAATATGCCTGGGCTATTCCAGTATACCTTCCGATTCTCAACAGTATGCTTGGGCTATTCCAGTATACCTTCCAATTCTCAACAATATGCCTGGGCTATTCCAGTATACCTTCCGATTCTCAACAGTATGCTTGGGCTATTCCAGTATACCTTCCGATTCCTAACAATATGCTTGGGGTTTTCCATTTTACCTTCCGATTCTCAACAATATGCTTGGGCTATTCCAGTATACCTTCCAATTCTCAACAATATGCCTGGGCTTTTCCATTTTACCTTCCGATTCTCAACAATATACTTGGGCTATTCCAGTATACCATCCGATTCTCAACAATATGCTTGGGCTTTTCCATTTTACCTTCCGATTCTCAACAATATGCTTGGGCTATTCCAGTATACCTTCCAATTCTCAACAATATGCTTGGGCTTTTCCATTTTACCTTCCGATTCTCAACAATATGATTGGGCTATTCCAGTATACCTTCCGATTCTCAACAATATGCTTGGGCTTTTCCATTTTACCTTCCGATTCTCAACAATACGCCTGGGCTATTCCAGTATACCTTCCGATTCTCAACAATATGCTTGGGCTATTCCAGTATACCTTCCGATTCTCAACAATATGCTTGGGCTTTTCCATTTTACCTTCCGATTCTCAACAATATGCCTGGGCTATTCCATTATACCTTCCGATTCTCAACAATATGCCTGGGCTATTCCAGTATACCTTCCAATTCTCAACAATATGCTTGGGCTTTTTCATTTTACCTTCCGATTCTCAACAATATGCTTGGGCTATTCCATTTTACCTTCCGATTCTCAACAATATGCCTGGGCTATTCCAGTATACCTTCCGATTCTTAACAATATGCTTGGGCTATTCCATTATACCTTCCGATTCTCAACAATATGCGTGGGCTATTCCATTATACCTTCCGATTCTCAACAGTATGCTTGGGCTATTCCAGTATACCTTCCGATTCTCAACAATATGCCTGGGCTTTTCCATTTTACCTTCCGATTCTCAACAATATGCTTGGGCTATTCCATTTTACCTTCCGATTCCTAACAATATGCTTGGGCTAGTCCATTTTACCTTCCGATTCTCAACAATATGCTTGGGCTATTCCAGTATACCTTCCGATTCTCAACAGTATGCTTGGGCTATTCCAGTATACCTTCCGATTCCTAACAATATGCTTGGGCTTTTCCATTTTACCTTCCGATTCTCAACAATATGCTTGGGCTATTCCAGTATACCTTCCCATTCTCAACAATATGCTTGGGCTATTCCATTTTACCTTCCGATTCTCAACAATATGCTTGGGCTATTCCATTTTACCTTCCGATTCTCAACAATATGCCTGGGCTATTCCAGTTAACCTTCCAATTCTCAACAATATGCTTGGGCTATTCCAGGATACCTTCCGATTCTCAACAATATGCTTGGGCTTTTCCATTTTACCTTCCGATTCTCAACAATATGCTTGGGCTATTCCAGTATACCTTCCGATTCTCAACAATATGCCTGGGCTTTTCCATTATACCTTCCGATTCTCAACAATATGCCTGGGCTATTCCATTTTACCTTCCGATTCTCAACAATATGCCTGGGCTATTCCAGTATACATTCCGATTCTCAACAATATGCTTGGGCTTTTCCATTTTACCTTCCGATTCTCAACAATATGCGTGAGCTTTTCCATTTTACCTTCCGATTCTCAACAATATGCTTGGGCTATTCCAGTATACCTTCCGATTCTCAACAATATGCCTTGGCTATTCCATTTTACCTTCCGATTCTCAACAATATGCTTGGGCTATTCCAGTATACCTTCCCATTCTCAACAATATGCTTGGGCTATTCCATTTTACCTTCCGATTCTCAACAATATGCTTGGGCTATTCCAGTATACCTTCCGATTCTCAACAATATGCTTGGGCTTTTCCATTTTACCTTCCGATTCTCAACAATATACTTGGGCTACTCCAGTATACCTTCCGATTCTCAACAATATGCTTGGGCTTTTCCATTTTGCCTTCCGATTCTCAACAATATGCTTGGGCTATTCCAGTATACCTTCCGATTCTCAACAATATGCTTGGGCTTTTCCATTTTACCTTCCGATTCTCAACAATATGCTTGGGCTATTCCATTTTACCTTCCGATTCCTAACAATATGCTTGGGCTAGTCCATTTTACCTTCCGATTCTCAACAATATGCTTGGGCTATTCCAGTATACCTTCCGATTCTCAACAGTATGCTTGGGCTATTCCAGTATACCTTCCGATTCCTAACAATATGCTTGGGCTTTTCCATTTTACCTTCCGATTCTCAACAATATGCTTGGGCTATTCCAGTATACCTTCCCATTCTCAACAATATGCTTGGGCTATTCCATTTTACCTTCCTATTCTCAACAATATGCTTGGGCTATTCCATTTTACCTTCCGATTCTCAACAATATGCCTGGGCTATTCCAGTTAACCTTCCAATTCTCAACAATATGCTTGGGCTATTCCAGGATACCTTCCGATTCTCAACAATATGCTTGGGCTTTTCCATTTTACCTTCCGATTCTCAACAATATGCTTGGGCTATTCCAGTATACCTTCCGATTCTCAACAATATGCCTGGGCTTTTCCATTATACCTTCCGATTCTCAACAATATGCCTGGGCTATTCCATTTTACCTTCCGATTCTCAACAATATGCCTGGGCTATTCCAGTATACATTCCGATTCTCAACAATATGCTTGGGCTTTTCCATTTTACCTTCCGATTCTCAACAATATGCGTGAGCTTTTCCATTTTACCTTCCGATTCTCAACAATATGCTTGGGCTATTCCAGTATACCTTCCGATTCTCAACAATATGCCTTGGCTATTCCATTTTACCTTCCGATTCTCAACAATATGCTTGGGCTATTCCAGTATACCTTCCCATTCTCAACAATATGCTTGGGCTATTCCATTTTACCTTCCGATTCTCAACAATATGCTTGGGCTATTCCAGTATACCTTCCGATTCTCAACAATATGCTTGGGCTTTTCCATTTTACCTTCCGATTCTCAACAATATACTTGGGCTACTCCAGTATACCTTCCGATTCTCAACAATATGCTTGGGCTTTTCCATTTTGCCTTCCGATTCTCAACAATATGCTTGGGCTATTCCAGTATACCTTCCGATTCTCAACAATATGCTTGGGCTTTTCCATTTTACCTTCCGATTCTCAACAATATGCCTGGGCTATTCCAGTATACCTTCCAATTCTCAAGAATATGCTTGGGCTTTTCCATTTTACCTTCCGATTCTCAACAATATGCTTGGGCTTTTCCATTTTACCTTCCGATTCTCAACAATATGCTTGGGCTATTCCGATATACCTTCCGATTCTCAACAATATGTCTGGGCTATTCCATTATACCTTCCGATTCTCAACAATATGCTTGGGCTATTCCATTTTACCTTCCGATTCTCAACAATATGCTTGGGCTTTTCCATTATACCTTCCGATTCTCAACAATATGCTTGGGCTATTCCATTTTACCTTCCGATTCTCAACAATATGCTTGGGCTATTCCAGTATACCTTCCGATTCTCAACAATATGCTTGGGCTATTCCAGTATACCTTCCGTTTCTCAACAATATGCTTGGGCTTTTCCATTATACCTTCCGATTCTCAACAATATGCTTGGGCTATTCCAGTATACCTTCCGTTTCTCAACAATATGCTTGGGCTATTCCATTATACCTTCCGATTCTCAACAATATGCTTGGGCTATTCCATTATACCTTCCGATTCTCAACAACATGCTTGAACTATTCCACGGAATTTCAGATTTAGCATTGCATTTGCAAAAACCTCTAAAATGTTTGAGTCTTGTTCGACACGTTACTTAGAAACTTTTTTAACAATTAGTGACATATACAGAAACTAAATGCCGGTAATTTACCACTACATTACGAGACAGAGTGAAAGAGAGAGAATGAGACAGACAAACAGACAGAGAGATCAAAATGGCAACCAAAAAAAACGAGGCTTGATTCTTCCGTACTGAGCTTTATAATATACCCCAAGTTAAAGGAGGAGAAATTATTCAAATCTATTTAACAACCAATATAAATTTTATTGACAATAGAAAGTTTCCTAAACATGATTTATTCCTTTGATTTCCAGTCCATTACAACAGTTTTACAGAGGCCACAAAGTATTTATTTGATGAACAACAAGATCCAAATTGAAATAAGGTATCTGAATTGCTTTGAAAAGTACAAATGATAATCTATTGCATGTTATTGGTCATAAATACCTAGCATTCAACGAGGTATTAACATTCATATCCATTGAAAGGCAGATGATGATGGTTATAAATATTTTGTTTTGAGTATTATGCTCAGGTAAACACACACACACACACACACACACACACACACACACACACACAGTATGTATGTATATATGTGTGTATGTATGTATGTATGCATGCATCAAAAAATTTAACAGCAAACACACGTTAATTATTTCATTGCTTTATAGTAATGATAATAAAAATTGAAACTGCTATTGAAGAAACCGTGCTATTCATGATGAAGTGAAAAAAGTTTAAGACAAGGAAACACTTTGAATCTGTTTGCAGCTTTTTATCCACTATACGATACTTAAGTGTTCGTTATGGGTCATGCATTTGCGTTTATTTCTTTGCAAATGTTATTTTCGTCTTTGAGGTCCTGAAAGGAAAGTTTAACATAAACCCACCAAATTATGAAAGCTGCTCAACTCTGCTTTAAAACGTTCAAGAACTTTCTTGTCGATCTGTGTGGTACCAAATATGTTTCCCTTAGGATACTCACTAATATAATGGAATTTGTGTTATCTTCTCATCACTGTAAAAGTGTCAGACACAGATAGTTCATAATATCACTATATGTTTCAACTGTTTGTAGCAAATTTCGTACATTAGCTATTTCTATAACTTTAATATTATAATTATATTGTAATTTTTTTTTTCGCTTTATCAACTGACTAAGACTAAGTCGTCATCAATAGTTTTATCCTTTCTCGTTCGATACTGATACGTAAATTTCATCACGAGATAAAACTTTAATTGTCTGGCACGCCTTTCACAGCCCGATAACTTGTGTATCTCCAGAATCCACGTAGCTTGTCGGATGAGGTCAACTTCATTTGAAACACTCTCGGATTCGATCTGGCATATTTATGCGACACGCCGCCTTTAGTCGTCTCTCTAGGTCATCCAGTCTCTTATACATAATCGCGAATCTCATATTAGTCGTATAATCTCTTAAATAGTCGTGGAAGCTATTTCCCGATAACATAAAATACATGCGGTCTAATACTCCGTTCATCTCTTACTTTCTGACCAGAAGATACATTCCACTCCCCGCCACAATCAGAACTGCATCAGCCACATTTTACAACAGGTACTTACTGCTAATTTATTTCAGGTCATAACCTTGCATCCATCACAACAGTGCCGTATTTGTCTACATACAATCGAGTTTATATTTTTCCATAGACAGTTAATATAGTGTAGGAAAATTAATCTATTTTTCCAATAAATCTTAGTTAACATTACTAATTGATCAATATCAGAACCTACGCACTCTTAATTCAATTAAGCCCAGCAGTGTGAACTTGAGCTAAATCTCGGACACACATACGGATGATCAATAAATAACTATATGTTAATGTAACCAATTTACAGGTTAAAAGAACTCACATTTCAGTTTTAAAAAATCAAACAAAATTCATTTTTAGCTTATATTACCTTACTGCTAATTATAAATTTACCGGCATAAACATCACACAAATCTAATAATAATCAATTCTTAGCATACACGATTCCTATATCATTTACGACAGATCAGATCAAACATTAATCTTAAGAATTGTACCAGAGAAATATCATGTTTGAAATTAAGAAGCAGTAGGGTTTTCCTAATCAGATCTCAGTTTATCTAACTGCCATTATTATCACACCCCTCCAATGTTTGTCAAATTCAGCATTTTTTAAACATACGACAAATCTTGCAATAAGTACAAACGCTGTCTGTGCAACATTTCAACCATTGGCCATTTCGATAAACAAAACCCAATATTCACCCCTGTCCAGTTTCTCCTGACCTAGCTATCAAACTTAACCTCATTAATAATCAATAATAATCAATCAAAAGACCCACCAGATGCATTGAATTACTAGTACCCTTATGCCATGAATTTAACCCGATGCTAAGTTACATGTGTCAATTCAAAATTGCAATAGTTTGCAATGACATTTGCAAAATTCACTCTGTGTGAGGTGTTTTTGTTTTCTCTTGGTTGTCCCGCTTAATTTGGTTTTCGTTATCTAGGGGTTGACCGCCCTCGATGTTATTGTCCGGTTCGAGTAAATATAAATATGAGTGGTGAAACTTATAGGTGAAATAGATAGAGATCTGAACAGATATATAGAACAAACCAACACGAGCCCCCGTAAATGTAAGCAAACAATTTAATAAATTACATAAAACAACTGTGAAAATTCATTACATCAGGAATATACGCTGCTTTTAGAAATTAAATTTTCACCGAATTACAAAGAAACACAATAGATTTAAATAAAATAGCCGATCTGTTTACTGATAGATTTAGTTCATCATAGGATCGAGTGAACAATAGAAGTCAACGTCTTGTACGATTGCATAACCTGCTCGTTCCCAGTTTGTTCTGCTTCCACTGTAGCTGTTCAGATCATTGGATCTCAGGATGATACTTTCCTTTAGCGGTTAATACCTATGGCTGTGCAATATTACGTATTCAATATTGTCCAAGCAGCCATTTTGTGCTTTTGCTTAATCTATGTACAAATTTGGAATATAATATGTTGAACAAACGTTGGATTAGATTATCCGTTTCGCCTCTGTTAAATATATTTAGAGACCTTGCTCTGTAATGCAGGTGTATATACTGAACTGGCACAGCTTCATGAAAGAGTCTCGTTATATAGTCTGATAGTTCAGTCTAAATACCATTTCACAAAACCAAATTGTCAAGTATTTTTTAATGACGATCTTATTTGAATATCGCTTTATTCCATTATAAATTCATAGAAATCGTGATTGTTACAACTGTAAAAGTTGTAATCATTACTATTTATTTTAAATGAATTTCCGAGTCTTTTATGGCTAGTTCTTTTTTATAATTGTCGGTATAGAAGTTTTAATCATTGTCAAGTTGTATTATGAATTAAAGTCGGTTATAATTTTGTCCAACTTGTTTTGGCACTGAATTAGAAAATTTTGAAGTGTTCATTTTGATTTATTTAACTAATTTGTTGGCTGGACCAAGTGAAAAATTAGATCAATAGTCTTTGTGTTAGTGAGCAAAAGTAACAAGAAGAAAAACAAATGATATCATTGGACCGATAATCAATACGAGCACAATCAATAAAGTAATTTTCATTATTTCGTTTAAGTTCAGAATCGGTTTGTCGCTATATAACATGTTTACACTCTAAACTTGTGTTCCATATGATCAAAGGATAGCTCTAAATGTGTCCGTTGTAAGCATGTGCTCCTTAGAGTACGGCATTCATATCGGCATATTTTCATGTGCTCATTAGAGTACGGCATCCATATCGGCATATTTCCATGTGCTCATTAGAGTACGGCATCTATATCGGCATATTTTAATGTGCTCGTTAGAGTACGGCATCCATATCTGCATATTTTCATGTGCTCATTAGAATACGGCATCCATATCAGCATACCTTCATGTGCTCATTAGAGTCTGGCTGCCAATATGGGCATATCTTCACGTGCTCATTAGAGTACGGCATTCATATGAGCATACTTTCATGTGTTCATTAGAGTACGGCATCGTATCGGCATGTTTTCATGTGCTCATTAGAATACGGCATCCAAATCAGCATATCTTCATGTGCTCATTAGAGTCTGGCTTCCAATATGGGCATATCTTCATGTGCTCATTAGAGTACGGCATTCATATGAGCATACTTTCATGTGCTCGTTAGAGTACGGCATCCGTATCGGCATGTTTTCATGTGCTCATCAGAATACGGCATCCATATCAGCATATCTTCATGTGCTCATTAGAGTACGACATCCATATCGGCATATTTACATGTGCTCATTAGAGTACGGCATCCATATCAGCATATCTTCATGTGCTCATTAGAGTACGGGTTTCAATATGGGCATATCTTCATGTGCTCATTAGAGTACGGCATTCATATCAGCATTCTTTCATGTTCTCATTAGAGTACGGAATCCATATCGGCATATTTTTATGTGCTCATTATTGTACGGCATCCATATCAGCATACCTTCATGTGCTCATTAGAGTACGGCATCCATATCAGCATATCTTCATGTGCTCATTAGAGTCTGGCTTCCAATATAGACATATCTTCATGTACTCATTAGAGTCTGGCTTCCAATATGGGAATATCTTCATGTGCTTATTAGAGGCTGGCTTCCAATATGGACATATCTTCATGTGCTCATTAGAGTATGGCTTCCGATATGGTCATATCTGCATGTGCTTATTAGAGTCTGGCTTCCAATATGGGCATAAGTTGACTCTAAGCGAGGGCCATTTATCAACACGTTTCCGAAGGCATGAACCAAGTGAACTATGACTCCTGATAATAAAAACAATGAAGTAGAGTTTGTGTCTTGGATGTACAGTGCCTAAAAATCACACTTTTTAACATTTTGATTAACTCTTGTTTGCCAAGGGAAAAGATGTGTAACGTTTTAATCTTATTCTCTACCAAACCAATTTTGTTACAAATTAAAGTTTCACACCGTTGGTATGTTGATGAATGGCTTATTTTTCAGTAGACAGGCTTTGCTTGGTATGTTCCGACTGTTTTCTGATGTAGTGATGTCACTATCCAATCAGAAATTTCCATTGAGTCATCAATATTTAACGCTATAATGCTTCTTTCTTTCAGAACTTTGTTTTTGTCTTAAAGTATATCAATCACTTTCGTCTTTCTCAAACAGGATAATAAAGTAACACAGATATTAAAAAAGTATTACTTATTTGGCAACAGGTAAAAATCCTAATTCAAATTAAGTTCGTCGATTCAGAATTTCTTTACCTGAATTAGAAACAGTTGTGGACCAATATAATCTTTTTTTGTTGACAAATAAATGATAAACAACTTACGTCGAATGCAGTAGTCCTCTTCAAACATTATCTATCTATCTATCTATCTATCTATCTATATATATATATACATACATACATACATACATACATACATACATACATACATACATACATACATACATACATACATACATACATACGTATGTATGTATGTATGTATGTATGCATGTATGTATGTATTAACTTGGCTGCCCATTTCATTTTATATATCTCATGTAATGTGATTATACGAGAACATGCTAGAATGAATCACCATTTAGACCAGTTTACTAATATTGATTTATGCAATGCAGTCGGTCGCAGCGTGTAAACATAAATTGAGAAGTAGCATAAAATTTGATAGCGCACTTGACGCTGTTGAAGTATTCTGTCAATTGCATTTATTGAAGTAGTAGAGTTTCATATATTCTGCATTCTGACTGTTCTTGCAATCAAATTTGTGATCGGGATTGTCGTTATAGTCTGACTGTGTTGCAATCAAATTTGTGATCGGGATTGTCGTTATAGTCTGACTGTGTTGCAATCAAATTTGTGATCGGGATTGTCGTTATAGTCTGACTGTGTTGCAATCAAATTTGTGATCGGGATTGTCGTTATAGTCTGACTGTGTTGCAATTAAATTTGTGATCGGGATTGTCGTTATAGTCTGACTGTGTTGCAATCAAATTTGTGATCGGGATTGTCGTTATAGTCTGACTGTGTTGCAATCAAATTTGTGATCGGGATTGTCGTTATAGTCTGACTGAGCAATACTAAGTTTTATTTAATGTTGCAAACAGTATAATATAGTCTAGGGTCATACAGATCCAGTACTTTTTCAAATTTGATTTAATATTATTGTACCCTGTAGGAGATTGCAATACACAAATATGAGTCGTCTAGTGAGTTTTAATTTTTATTTTCAAAATGCCCCCCCCCCCCTTTATTTTGTCTATTAAATTATAATTTTTAATTTTAATGTTTTCTTATTCCTTACACTGGACTTATAAACACAAAAATATAACTGGTTCTAAATCGCATATACATGCTGCTTGCATTGGTCGTATACATTTAGTAGCAAAACAAAGACATAAAATATGTGACCGATGTAATCCCTCTTAGAAATTATGAGGATGTAGACCAAGCAAAAATACACGTAAATAATCATAATGAATTGAGTGCATTAATCCCCAAACATCCAGATTTCCAAGATATTAGTAATAGCCGAAGCCTTTCCAATTTGCACTTTTATCGATGCAATCTCTTTATCTGAAAAAACACAACAACTCACTCTCTATTCGATTGTTAGGACAAAAACTAAACCAAATATGCTATTTCCTTTCCCATGGCTCAAAGTGCCTGCCGTTGTCAGGGCAACAGCTAAAAGCCCATTCTGATAATGCGTTCGGGCTGGCTCTAACACCACCAAAGTAATCGTCGCCCCATTAGTGTCTTAATTAGTCTCCCTTCAACCGTTTTTCATGCCTGGAATTATCGAACATAAATCAACATTAAGTCGAATAAAAAGAAAATACCCTGTGCACACCACTTGCATTGCTTGATTGAGAGTGAAATGTTTTGACAGTAAGAGAACTTTTGGAAATGGTGACAGTCATCCTTTCATTATTTATAGACCCTGAGTAAACCTGCCCTGTAGGTCGATTGAGTCCCTGATTGATCGATTATTTGATTCATCGATAGATTGATTCATCTTTATCTGTTTGATTAATCAATATATCCACCGATCTCTTCAATTACAAAATGATAAGTTTATTGATTGGTTGATCAAATGAATGAATAATCAATATTTACGTGAATAGGATTAATACATGTCAAATAATGATGCGTCTTATCTGATTTAGTTTTTAAAAATTGCTTATCTTGGAAAAAGACAAGAGGTCCGACGAATATTTAATTTAAAAATGGTAGCGGCAAGTTGATTCATGAACCCATATATACCACTGAAGTCAGCTCCCTCGGTAGAGAGAAAAAAACGTTTTCGCCTTAGTCGATAAACTCGAATCGGTACATTGTACACTCATCATACGCACAGATACTCACCGCATTTCGAAACATTTGTTTAATTATCAAATCAAGAAATGATAAGTTTAAACATTGAACCAACATTTTTATTCTGAAATAGTTTTGGTCTCAAACGCTTATTCCTGGATCACAACTATCGATGTCATCCAAAACAAAAGTCCACATTTGTTTCTCTGAAGATTTAATTTACTCCATAAATATGGTTCCTCCAGCCTTCATGAGACATAATCCAGAAAGAGAATCACGTTTTGCTTTGGGGACATAAAGTGGATAAGGTATGGAGTAAATTGAACGCTTCTACCCGTCATGTAGTTTAGGCTGGTTTTTTATGTTTCAAAACTTTGTCGTTCCGGCCTATTCATTATTTAATGAACTTTCTTCGCTAATTTGGTAATTAAATTCTTTTTAAATAATTGTACAAAATGGATAAGCAAATTTAGCACGTAGCTTAGAAAGCAAAAGGCAGTTCCAGTTATTAAGCCAAACTATCAAAAATGTGACACTGAAAGCTTTATACTTTAGAATTTCCCATCGATGCCCTAAAATGATTAAAAAGTGTTAATGTGATTTTGTTGGGGAGGTGATTTGTTTAGTTTGAAACTGATGAAGTTTTTTAGATTCTGCCTGTTGCAAATGTTTGTGAGATACGAATGCGGATACTTGTTATTCATATACAGCTTATGCGGATACTTATTATTCATACACTGCTCATGACACTAAAGAAATTTTCATTCTTTAGGAAAAGAAAACGATTTTTTGTTGTTGTTGAAAAAACAAACTTCTACACATTTTCCTGCCTTGAAAGACAGCGGTTGTTTTTGTTGTTATAGGGTTTAACGCCATTTTCAGCACAAGATAGGCTATACATGGCGACCAGTATTAATGGTGGAGGAAGAACCTGGGAAAACTCCGGAAAGAACCACCGACCCACGAGAAGCTACCGGCAAGCTTTCTCGCATATCCACATTGGCCGAGCCCGAGACTCGAACTCACGCAGAGGTGAGATAGCAGTGATCCGCGACGGAAAGCGCTTTAGACCACTCGGCCATTCGGGGCCCCCGAAAGACAGTGGTAATTGACAAATAGACGTATGGATCAATTACTGTGAAGGTAAACCCTTTTTTTAAAACAAACTGAATACTATAATTAGTTTTCATACTGGTTATTAATTTATAGCAGAAATGTCGGACTGGGACACACATTTGGATCAACCTTTTAATCAGGCTAACCATCCACCTGTCTGTGGGTGAATGGAAGCCACTTCATTATATTGCATAAAAACATGTGGACCATATGACCTTAGGAATATTACCATATGGGCCAGTGCAACATTGGCCTTCTTATGATACGTGTTTAGGCTAGAATAAACAGTAACAAAAGAAAGAGTGAAAACAACAAGCTTTGAAAAATACAATAATTTATTTACCTAGAAAAGTTCTGTAAAAATACAAAAATATGAATTTACTGTTTTAAGAATCAAATAAAAAAATAATCCAAGAATAATCCACGAATACAATTTAGAAGTCATATTAATAAAATGTTCAAATGATTTCAAGTTCGAGTTCCGACAAATAATTCAAGATTGAAGACGATGACGCATGCTGTAACCTGTAGTGCTGAAGTCTACAGTTCCTTGTAGAAACAAGAAATATCACTCCGGTTTTGGAAATCTGATTAAATGTTTATAAGAGTTGTCTTTGTTCAAGAATCTCATATGAGCACACGTATTTTCCAGGAAAAAAGAATTAATCCTTTTGAATCCAAATAATTTGAAATAAATCCAAGCTGCACAACAATCACTTTCCAGTGTAATAGATCAACTGTGTTTACTTCTCTAATGCGATGGTTTAAAACTTGAATTTTACGCACCGGATAAGGGTCACGTGGTCATGTTTACATATAAAAAAATCACGTAATCCCTGTATGTTCTTGATAAGGCCCAATTATTTTACTCTAAGAAATAAAAATTTTAAAAAATTGTTTGCATATTAAATCACATAGTCCCATCATGACTTCGACAACAACCAATCCTTTTAAAATAATAATATAACTATTTTACGTGGTTGCTACTAATTTTGAATCAAGGTCAGGATATAGGTCAACACCTGGTGTTTACTAAAACGAAAAGTCAAGGTCAAACTATTTTCTGAAAAAAGTATAAGTTCCTAACAAATAGAACTACATTATTTTGACATATAATGAAATTTAAAACAAAAACGATTTTAAAACTTACAAACAATTAAATCAGATATAATTAAGTCAGATATATATAACAACCTCTTGAAGTAGCATAAGGTTACCCTAACACGGATACATTTCACAACTGATCACCCCCCGAGCTGCACCTTCATAAATCCAGTTGTCAGCGAAAAAAGCGGTTGATTTTATTATTTATTATATTTATTAAAGTATCTTTATAGTATGTCTGTCTGTCTGTCTGTATGTATGTATGTATATATGTATGTAGGTACGTATGTACGTACGTACGTCTGTCTGTCTGTATGTATGTATGTATGTATGTATGTATGTATGTATGTATGTATGTTTCATTTCCAGATTAAACAATATATTTGGATTAAATTCAAACGCGGAACCGAAATAAACCATCTAAAACTGAAAGGTCGATGCGAATGTTTGCTGACGATAGAAATAATAGTGTAAATCGAACATGCTGAAATGTTTGCGTCATATATCACTAGGACTTAAAAACAACAGGTTTCAATCGATCGATTGAGAGAGAGAGAGAGAGAGAGAGATGCATTTCATTTCATTAATATTCTAACTTCAAGGGTAGTATAATAAGTCACTAAGACATTCGAGAAGTATAAGATTCACTAACTCTGACTCACCATCACTCCAAAACGAAAATTCAGCAAATTAAGGCAGTCAAATAATCTAGGATCGATATCAGCGAAAAGTGGTCAATCAATCATACCTCTCAGTAGCCGCCCAGTTAAGTGCAAACTTAAAACAACAACAAAACAGTCATATCAGCCACAGACACACTCTTGGCGTTGGAAACGAAACTCTTAGACAGAAGCTGCAAATGCCATCTAGAATTTTTAAATTTGCTGTCGCTTAGCTTCGCGTCGTGTTACCAATTTTTAGTTATACGTTATCTTAGCGTTGCGTTTAGCTTCCGCCAGTGTTTGTTGATCCAGGGGTGGTTCTGTATTTCCGTCCCATCTTTAAAATACGCGTAGATGCTACAGTTGAAAGACATAGGTACTGATGACATAAAAATATAACTTGAAAAAGATGTTATGTTACACCGACTAACACACAACTGAAGTATTTTTAGTCAACAGTTTTGATTATGTATCTATTCCCCAAAAAGTCCTTTCACAGGAGGTAAAATAAGTGTAACAAGATAACCGGGTGGGATTTCGGATTTATAATAAAACTCTATCGATGGTGATACAAATACAATGTTTAATAACTAATGCATTGAATAAGAAAAGAATTATAACTAATACGTGCGTATAATATCCAAATATTGGATCAATTAACATAATCAGCACGAACTAAATAATGAAAATACAAATAAATGACCTTATACAGTACAAGCACAAGGGGTGAACGATTCACAGTGATTTCACAACGAAAGAACGGTGTGTTTTACTCAAATAGTAAGACTGTGGTATTTTACTCCTATAGTAAAAAAAGTATTTACTCATATAGTAAAAAATGTATTCACTCAAATAGTGAAAATGATGAAAACAAAGGGACAAATGTACAAAATATCTTTACAGTCCCAAAAACACACTGGGTTTATAAACTCCAGAGATTAGCCCACGGCTAAAAGATTACATGTATGGAGTTACACACTCCGTCACCAGCACACTTGGCTTCCAGTCACACTGGTCAATCAAGCAGTCAGTATTCCAGGTTGGTCAATCAAGCAATCAGCGCCCACCAATCTGGGTCAGCAACGCCCAATCACCTGCTCCTCGACCAGCAGCACTGTTTACTCAGCTCTACGGCTGCTATGGTTCAGCTTTACAGCTGCTATGGTCAACTTCTATGGTTTGCTCTGCAGCTGGTACCATCGACTCCGATCACTCCGATAACTCTGATCACTCTGGTCAGCTATACAGCTGCGACTCCGAACACTCTGGTCAGCTGAAAATACATCTAACACCGTGTACTATGAATCATACGGGCATATACGATAAAACGTAATGACGTTATATACGGTAAGCTACACAGATTACATTATCGGCACAATAGATACAAAACAATACACAAATTCAGAAGTGAACCTACCCGTGCTCGACAAGGATCTACGATACTAAATGTTGCTTAAAAATGCAACTTTATATATTGCTAATATAAATCTCTTGCTAAGTCACAAACAAGAATAGAAAATATTTGCATAATACCTCGTAAGCCGAAGCTACATAGAAAATATACAAAATTAAACGTGGTAGTACAATAGTTATAACTTATATACAAGAAATTAATAACTCGCATAGCTCTACAGCTGAAGACGTGCAAGTCTTTAAGGTAGACAACTCACTGACAAGACGTTCCGTAATGTAAAGATTTAGTCTTACGGTGAGGCATTATACACAGACGATGACGCAATACATCGTCTGTGCGCTGGAAGTATTCGGTTCTTCCCATCAAAGCACTTCGTACGTGCTTCATAAGATGAACCAAACTCATTATTTCGAAATCTTTGTAGAATATACATAAATCACCCCCGGGTATCGTTGTACACAAAAAAGAGTGTATCTGTTTAATATATAAAAGGATTTATACAATTCCGTGACAATAAGATATCGGTAAGATTGTAGCAGCAGGGGGGGCGAATCGGACATTTTGTCCAAACGTCATTTGGCTTAATTATTACTTCTGCACTCAGCGGATCCGGTGTAGTCAGCGCTGGTAAAAAAAAAACGACGTCGGTCCATCTTACACGATGGTGACGTCATTTGGTTTAATTAATACCTTCTGCGCGCCGATCCCAGCGTCGTCAGCGTCCGGTAAGCACATCGACGACCGCGTCGATGTCATCGCCCCCCCCTGCTGCTATGATCTTACAAACAGAGTGATCACTAACTCCTCCTCTTGTAAATCAATTAGGTTATTTGACTGATCGGTAATTCTAAAATTAATTCTCGTTAAAAACCGATTATGGCATCGCATATAGACCGGATTAATCGGACTCTCAATGATCAAAAATCCCGGAGGGGCTGTTGGTGAAAACGAATAAAGGATATATCCCTGTTGAGCTTGATTTGATTGCTTGGTATCCACCTGGTAACTCCCTTCGATAACATCACACACTAGATTAATCGCTATCACCGATGCGATATTTACGTTGTACGGGGCAATATGCCTACCACCATCTCCGTTATCGTGTTTGAGGATATAAGTTGATGGATCGAGAAAATCATTAAGAGACTTTCTTAGTTCTGGCGCGTTGTATCCTGGAAACTTGAAATCGGGTCCAGGAGGATATTTAACCAACGAAACCGCGAGGCAAAAGATCTCGGTAGAAGAATAATCGGTAAGTTCACACAAGGTGGAAAAAACCACGACTACAAACGATATTGCTCACGGCTGATTATAGATGACGCAGAATATGATTTCGTAATCAAGGACGCAGTGGCGAAAAATAGATACGTGAACTGCGAAACAGCTTTCTTGTCCAATGAAACAAGGTTGGGTACAGTTGTTACCTACAGCGATGGAGACAGCCCGGCATACCCGCATTTGAGGGCGTCTATGCTGGGTTACGCCGCTATCAATTTATTCTCGATGATAAATAGATTCCCCGACACCGCGGTTAGAGTAGCCGTTGATTCGTTTTATGTTGACGTAGCGTATAAGGAAAACGTAGCCGAGTTTACTAGTCCGGACGAGAGTTGGGGTACATGGAGAATTAAAAATGAAATACAACGCGATTATTCCCCGTCAGCAGATGTCACCGTTGAAAACAATTACCTACGCGGTGATAAATTATCAGAATGGTCTAATGCACCACCGTGTTCTGATCCAATTTGTAGACACAAGACGGTTTATTTAAGCGGCTGTGGCGGGTCGGGAAAGACGACTCGGGCAATTGAATTATTTCGAACGCGGGCAAGTATAATCGTGCTTACACCGACCCATAGACTAGCGCGAGAGATAAAACAACGAAATGTTGACGCCGTTACTTATCACAGCTTTTTTCGATACAGCGGCGGTGAGTGGACTCCTGATCGAATGGGTGAAAAATTTATTCCTGAGGTTATCATCTGGGACGAAATATGTACTGTTTCGTTAGACGTTTTACAAATGTTTCTTGAGTGGTTGCTGCGCGCGAATACAGCGGTAATCATGTGTGGCGACCATGGCCAACCACCACCATTTGTCGGCGAGGGTCCACATGATTGGTTAAAGGGTTTTGTGGACTATTATGAAGAAACCGATACTGATTACCGGGCACTTGATGAACAACTGCGCGAGGTTAAAAAATTAATCAGATTACAGCCAGATAGAATTCAATGTGAAATAATCCGCGAGGTGATTCCGGAAACACCGTTAAATGAATTCTGGGAAACATGGAGACCAAACGATTTGATTGTAGCGAGTAGAAAGATAGTCAGAGACACACTTCAGCGGAAGTTGTTTACGTTGCATAAGGAAAAGTTTCCAACGCGTCCAGTGCCGTTATGTTATAGACCCGCGGATACACGGCGACAGAACATTGAAGTTGAAATCCCGGGCCGGACAGAAAAACAAATTCTCGTGCTGAATGATATCGTGCTCGTTGATATCAGCGTCGTCGAGGACGCGCTACGTGCTGATAAATCCCCGTGGACGCTAGGATACGCAACGACAATACATTCCTCGCAGGGACTGACTATCACGGATACAATTGTTTGGATGGTTGATAATCGCATCGAATGGTCGAATCTAGTCTATCTTGCAGTGTCCAGAGTACGAAGGATAAATCAGCTTCGAAGAATTGTTATTGACGGAGTCAGTGACGGAGTCACCATCGATGCAAGCGTCATTGATAGAAAACTCTCGGGTTACCGCCAACAGGATAAAAAAAAACAGCGGCGTTTTGATATTGATGCCGAATTAATAATTGCGTTACGACAACAACAGAATAATCACTGCGCGAGTTGCAATTGTATAATGAGTTGGCGCTATTCGGATAAAGACGCTCGCCAATTTACCGTGGACAGGATCGATAACAGTCTCGGTCATGTCAAAAACAATGTGAGGTTGACCTGTCTTGAGTGCAATAGACGCAACGGCGCTAGTTAAGACCACGCGGGGGTAATTGAGTATCGTCAGGTATCACTTGTAGTTGCTCGCGTGTAAATCCGCGCTGTGGGGCAGTTGAATTCAATCTATAGATCGGTGGTCTATTAGTTGATCGTGTTATCGTTGATATGTTATGTGTGGTAACACTCCAGATAGGATCAGTAGCCCTTTTTTTACCGCCTTCAAGCTCTCCTGGTTCATACAGATATCTAACAGTGACATCGCCGAGAATCGGCTTGGAAACGCTATCTATTTTTGATCTTCCGGGTATATACTTTTCTTTAATCGCGTCGCTGGGCTTCATGTTGATTGCTCGGGTAATCTCGTTATTTAACGCTGAAATTACGCCTGGCAACCTTTTGACCCATTCACGAGATCGTTTTTCTTGGATGAATTCCTTCGCGTATTGATATCCAAATAACCGTTCAGCAAGAGTCCGATTGAATCGTTCAACAATTGCCTGATCACGATGTAGCGCAGTATGACCTCGTCGTACCGCGACGCTATGATGTTTCAGCGTTGATAGAACAGCGCCGCGAAATTCACCACCGGGATCAACTTGTAATAGATTTGGCCAGCGCAGAGGACCTCTTCGATAAATTCGCTCAAACGCATCGGCTACTTCAGTTGCTGACTTTGTTTTCAACGGCTCCGCTTGTTTATATCGACTCGCAACATCAACTACGGTTAGCGCGTATTTGTAACCGTTGTCATGCGGCAGAAATAGTATATCAGCCTGATGAACTTCATTAGGTACGCTGATATCAAAGCGCGAGAAGTTGATTTGTTTAGGCGGTGGTAGATAGATTTGCCATATAGCCTGTTTGGATAACCAATTAGCCGCAGTGGCCCTCGTTACTTTTGCAGCGCTTGCAAGCTTACCAATTGCGGCCTTCCCCTTCCAGTATCCTCTCGGAGAATAATAGATGGATTCCATGTTGTTATTATAAACGCTAGCGTTTTCAATTACCAGCGCGAGAAGCTCCGCTTCCAATCATTAATTTACCTTTCATAGCCGATTTTACCAACCATGAGGCCAATTTTTCTTTGACGGATTTATCAGGAATAGCATTTAACGCGTGAATTAATTTTACGTCCGCGATATGACGCTGTTGCAGATCGCTACTTTTGTAGTAGGCAACATCATGAGCATGACACGCCTTATCGATAGCGTTTATTGGATACTCGCCGGGTTTGGGTTGATTTTGATCATCGAGTCTGATATCTAATCGCGTTCCGGGGCCACAGTAGTTATATCCTGGAAGGTGCTTTTCTCCTGGATACTTTGCCCACGGGGTTCCGGGGAGTTTTGATAACCTGGCTGCAATATCACCTCCTCGCTTTTTTTTAAAACATCCCCGGGTTTAATAGAAATAAATCTAAATTTCTTTGTACCGCATTGTACACACTTGCCAGTAAGCGCCGATCTGTTATTTCTTGTTGTAACGGTTGTCATATCATTTGTGCCAGTACGCACTCTACACTTTACACAATATAGATCCATAATTTATGTATAGAGACATGAATATAATTGACTTTTCAGCGACTAAAACAAGAGAACCAGTTAAGCATGTTGCAGCGTTACCAAACTCGATCCGGATGATTATCATCGGACCATCTGGATCCGGCAAGACGCAATTGTTACTCAATTTAATAATGAGATGGATGAAGTGGGATAAGTTGTATTTAATCGCCCCTAGCGTAGATGATCAACGATGCTACGAGGTGTTGAAAGATTTCAACGAGAATGCATCAGCGATCGCTAAAAAAAATGTCATCGAGTTTATTACAGATATCAATGATGCACCAGGTATCGATGATATTGATGGCGACGTTAACAATCTAGTCGTGTACGATGATGTTATGTTAGACAATCAAAAAAACCCAGCTAGGATATTTTCCAGAGGCAGGCATAAAAACACTGACGTGATATATGTCACTCAACGATACACTCAGATTCCAAAAGTAATCAGAGACAACTGTAATATTCTTGCTGTATTCAACGGCGTTGATACACACACGCTACGAAATATTTGGCAGACATGGTGCGGCGGTGACATGGACTTTAATGTTTTTCGAAACTTTTTTAGTCATGCTCAGTCGACCCCACATGGATTTGTAACGATAAATTTACATGATCCTCGGACACGATATCGTATCGGACTTGACCAAATATTCGGTTAAATTGTAACTAATTTTCATTGTAAATAACCACTTAGCAGCAGGGGGGGCGATGACATCGACGCGGTCGTCGATGTGCTTACCGGACGCTGACGACGCTGGGATCGGCGCGCAGAAGGTATTAATTAAACCAAATGACGTCACCATCGTGTAAGATGGACCGACGTCGTTTTTTTTTTACCAGCGCTGACTACACCGGATCCGCTGAGTGCAGAAGTAATAATTAAGCCAAATGACGTTTGGACAAAATGTCCGATTCGCCCCCCCTGCTGCTATTGTATCTAGACAGTAGAAAAGGACAATCTAAGTTTTCAAATATAAATACAGTTGGATAACTAACCTTCTGATAAGCAATAATTTATCTGATATATAATTTGCAAAGTCCCTCAATCCCCAAAATGTAATAAAAATAAATAAATACATAAAGGTATCAAATTTATGCCTGATGGTTAAAAAATGTGTGAATTGTCTATATAGCTGTGTAATTTAGCATTTGGAGGCCATTTAACAATAATAATTAAATTATAAATTAAAAATAATTTATATTAATTAATTATTAAAATAATAGAATAAAGATATGTTTTTGTTAAAATAAACTTGTTTTTGTAGCAGTCGAAAATACATGTAAATAAAAGTCCCATTCATATGGGACCTTTTTGTCGGTTAAATCAGCTCTTTTGATCTTTTGTCGTATGGTATGGTCGTTGGGGGATTAATACTTGACGTATTCTACGTTCTATATGTCAAATTACACCAAGGATGTTTGAAATGATAAATAATTATAAATAATTAACATTGCACATAAATACATAACTTGATATCCACCGTCCATATTAATATATCTATGGTGCCCAAGGCAGCATGATCCGTTGGTGCTTTGCACACGGAGTCGGAATGTTCGGTACAAGAACTGAAAACAAAAAGACAAATTCGAGACCATGATCAATTAACAAGAGAGTATACATGTCCTGTCCATAAAGAATGCAATCTGATATGCAAATATCCCAAATTTATATCTTTAATTATTCATAACTTGTTCATTTATAACAGTCATTATTCTTGAAGAAAGTAGTTAGAAACTATCCAGCTGAAATATCAAAATCATACCTAACAAAGACAAGGATTGGATAGCTAAAATATTAGTATAAAAAAGAACGAGAATAGCATTAAAAGTTAAAGTCAGATCTGCAAATAGCTTTAAAGTCATTGGACAGAGTTAAAGACAAAACAAATATAAACGAAAACTTTATGGACGAAATATTTTCAGGAACTCTGAAATAGTTTTATTTTTTTAAAGTTGATTCGCGGAGCGCAGAAAATCTGTAATCTAAATTATATTAGGAAAAATATTTATCCGTATGAATACATGGACAGTTTCTTTGTAAACGAAATATTAATACATTTTAACTACGAGCAGAAACATTTTCCGTACCACTTAACAATTCCAACATTTCCGGTGATAATTACAAGTATGTACGCCTAGGATATATGCATGAATATTATGTACAGATATGTACATTGATGGGATATGACGTCTTTGAGTAGTTTAGAAATGTTTGTGTAAACAACTAAAAACTTGATCCTGCATATTAATTCGATGCTTCTTTATTAATGCCTGCTGCAACATTTAAGCTATCACGTACTGGCGGCCTAGGATATATTCCTGATAAGAGTGGAAAACGGGGTGGAATTAGTGTGATACTGGCTACACGTGCCGAAGCAAATAACGAATTCTATTTTACAAAGATATTAAGGTAAAAACAGAACGACGATGGGTACAAGAGGTCAAGATCAAAGTCAAGGTCATTATTTAAGTAATAGGCCTGATGACAATGATACCATATGCATTTTAAGAGCGGATTTATAGATTCTATTACACCTGCTTAACTATTTTACAGACGAACCATTAGATTCCGTGAAATTAATTCCAGATGCAAATGATTCATCAGAGCAAAAGGAGATGACTGATGATTACAGGTGTACAAATCCAACAGTACATTAAAAAATGATTCACTTGTGTCATTCACTTCAGAACCTTAAAGTATCAACTATCATAGGAAACAACAAAGGAGATGCTGATGATTACAGGTGTACAAATCCAATAGTACATTAAAAAATGATTGAATTGTGTCATTCACTTCAGAACCTTAAAGCATCAACTATCATAGTAAACAACAAAGAAAGACGTTGCGCAAACCACATTTATGCTAGCATGTACAAATTGGAGATCTCTGGAGCCAGCTAAACAGAGAGGATATCTCCGAAAAATAATAACAGTTGAAGTATGTGCAGATGGAAATTTCAATGTCAAGAAGAGTTATCATTGGCAGACAGAACGATGACTGACTAAGATTAAGTTTCGTTAATTTGAAAAATGAAAACACAAAATCATCCAAATAATTTGCCTTCGCTTTGCAGTACAAGAGCAATCAAAATGATCAATGTATGATTTTTACTACAACAAATTGAAAAACAAATACGGTGATAATATTAGACGGTTAATTAATATACAGCTTCAGCATGAAATCTATTATTAGAGTGAAAACGTCTACAATTATATGGCGGACAAAATGAAAAGTTAATATACCAGTGACTTCGAAAATAGCAACATATTTGTATTACTACAAATGAATAAATTAAATTCTGTACTTTTTAATGACAAGTTAATTGGTGTTAAGTTAGATAGTTTTGTGGGTTAAGCTAAAACCTTTAATTAATTAAAGAAGACAAAGACGAAATCAAAGTCTGTAAAGAAGAACATAAAATGCAATAAAAAATACTATAGACTAGTATAGTTACCCACAAGGAGAATTATCAAGAGATAAATTTACTCAGGTTTAACAATCCTGAAGTCTGCGGTATAAAATGATTAAAAATGCTTTGGCTATGCTTGACGACAAGCGTTATGCATTGACAACACAAATGCATTAGCTATGCTTGACGACAAGCGTTATGCATTGACAACACAAATGCATTAGCTATTGCTTGACGACAAGCGTTATGCATTGACAAAACAAATGCATTAGTTATTGCTTGACGAAAAGCGTTATGCATTGACAACACAAATGCATTAGCTAAAGAACATGTCAGAAAGCATATGTTGTGAACTGGTGCAACAAGCACTTTACTTAAAGGAAAAGGAAATTCAAGACATTTAATTGTTCTTCTGCTTTGTTTCAGAGTTTACAAAATATCTTTGTGCGTCATCTTTGATGAGATATTTGCATTGACGATAGGTTTCATTGGAATTTTGTCCTTACTGTAAAATATTAATAAACGACGCGTATTGTCTCTAAATTCTTTTATACTGGATTCGTACTTTTGCTCCACCGTCCGTACTGATATTTAAAAATGTTTGCCAATCGAAGCCTGTTTGACTAGGTTATTAACTTTCTTTTAAACGTCGTCATTGTTCTCAAAGTCATCTATTAGAAAGAAAGTATTTCTTTATTGGTAAACATCAACATATAATTCTGACCCTATTTGTCATCTATTTTAAAGACAATCCACTTTTCGACCCTAATAAATGATAATCCACTTTCTGTTGCAAATTTTGTTAAACAAAAATGTTGAGTAGATTGCAACGATTTAATCAAAAGAGCACTGAACTTAGTTTCCATCAGATTCAGTGCAAGCATATTCTTTCCACAGAAGTAACTGCAAGTAAGTAATAGCTTGGCTGTTAACAAAGTCAGCATATTTGGGGTTTGCTTTGGAAATACTATATGTAAACTTTGTTGCTCTGTCTTAAAGTTTCTTTGGATTATGTCATACGGGGATATCTTTTTCTGAGGTATTTACATCCATGTGATGCCTTTTTCTGCTTGTGAGGAGTTACGGGTTTACCGTAAATTACTAATTTGTTAATAATTGCCTACAAAAACAACGTTTTTAAGAAAACTTGTGCGCAACACACACTCTAACACCCATTAGAGGATCAGTAAATATCTACTCGTATTTTACTTGATCATCACAAGTTTGGTGGAAATAAGTAAATGTAGATTGTCTCCTCTTTAAAATTATTGCACTCATTTCCATAACCTTCCGTATATTTTTTTATACCTACAAGTCGCTTTCTCAAGGACATATATCACTGCTTTTGTTTCAGTTGGTTGTAATGCTCGGTATGGATGCACCAGCGTCTGCTCTCTGTCTTACTTTGTGTAATGTGTACATCTCATGACAATTCTCTGTCTCTGTATAAACAAATCCCATGCAGTTGAAACTTTGGTATGTTGTCATCAATATGTCGTGGAAGTTCTGAGATTTTGTTAACAGTCGTTAATTCATCACATACTGGCCTTATCATCCACTCACCTGCTTACAGCTGTCTTGCTCCAATGTTTTTGAACAAACCGCCATCACGTGATGCTCGCCAGTCAACCCGTTTATGCTACGATGGACCCTCATTAATTGCTTTAAATGATCACTCCTTGGCTCTCCACACTACATTCTGCTCTAGACTAAACGAACTGGGACTACATTCATCATTACCTAAATGTAAACAGAAGCGAAAAAAGAAACGTTGTTTCAAAGCTGGGCGGCGTAGAACAGGAAGAAGAATTCCAGTTATCTCCCTTATTTGGGCTCAACAATTTAAAACAAAATTCGACCGTTAATTTAGATAACCTAATTCAAATCCCTATTAATTCGTCAACCTTTGTGTCAACTTTCCAAGAAATACCTCTGCGTATTGCATTATTCAATGCCCAGTCAGTAGGACCACCGGAAAAGCGCACAGAAATAGTTAATTTTATCAACGGCCAGAATACTGACGTTTTTTTCCTGACAGAAACATGGCTATAAACATCAGGCGATGAGCCCAAGTGTGCGGATCTAACACCCACTGGTTACTCCATCAAGTCGTTTCCCCGTAATTCTCGCTGAGGTGGAATTACAGTCATCACAAAGAACTCCATGATAAAACGTCTTAACCACACCACAACATTCAATTTCGACCACACATCGTTTGAACTAGTCCAAACCACACTCACACTGGAGCAAAGGTCAGTCCATTTTTTCTGCCTATACCGCCCTCCTCCTAGTTAAAAAAAAACAAGCTGGCTGACTCTCTCTTTTTGGAGCAGTTGCCGAATCTCCTGGACTATGGAAATTCGATGGGTGGCAACCTGATTATTCTTGGAGATTTCAACTTTCACTTTGACTGTCCCGGAAACCCAAATACATCAAAACTCATAGATTCCATTAATGTTTTCAACCTCAAACAGTCAGTTAACCAACCCACCCATAAACATGGTCACATTTTAGACTGGATTCTTCACAGACCTGATGATAACATTCTACGGTCCTCCCTGGTATCCCATGTCCTTGCATCAGATCACCTCTGCATTATATGCCATCTTGACGTATCAGTCCCTAACCCTCCGCCTTTATCTGCTACTAAGAGAAACCTCCATATGATAAATAGAACCAAACTAATGCACGACATCCAAGCTAACCTAACAACTTGCTTACCTCCTACAGCAGAACAACTTGATAACTGCATGCGTTCATTGCTCGACAAACATGCCCCAGCTACCAAGCGCAGAGTATCAATTCAAAAGTGTTCTCCATGGTATAGCAGTGTTAGGGACCAGCTTCGCACTGCTAAAAGAGACCGCCGTAAAGCTGAGAGGCTTTGGCTTTACACCAGACTCACTATTCATAAGCAAATCTATGAAGCCACTAAGAAGAATGTCACAAATATAGTCCATGCAGCGAAATCAGCCCACTACACTACTAAGATCATGGAAAGTTCCAGCTGCAAAGAGCTCTTCGAGATTACTAACAAGCTAATGTCAAGGAACAAATCTACACCACTTCCAACTACCTTCTCTCCGGTCGACCTTCCGGACATGTTTGCAAATTTCTTCCGTGACAAAGTAAAAACCATTAGAGATAAGCTTGACACCACAATTTCAATTGACTCGTCGTCACCATACAGTTGGGATACAGAATTTGAGCGGCAACCATTAGCAGCATTTGAACCTGTCTCTATGGATTTCGTACGTACAATCCTGATGAAGAGTGCACCAAAGTCATGTGAACTTAATCCAATTCCAACATCACTGCTGCTTGAGTGCTTAGATCCAGTATTGCCTTCACTAACTGATGTTATTAATACCTCTCTCTCATCCGGGGAATTCCCATCATTTTTCAAAAATGCCATTGTAAAGCCTCTGCTGAAGAAACCAACACTAGACCATAATGATTTAAAGAACTACCGCCCAGTTTCTAATCTCCCATTCATATCAAAAATCTTAGAAAAGGTTGTTCTATCCCAGCTTGTATCTCATCTAAATTCAAACAGTCTTTTTAGCAATGTAAAATCTGCATATTGCCCTTGCCACAGTACTGAAACTACTCTTCTAAAAGTAGTTAATGACATTCTCTCTGCGTTGGATAGAGGAAAGATTACAGTCCTCACCCTCCTTGATTTGTCTGCAGCATTTGACACAATAGACCATGATATATTACTTCACCGTCTCCAGCATGTATTTGGCATTCATGATACAGCCTTACTGTGGTCCAAGTCCTACTTGGTCAACAGGACACAAATTGTATCTGCAAATGGAATACACTCCAGCCCAGTTGATCTATGTTGTGGTGTTCCACAGGGGTCTGTTCTTGGACCTGTTCTCTTCATTATATACACTCAGTCGCTCTCAAGTGTCATAGATCATATCCAGTGACTCACCAATTGTACGCTGATGACACCCAAATATACAAATCTAGCCACCTAACTGAAGTTGATGCCTCCATCCAAGGTATAGAGAGGTGCATTTCTGATGTGAAATCATGGATGACATGTAACAAGCTGCAGATGAATGATGATAAAACTGAGGCCATTCTGATCACAACACAAAGACTTTCTCATTCACATCCTTTACCTCAAACAATAAATATCAGCAACACCGACATTAAATTCACACAATCAGTACGAAACCTAGGTGTTACTCTGGACAGTACTCTGACATTGCACCAATATGTCATGAACATATACAAGGCTGCATATCTTGAGCTGAGACGCATCAGCTCAATTCGCAAATATCTTTCAGTTGGTGCCACTAAAACACTTGTGTGTTCATTAGTACTTTCAAGACTGGACTATTGTAACTCAATTCTATCTGGCTCATCTCAATATCTGCTCCAGAAACTTCAAAAAGTTCAAAACACAGCTGCTCGGATCATACTTAGAGTACCAAGATCAGAGCACACCTCCCCGCTGCTCTGTATCCTACACTGGCTATCCATTCGATCCAGAATCAAATGCAAAATTTGTTCTCTGTGCTACGTTTCATTGTAGGACTCTAGTCCAACATACCTATCCGACCTTACCCATGTGTACACACCAGCAAGATACTTACGCTCCTCTTCTGACAATCGTATACTCATTATTCCCACTATGAAAACAAAGTCATATGGACAGCGTTCTTTTGCATACCAGGGCCCAGCAACGTAGAATGAATTGCCTACTGAACTTAGACACAAAACACAGTGATCACATTCAAGAGGGCTCTCAAAGCTCACTTATTTCGACTGCAAGAACAAACTTAAAGACTGAATAATGTTTCCTATCTTAAATATTCTCAGCATGTTTTTTAATGATTTCTAATTTCATGGTGTTTGTTTTTGTAATCATAGCATTACATGGTGTTTGTTTTTGTAATCATAGCATTATATGTTTTTTATCTTATATGTGTCGTCTAATGTTGTAAAGCGCTTAGAGCTTCTAAAGATTAGGCGCTATACAAAGTCCTCATTATTGTTATTATTATTACAAGCCCAGTTAGTGATATCAAGGTCATCTTCGAATTTGAAGGACGAGCAACAACTTGGTTACGGTTACGTAATCCATTCATTGTAATAAATTGAATTGCAGTACAAGTGTAAGAATCTGTACTAGTCCTGTTTTAATCGTATGTCAATGGATGAAGATGATTGTTGTTGTTGTTGTAGAGTTTAACGCCATTTTTCGGCACAAGATAGGCTATACATGGCTGTCAGTATAAAACGTGGAGGACGAACCCGGAAAACCCCAGAAAAAACCACCGACCTACCGGCAAGCTTTCTCACATACCCACATTGGCCGAGCCCGAGTCTCGAACCCACGTAGACAGAGGTGAGATGGCAGTGATCCGTAACGATGAGTGTTTTAGACCATTAGGCCACTCTTGGCTCCTGGATGAAGATGATGTGTTCTGCGGAAACAATACAACGCTAGAAGTACGGTCTATTATGATGGACCCAATTATGTCCCTTTAGGACTTGATTGTTCAAATGTTTCTCAGGAATATTATTATATACATCCCTGAAACTAATACCTGTTATTTAGATTTTTTTAAATCATGTGAAATTGGCATTATTTCTTGTGAATATATAATGAGCTTCTATTTACAGTTTCTCACATTCGTATGTAATACCTTGTTCATTTCCCTCTCTGGTTGCTTCCTCCACTGTATTACCATTACAAGCGTGTTGGGTTTACAAATTATTTATATCTCTGGTCGTTTGCATTGTGATTTGCCATTTCATGTTTCTATGTCATCCATAAATTTTCTTTTTGGCATTTATAATATTTTATAAGTGGTTTCATTCCAATATTTATTGCACTTTTTATTTGTGTGGTTTATTTCCAACTGCTGCTTGACGTCAAATGAAAATTCTGCGAAAAGAGTTTCTCCCAGATCATCACACTGTGAAAGGGGCAATTGATTTTACTTTCATCTACAGAGTGTAAACAATCATGATATGTCAATTTGTGTTTGGTTAACTTTCTGTTAATTCTATGTGACAGAAATTTTTGTGCATGTAATTAGAGAGGTTTAATAACCCCAATGTGCCTTTAATTATATTTATTTTGTTTAAAACCTCATATTTTAGAACTTTACATCGTATTTGCTTTTCAGCGATTTCGTACACGTTTTTGGAAACAACTTTATGCTTTTGAAGTTTATCTCATTTGATTTCTTCTGTGAGGCTATTTATTATCAAGCTATGAGCTTTTCTGCGTTGTAGAAACTTATTCACGTGTTTCATGTAGATCGTCTAGTTATTTACCTGAAATCTCTCCCCCCCTTGATTTGTAATAAAAAAAAATTAATCTGTTTGTATCAAACTAGTTTTAGCTTCTACATTTTCTAATGTACTTTTTCTCCAGATGTCACAGTTTCAAACCTCATTGCCATTTGAACAACTTGCATCATCCTTATCATTTCCAAATATGGTTATTCTACAGAGGTCTTGCGCCACTGGAAAATTACCGTATAGCTGTTTTAAATAATGGTTTTTTTTAAAAAATTATATGTCTGGTCATGTATAAAAATACCACGAGAACACTCACCCCGATAAATTATATGCAGGCATTGTTAACAAGTCAATAGGACGACTGAAATATGTGCTTTTTATTTTTCAGCGGTTTGAAACGTTTCCGTTTCTATCCAACACATGATTATTTCAGATTTATCTCAAATATTGTATGTGATTGACTCTGCTGCAGCCCCTTTATATTCCAAAAAAAACAAAACAAAAAAAAAAAACATGTTCATTTTCAAATAAAACATCGTCCTGCATAAGTTATGTCCCTTTATTTGTCAGATTATTGTAAAAACGTAACCTTGTGAAATTTACGAGATCATTAGTTTGTACTATAAATTAAGGTGATTGTGTTTACCCACATGCAACACACGATTTATTTATTCTTCATGGTTCATTTATTAAACTATTTGGTGCCCGGATTGATGGCGGTTATTTCAGTGAGATCAGCATTGAAAATATATATCTCTTCTTAACATTGTAGGACATATTAATTTTATATTTGAGACTTTTATTCACCTCAGTAATGTGCGAAATTCAATTTGCAGTTCTGTTATACTGGAAGAATAAATTTCATCACATGATCGAGTGATGATCGAACTCAAATCACCTGCATGACAGTATCACGCGGTGCTTCCGGTCCTTCCCAAAGCACTGATCGTTCCAGATTAGCATTTCCATATTTATTTCTCCTCCCCCCCCCAACCGTTACGGGTCATCAACATATTGATTGCAGACTGCACTCTCTTTCCACTGTGCAAGACGGGTATGAAGCTAGTTTCTTTAAATACAAATATACCCAACTTAAACACGTTTAAGATTTTTTTCTTCTCTTGGGATCAAAGAATATTCCCACATTTTGTGTCAGATATCGTCTTTCGAAATTCAACAGAACTTGCGATGGTCATTTAGCATCTAATACACACTCACACCTTACTAACGAGAATGTGTCTTGTTACCTGCTCTCGCATTCCTACGTAAACCATGATATAATTAGACCTCTTTGGATAAAACATCATAACCCTCTGCGGCTTTAAATTACCAGCTCAGCTGTGCCAGTCGGCACACATTCATCCATTCTCGATTGAAGAGAATCCCTAAATGAATTACACGCGAATTAATGGACATGTCCCCTTGCCGTAACTACTTTACTTTGCTAATTAGCAGTTCAGTGACAGAGAAAAAAAAAATCAATTATCAGCATAAATGAATCAAATTATTCAAGACAGATAACTGACATATTTACATAGTTTGTATAAGAAGTAATGCATGAAATCTTACACTACATGATTTCCATTACATACAACACAACCGAATCCGAACTCATTCATATAACGAAATAGTGCATGACGGTCTTACAAACACGAATCATATAACAAGCACGATTATTTCTGTACTCAAGGAAAAACTGAAGTATGAGTTTTGAAACGTATGAATTCAACAATTAATCACAAATTTATATCAGTGAACACTTTGTAAGTAATCGAGACTAACCTTGTGCTATATTCGAGATTTGTACCTCACTGTGAAGTCGAGTCTCTATCCTTCCGTGTTCCTGGTTTTCCGACACACGTCCAAAGACAGTTTATCTATAAATCGTATATTTCCCGGCGCTAAATTCGGGCTCACATCAGAAACTTAGACTGACTAATTTCACCGGGGGGGGGGGTGTTCTTAAAAGCCTGCATTCCATTTGGGAACACACATACGCCCTCGTTTAGCGTGGCCAATCAAGATTGCTACTTTAATCGCCACAAATTTGTATCACTCACATAGAAGTCAGAATAATCCTCTCGATTCCGCCTTTATTAATAACTATTATGTAAAATATAAATTCATGACACCTGTTTCAAACGGCCCCCGACTTCCTAAATTTTGTCCCGTTTTATCTCATATTCTCGACGTTTACCACTATTGACCTTGCGTTAACGTTGCACTCTTATCTGGCTCTAATCTTTAGCCAAGCGAGTCCTAATTTAAATTCAATTCGCGCTCAAAACAGGGCAGATTCCATCCCTCGCAGTCAGCAACTTAAGGCATACATCAAATTTAATGTTTAAGTGTCACGCTGACCCCGACAGAATATACAGCTAAATTATTTCTACTAAATTTTACATTAACAGTCGATTTTTCTATCTTTGAATAAAAAATGTATAAAATGTTCCATTTTTCATGATAATTATTCTTTTTCAAAGACACAATAATACATTATAGATTGTATTATTCTGCCGAATTTTACACTAAAACCCAACAACGATGTCCATGCTTCACTACAGTAATGTAAATGCTTAGATTTCACATAATATTACCTACTTTTAATATAACATTTAATGTCTAAATAATACATAACTTAAATATAAGAAAAGATTAGTATAAATATGTTTCTGCAATGTATTTGTGACCGTGCCGATATTTTTTATATAAACTTATGGCCCCATATCCTATGATTTTTACATTTTACATAATTAAAATATGCTGAAAAGAAAGCGCAAATCCCGTAAGGATGCATTTAAAAATTACATGTGTGAATCATATTCAATGCAGGGTCTCAAATTTGACATGATACATAATATTTCAAAACGCATGGTTTGGCTTACAAATGCATGAGAATTTTTCAACTACAGACATTTTCCCCGTTAAATGTCTTAAATTTGCCAACTAAAAGCAACAAAAACCTATGAAAACCAAAGATCCGAATCAGTAACCTGAATATTAATAAGATTACGATAACGCTTCGCATTTTTTTTTTAAAAAAAATCACTTTCTTACATGTGCTGCTTGAGGTTCGATGTTTGTGGTGAACACTCAGGCAATGGGACTTGTTTCGTCTCATACATGCCAATTAGTTATCAGTGTTGCTGACCGTTTTATATTCTGCTTCCGTTTACATGAAGCTTGTGAAGCAGCACCAAAAACAAAAAAATGCTATACAAATAGGCAAAATTCATTTGTTTTGTACTCTCCCTGTTCTGACAAACTAAATTTTCTAGCTTACATTCCTGTGGAGATTTACATACAAAAATTTTACATGTAAAGTCCAAGCCAACGATAGGTACTCATTAGTATATAAGTCTGAATGGTTTCGTATAGTTAATTTGATTTTCATGTTATTTTATAGGGATACAAGCTGGTGATACAGAAAAACTGGTCGACTCAAACTGCACGATTTCTTATCGACGTCAGACATTATGATTTTCAATGCAACTTTATCAAGAAGGTGGCAAACCTTTACGGCTCGTAAACTGCTAGCGTAATAATCAGATATGATTGCTTGCTGAAATAAGCGACCAGCAATTTAGCGACTATGGCCAGAATCACGCCTCACCTCGTCAATACTCGATTCTTGATGGTGAACACGGTTTAGATAAGTTTTAATTTTGGCGAATTACGTTGCTTTTTGTCAGTATTTACTTGTACGTATAAACATATCAGCATGCAACAACTCGCATGATTCAATCCGAAATTGTTAAGTGCAGACTCTAGTTTTCACGTGCGACGGATTTTGTTTTTGATAGACGCTAGACTTTCTGTGAAACCGCAGTTGTGATCCTGATTGGTTGAGTGATTTCTGTAATACGGTACTGTTCTACAGTTGGTCGATACTGCTTCATTGTCAACAAAAATTATTCACAAGTCTCAGTAAGCGAAATTGATCCATTCTCCACCGACCATCGACGGTCAGACAAAATAATTATCTTGCATTTTGCATCCTACATTATTAAATGAAATAATCACTGGTCTTCTGGGAGAGCTATTAAAGTATGATAGCTTCTGACAGCCATAAGAAAATATGGTCTGCAGAGGTATCGGATGTCAATTCTGCAGAAATCCAGTACCAGTTGTATCTACGGACACTAACTTTGAGTCTGAAAAGCGGTAAATGCCGATACCGTAGGGCAAATAGCTAAACCCAAACCACCAATCGAGTGTCCTTTACCTGTATATGATTTCTTGTTATTCTTGATTATTATTATTATTATTATTATTATTATTGCTTTTGTTTTCAATATATGGCGATAAAGATGCAGTCATTTCTGAAAAAAATTATCCAAGCCTGGAAATGAAACTTTAACATAAGCACATCGCACATTTTATTTACCAAGACCTCGTGTGGTATATCCAGTCTAACAAGAAAAATCGGTTATTGCGAATTCCGGGATAGTTGCAATTTTTATTCGTTCTAACAGTATCTACATCTCTATATTTGCCTCAATTTATTGCAAATTCCGTGGTGCATGTGTCGGATTAGTTTTGATAGTCAAACATATATTGTTGTTTGCTTTTTATCATATTATGTATAAATTTTTATTTGTGTAATATTAAATATAAACAGCTATTTATGTCATTATATATATATATATATATATATATATATATATATATATATATATATATATATATATATATATATATATATAGATATAGATATAAGCTGTTACATATGACATATTGTATATAAACTAGTATTATATATCAGCTGTTATTTGTCATTATATGTAAGCTGATATTCATATTGTATGGGTCTCTGTTTATGTCACATAATTTAAGCCGTTATTATGGCATATTATTTATAAAATTTAATGTCATATTATACATAAGCTGTTATGTATGTCGCATTACATATACGCTGTTATTTACGTCATATTAAATATAAGCTGTTATGCATGTCGCATTATATATACGCTGTTATTTACGTCATATTAAATATAAACTGTTATGTATGTCGCATTATATATATATATACGCTGCTATTTATGTCATATTATATATAAGCTGTTATGTATGTCATACTATATGTAAGCTGTTATGTATGTCGCACTATATATACGCTGTTATTTACGTCATATTAAATATAAGCTGTTATTTAGGTCATATTAAATATAAGCCGTTATGTATGTCATATTACATATAAGCTGTTATTTAGTGCATATTAAATATAAGCTGTTATTTAGGTCACGCGTCATATAATGTATCACACGAAACTAGATAGGCAGATTAGTGTGCAGCATTGGTTCAAACTCATATTTCATGTAATCTTTAACACTGAAAAATATTTTCTTAAAGACGCAAAAAGCAGCCAATTTTGACTTAATAGCTGCAAAATATAAAAAGTCGTGTGATGAACAATATTATTGGACATTAGTATTATTATCGTCATTTTCGTCTTCATCTACTTATTAGGATCCAATGTGAATCATGCCATGTGCATGACCAGTTCGAAGGTCTCTAAAAGAGAAACGTTCAGTACCCAACTCGCATTTGTGATTGCTAACTCCTCAAATACACTTTTCCCCCGCAATTCCATCGAATACCGAAATAAAAATATCGACCGCTCCGGTTGCCTAAGTTGTTACAGCGACCACATCGATGCCGGAGGTCGCGAGTTCAAACCCCAGTCGATTCATACCAAAGACATATAAGAATGGTATTAGCAGCTGCCTTGCTTGGCGCTCAGCATTAAGAGGTTAGTGTTAGGACTAGTCTGTGGCATGATAATGTAACTGGACTTGAATATTCTGCACAGCTCGCGGTATTCTTGCGAGTGGAGCCAATGTACAGATAAATTCCGGCAGTCCCTTGTAAAAGTCTTGTGTGTTTACAAACCAATTACATACCTTAGTTTGATGATAAAACTTGCGGACTCTTTGCGAGCTGAATCAAATACACGTGAATCTCGTTTTGAATTAAATAGGCTTGAATCTCGTTTCTGAATTTCGCACAAAAATCAGTCTCCAGCATTTCACATCCAACAAATCGTTAGCTTCTGATACTAACTTGGTCGTCCCAATATAAGGAACCAAGGATGATTCACGAAGTTAGCCGCCCTTCTGCTGTGCTCAGTTTTTAACACCGCAACAAGCTTCTTATAAAATCCGCTACAATTTGTACGCTATTTCGTATCCTGGAACATGACTATTTTCCAATAAAAGCTGTGACCTTCCGGTGTGCAGAAGTATGGAAACACTGAATAAAGAACCAAAACCAAAAAAAAAAAACCAAAAAAAAAAAAAAAAAAAAATAAACAAGAGAACTCTGCTACACCTGATGATAGACCTATTACCTGCTTTTTGAAAGGCTCAGACTATCGCAGAAGAAAATAGTTTCGCTTTATGTAATGTGGTTTATCCAAGTCGCTTATCTGCAGTTTGCCATAAGCCTGAACATGTGGTCTCTATACGTATTCTCCGTGAATATCAACAATGATTACATCAAAGGTCAGCAGCAACAATTACTGACCCAAAACAATGAGTTCATCTTTAAGCACGAAGTCCTGATGATGGCCTTGAGATGAAATGTCCAGAATAGACGGAAAGCCTTTTCTTGGTAATGAAAGTGTGGAGCTTTACGAGCGATATGGATCTTCGTGGCGTAAATGCAAGTAGATGGGTCCACCAATAAGAAATGTATTGCTGGTTCCGCCTGCCGACTTCCAAAGTAGATAAGATGCAGGACCAAAGACAGGTGAACTAAGTAAGGTTTGAGAGCAATTCAAATGGTGTCTTATTCCGAGAGGTTAATACCCATGATAACTTCCATTTGGCAAGGATACGATGCCATTGACCAAGTAGAATACAAATGAATAAACGAGCAGATACGTCTTTGGTTTGTTTTACATCCTCTCTTCCATGATATCAGAGTATGCCAGTGATCGTGGAACGGTAGGTTTAACTAATTGGTAACAACTGTTTCCTATCGAAGAGTCATAGGAAGTTAGATATTGAGGTATGGATATTTACATGGGTATAAAGTGCTTTGTGTACTCCACCGAGATTATATTCCATTGCCTTTATACACCTCTAAGGTGGACTGCCATCTCACATGAGGAGGGTCCCCGAGTGGCCGAGTGGTCTAAAGCGCTCACCGTTACAGATCACTGCCATCTCACCTCTGTCTGCGTGGGTTCGAGTCCAAGGCTCGGCTAGCGTGGGTAGGTGGGAAAGCCTGCCAGTAGCTTCTCGTTGGTCGGTGGTTCTTCCCCGGGTTTTCCAGGGTTCTTCCTCCACCATTAATACTGGCCGCCATGTATAGCCTATCTTGTGCTGAAAAATGGCGTTAAACCCTAGAACAACAACAACAACTCACATGAGGATACTTCACTACTTGAAAACTGTTTGTTCTTAAAGGTGTACTTCATAGGATTCAGACGTGCAGACTCAGTAAATATGGACTGGGGTGAAACACCAGCCATCGTGGTTTCTGAATTCAGAAGAGAAAATATCTCCATACTGGCAATTATGTTGCGATTGAAGAGCCTTCAATATTTCCCAGTTGAGTTTATTAATCAGGATGAGGAGACACGCATATTTCCCGATTCCTGTATCCTCATCTGGATCAGAGGTATAGGAGGAGTATTCATTCGGTCATTCCAATCTATAAAAAGAGCATAAATTATTCTGGTCTTTCGTGTCCAGGACTGGTGAGACAAAGGTTGAGGTTTTATCTTGTCATTAATAGGTCCATCAAGTATCTATTGAGTGAAAACTGAAGAATGAAAGGAACACTGGTTTGTGTAAGTTCCTTCTCGCTGAACCACGAGTCTGCCCATACATTGCCCAGCTTAGTAAATGTCGAACATAAGTATGGATTGCTAATGAGGAAACCACTTTAGAAAATCCCAAACAATAATACAAAGGTCTGAGTACTTGTTACGCTTTGTTGTTTGAGAGAGTCAACGCGATGAAGTTATTGGATAGAGAGAGGACTCCATTTCCTCGTAGGTTCTCTAGCCACCAATGAAAAGCTTTCAAACACGGTTTCCATCCCTATGATGCTGACATGTAATAATGATCTGTGGGGGGGGGGCACGCTTCTATGGTAGTGGGAAATGGTAGGAGACCTGCTTTCCTAGCCCGCTGTGTTCGCATCTGGAGTGATAGTGATTGCCGGAGGTTGTGCTTACAAAGCTATCGCCAATGCGAGTCCTAAGTGGTTTCTCTGAGTGCGAGATGCAACCTCTTTGTTGCAGATTGTGAGAGTTGGCTCAATGGTCACAGGTCCGATCTTAATTAGGACCACATAATCACTGTTCTAGTAGCGCAATTTAGCCACGAAAAACTAACACTTCGGCTATCGCATTGAGCCAAATTCGGCGCGTGAAGGAATTCTCTAATGGGTAGATTGCTCAAACTAGGCATGGAACTAACCATTACATAAATTATATTCTCGTTCCGGGGGGGGGGCACATTCTTTATACTTGAACATTAATTCCAGACCTAGTCGACGGAATCTTGTAATGGTACGATGTAGGAGATGTTCTTGCTGACAATGAGATTGCGTAGTCTCCCACAATTGATAATGTTAGGCTCCGGTGCTGCATTCCATCGCAAACTCAAGAGCATAACTGTTGGTTAACTGCTCTTAGACTGAGGACCAACTGACGAGTGCTGCGTTGTAGTTGTAGAACTCTGGACAAAGGCTTAGTAGGTGCGTTGAACATGATACAGAGTCCCCACGAAACTTGTTGGGTCCGCATGGTAAACCTTCCCTAATGAGCTAAGGAAAATTGGAGCCTTCTCCCTACCGGGATCTGTGATAAAGACTGGATAGGGGGACCTGTATGTACATCATTGAGATAGAGATGGTCTGGTGGAACTCTGCTGACAATGATCGACCTCCATTCTGACTCAACTTAGATGTATGATTGTTTCCCAGTGGTATGTGCTCTAAGGACATCCCTGCGATCCTGCTGGATGCCTTGCAAATCCCTCCACTATAGCTGAAGCAGAGGAATGGTGGCATGTTGGAAATTCCGCCAACCTGATCAAAAGAAGGGAACATATGATGAAGGTTGCGAGCATATATTGGGCCATGAATGATCTATAAAGTGGGAGTTCAGAGCACTGTATCTTTTTCCACCTGTTCTTAGTTGATAGCTGCTATTACGGCTACAGTATACTGAGTCTGTCATGACGTGGACTATGCTATGGAGAACGCCCCTGCTTATTCCATGGACTAAAGTCGTGGAGCACCCTGAATTGATACTATGACTTATCAAGTATATGCTGTGGTCGTGGACCCAATGCTGCCTTGTAGATAGCCTAGTCCAGTCAAAACGGAAGTAGGTCATCTGTGTGGGGAGAACTTCGTCTAATTCATTATGTTGGGTCTGGTTACAGGACGTTTGATCACCTACCTATATCTACTGTGCCAGAGGATACTTTTGGCTGTTTGTTTGCTCTTTCCCTAGCTGTTCAGCAATATATATTAGTAAAACCCTGAGGTGACAAGGTCTATAGGAATTGCTAATAAGGAGGAGTCCTGTGTTGGTGACCCATACATATTTCGATTTTGGAAGCAACTTAAAGTAGAATCTTCAGAGTTAATTTCACCTGATGTCAGAACTGTACGCCTGGCAGGTGATATATATATATATATATATATATATATATATATATATATATATATATATATATATATATATATATATATATATATATATATATATATATGAGGACATCTGATGGAATTGGGCACGTAAGTTTGGTTCAAGTTTGCAGGGTGCAGTTCACTCATCCAGGTAGGAACTAATAACGATGAGGAAACGTGAATGCCTGTATTGTCGTTTACAGATTAAGGTAGTTAAATTGTCTCCTGTCTCCTGCTCTACCTGAAAAGTATGTAGTTGGAGATGAATGTTGATGGTGGTGGCCCACTCCACTTGCAGCACTGACGAGTCAGATTGCATTACTTCTAACATGTCACTAAGTAGAATCCCTTGGGTGTCAGAGACTTGAGGGCAAGTGAATAGACATCTCTTGAAAACTGTATGTTTTAAAGTGCTATGCAGATAAGTTTGATCCATGAGGGTTTCTACATAAACTGTGCATCTTCCACAGGGAGTACCTAGCAGCACTATGTGAGTTAGATTTATCCACATGAAATTGATTTCATAAAGTGCGTTCTTGGGTATTACTGCACTAAACTGGGGCAGTCATGAAAATGAACATGTCCGTTTTCTGGCAGCTGATTCTGTATAATCGATTGTGATCATGGTCCATTTTGACCAGAGTTATTTGCCCAAGTCTAGTCGTGAAGGAATACGGCCATTTGGCTGGTATAATATTGTCTAGTTCTTGAGGTTGTGATGGGGTATGGAATATTGATCCACGTATTCGGTCCATAATTCTGATATGCGAGACTGCAACTGATGCTTGCTGCTGCTTTCCATCTCACTGCCCCAATAAGATAAGGTTCGCAAATATTTTCATACCCCAAGCTATAATTGACTTTGTCCTTCCATAACATGCAAATCCAACAAGTATTCAAGGGATGACAATCAGAGAACTACACATGTTGAGTGGTTGTCAGACTGGTCTCGCCCATGGTCTCAATCTGCAAGACCGTATTTACATTTAGTGTAGTCAGAGTCCTGACATTTGAGCTTGTAAGAATCCATGTATGTTTACCCAGTACAATAAAGACCTGCAGAGGGGTGCGTTTGACCTGTACAGGAATAGAATGATAGCCTAAGCATTAATATGTAGAATAATCAATTCTAGTTACAAATAATATATAGGCATGTGAATTTTGACTTCCTGTGCATGTAGAACCACTGGAGTATCACTTATAGTATGCACATGTATGGACTGGAGGGCAAGTAATCAATTCTAGTAACAGCTTACCCTTACTAAGGGCAATTGTTGATTGCCCTTGCAGATTAAAGTCACCCAGGCACTGCTTATAGTAACATGCATGAACTGAGTCATCCATGTATAGAAAACTAACAAGGTTTCTATATTTCACACGAAAACCTGTACATAAAAAAGGAACTGAAGCACCATTACGAGACGATATTACCAGAGGGAAAAGGACCAATGACGTTCTACAGGTAAAATGAAGTCACCAAGACATAAATATATATTATCAATTCAAAATACTACCTGTAGGAAGGCTCAAATCAGTGAAGCTTGTCATTTAGACACAATGATTGCATTAATATAGAAAACTTACATGTATGCATCTGGTCATAGTGGAGATTATACACGTTAAGAGTTTCTCTTGCCATTACAGACTTGCCAGCATATGTAATTAAAAGTATAGCCAGAACTATTATGAAGTCACATAGACTACTGATGCAAGTATGTAATACTATTATGCGATGGCAAAATGATGGAAAGAAAATTTGGAAGGAGTATACTTCCCTTTTGAAGTCAAGACTCCTCCAACTTTTAAGTGTAGAGCTTCCAGAAACTTTGTAGATTTTGTGAGGTCTCTTCTGACAACAGCATGCTGCTTGGCATGAGTGGAAGTAGTAACCGAGACATTCATGAGATTTGGTGCCAATCCCAATACCAAGGGTAGATCACTCTGCCTGACCTAGGTGGGCAGATACCTTTCAGCTTTTTTTCGACAAATGTGTGATCTGGGAGTAAGGCAGTAGTAGTTCTCCTATGGTATTATGACTTGGGAACACATTTAAAGAAGAAATGCTTTTGTTTTTAATAACGTATACCCTCAAATGTTTATTCCAAAGACTTATCAGACTTGCTGAAACCCTAAAGTATAATAAAATATTAAGGTCTGTGGGTCTGTATTCTTTAAAGGAATAATGCCCCCCAAAATTTACTATTTATAAATGATATTCTGAACAATGAAGTTCATGGTACAATGTACATGAATTTATAATGATGGAACCAACCTTTCCCATTATGCAGGGTTCCTCAACTGAAATTATATATAAATTATTTACTGAATCCCAACCATAAATTTCAGAAAAACTTTGGCTCACCAAAAAGATTTCACTTGTCTTAAAAGCCAAGAAAGGCTACAGAAATAGTTATAATATGTTCGTGAAAGTGAGAGAACTATTTGAGTGTGTGTGTGTAATTTGGTTTTTTAATGTAGCTTTACAAATATTTCATTTATATTTCTACAATGTCTACATTGTGGCATTTTATAGTGATGTCTAGCATTGAGGCATCATGCCAAGACACATAGCATGATGTCCCATCCAGTCCCATCCTGACACCAGGCTGACCAATCCTAAGACTAACTTCTTAATGCTGAGCACCTAGTGAGGCAGCTGTTAGTACCATTTTTTAAGGTCTTTGGTATCACTCTGCCAGGGTCCAAACCCGTGACCTCCCATATCCAAGGCAGACACTCTAACCACTGGAACAGTGTAAGAATTATTTGAAACAAAATCACTAACTGAATGGAAAATGCAACTTCATCCACGAAACCAAATGGACAAGGCATTTTGATGAAACATTAAAAAATTAATGCTATAAATTTATTGTTTTTACAGAATTTGGATTATCAAAAAAATAATAAATGTTTATCTTGGAGATTCACTTGAAACAGTGAACCATTCTATTTGGGACTGTGTTACTGTGAAGGTGTTTTGGAATGATTTAAACCTGTTGATCATAAATAATATAAATAATGTTAATTTCTTGCTTACCTTTTTATTTAAAGCTTAACAGTAGGTGCTTTTGTTGCAATGTAATAAATTTTATACAACTGATATATAAATACATATATATTATGTGCCATGAAAGAAAGTCTCCATCTCTTTTGTTTAGAAACTTTTAAAAATGTTATTACATTAGTGAGACAGAATTAGCCAAGAGAAACAATAAACTACAATGTTTGGAAACTTAATGCACAAATAAATTAATATAAATTAATATAGGAGTATTGCACAGATATCATTTTGTTTGTTGTTTGAAACTGCTCATATACATTTATGATACCTCCACATACTCAAATTGTCACTTTCTTTTTCACTTTGCACATATTATCTTAAATTAGCTTAGTAAGATTTATAGGCATATCTATTTTATTTGAATGTTTTTACTCACAATACTTTTCTGATTCTCATTGGTCTCCAGCTCCTTGTTTTCTTTCTTACACATCCAAGGAATGTTGAATAAATGTGTTAAATGCTGTAATGTGTGTGTGTGATTTGGAGTTTGAATGTAGCTTTAACAATTTTCCAGTTATATCACTATGATGCCTGCAGTGTGCCAGTTTACAGTGATGTCCAGCACTGGGGCATCATGCCGCAGACTTGTAGCATGATGTCTCACCTAGTCACATTATCCTGACACCAGGCCGTCCAGTCCTAACTCTCAATGCTGAGCTCTAAGTGAGGCAGCTACTAGTACCATTTTTATAAGTCTTTGCCATGACTTGGCCAGGCTTCGAGCCAGTGACCTCCAGCTGAGATGGACACTCTAACTATGTATGTATGTGTGTGTGTATGTATGCATGTATGTATGTGGGTAGGTATGTATGTATGTATGTAGCATGCATGCACTCATGTATGTATGTATGTATGTATGTACGTATGTTGATTTACAGGTATATATACAGCAATATCATCATATAAATATATTTTCTCTAAACTGACTAATTTCTAACAGATGTTTAAAAAATTTCTTTTCCATTCAACCAGAACTTTTTGCTCCTTATTCCCAGTCCAAAGTTTAGCTGCTTGAAACATTTATACAGAAAACACATGTGGAAAAAAAAGGAAATTGTAAGGTAGTCCATGTATGATGCCTTGATCCAGAGCTAAACAAGTATGTTGAATATTAAAAAAATAATATCAGAAAGATAACTTGAAATCAGTCTAAACTTCTAGCCTTACTGGATTATTCCATACTGAAACTTCCATTGAAAACATTAAAGTAGATCTGTGCAAAGTAATTTAAAGTATTTAATCCTATAGACAAATGACCTCAACAAAGACCATCAATGTTCGTCATATTTTTCTTACTATTGAGTCTTTGTTTTTTACAGTGCTTAAACATGATATATATTTATAAAAGCATATACTTTCATCAGCTGCGCAAAGAAAAAACCCATTATTATGCTGGCTGAAAACCAGTTCACATCAATTACCAATTATTGCTATAAGGTATATATCTCGTTAACAGATGCCATTTTCAAAAATACTTATTATGTATACCTTTAAAAGATTATTTTGTGAGTTAACTTTTACAATAAGTACAAATTCATGTCCACTTGTAAAATTTTAGTTTAAGCAACAGTTGGTATAGGTCGATAACTGGTCTTCTTTGTGCAGAGTAATAGTACATTAAACTCCATAAATATTCTGGAGGTAGTCGAAGAAAAGAGGTAAATCCCTATGGTGCTATATTGATCATGATATTTTGCATGAGAACATGGCTGGGGTGGCATCTGTCAAAATTGGCATCGTTTGAAAGATAAAAAGAAGTACTTCAATAAATTATTTTATTTGACATTATTGTTAAGACAGTGACACAGAAATGTTCCTGCTGCTTACAATCTTGGCTCATACTAAGCACGCTGTACCTTCTGTTTTACAACATATAACACACATACAGAAAACCTTTCCAAATTTGTATATTTTATATATTTCTTCAAACATAGTGTCTTAAAGCTTTAACAACATTATGATTCCACGACAATTGACTGGTTAAGTTTTGGTTGCTACAGCAACACATAAATATTATTTAGTGCCATGGCAATAGCAGTATAATAATAACTTGCCCAGAGATACACCAGGCTATCCGATCTAAGCTAATCTGATTGCTGGATTTAAACCAGCATCCTTTGGTCATAAGTCTGAAATGTTAACCACTGAGTGCCAGTGCCTCATCTGGCAAACAAACACTGAATACCTTTATTTTTGTTGTACCATATTCTTGGGGTTTGCAAGAAATGATGTTTTGTCAGTACCAAAATCAGTGGTTATACATCTGACAGGGAAATGGGTATGATGTGGTGGTGGGGTCTCTTAATTTTATGAATATTTCATTGTAGTTGCCTGACCTTGTCAGAAGAGGGAAGCAGGGTCAATACTATCTTACACATCATATTAGCTAGGCCAGAAAAGCAATGGGTACATAATAAATAGCATGTGGCAAAACTGGTAGAAACAAATCCACAAAAAAGGATCAGTACAAAACAAATGATTTCTCAGCGTACAATGAGTCTGGTTTGGTCTCACTTTGTGAGGTTTAATGCCATTTTTCAGTACATGACTGGTTGGACAAGTCAGCAAGTAAATTTGGAAGAGGAAGAACCAAAAAGACATTGGGAAGAAGCACCAACACATGAGAAGCTACTGGCAAGGTTTCTCACACAGCAATGGTCAAGCCAAGATTGGGAGGTGGGGTGAGACGAGTGAGTGATTTGTAAAGACAAACGCCTTAGACCACTCAGACACCTGGGGCACTAATGTATAATCAGAAACTAGTTTCAAAGGCTGTTTATTAAACATGCATGATGAAGCTTTTCCTTTTTTAATCTTTCTTTAACATGAAGTAAGTCTGACTTCGAAATCTTAGTTATAGAACAAATGTTGTTCCCATACTTAATAATAACAGAAGTTCCATCAGATGATTTAACCACAAGATATAATAGGTCTGCAAATAGGGGAGTCAAAAAATGTGAATCATATTACAGGTGAGGTTGCCTTATAATGGAATACGCCATACTGAGTATTACTACTACATTATGTAATGGAATCCCAGTATCCAGAGCATAATCAATGCTTATATAGCTCACCTTTATGTATATTGTTTTCTTGTTTTGGGTTTAATGACATTTCTCAGTGCAAAATAAGCTACACATGGCGGCCAGTATAACTGGTGGAGGAAGAATCTGGGAAATCATGAGTAACAATGTCCAACCCATGGGAAGCTACTGCCAAGCATTTGCACATACCCATGTTGGCCAGGCCTGAGATTTGAACCAATGCGGACAGAGTTGAGATGTCATTTATTGATACAAGATGAGTGCTCTCGACCACCCAGTCATCTGTATGTATCTTTTACTAGTCTCCAAAAGCCATTATTATAAAGAAACTAAATTGGGACTAAAAAGGCATCTTGACATTTAAACTGTTTTTGTCAATTATTTTATCTTTACATGAACTTTTAATCTTTTAAAATTTTATAATGTCAACTTTAATTGGCAATATATAGTACATATTGTGCTGATATGCTGTGAAACCACCTATCCACCTACCTACCAACAATAACAGGAGGTAAAAGACATAAAAAATATAAAAGAAAAAAAACATTCTTTGTTACCAAGCAGAGGTGCTATAATGGGTTGATAAAATCCCAAGACTAACATTTTGGCATTATATTTTTGTTATCATTTTCCGCATCCAGAAGCCTAAAATTAGTGGGTGAAAATCGCAGGCTTTGAGTAACTCTGGAGTGAAAGTCAGCAGTACATAGTTCATGCACCATTAACTACCTAGATTAGCCACTATAGATGAGGCCTCACACTTAAAGATGCAGTCCAAGTCCTATACTCATTCATATGTACAATACACATTTAGCATGCTGTACAGTCATTAATACGAAAAGGCCTCACACTTAAAGATGCAGTCCAAGTCCTATACTCACTCATATGTACAATACACATTTAGCATGCTGTACAGTCATTAATACGAAAAGGCCTCACACTTAAAGATGCAGTCCAAGTCCTATACTCATTCATATGTACAATACACATTTCGCATGCTGTACAGTCATTAATACGAAAAGCATACAAGTGAATAAACATATTTATTGTAACTTCCAACTGCATTGGTCAGAAATGGCCTTCTAAGTAAGCTAGGAGGAATATAGGTCAAGCATGGATTGTTCTGTGTGATCATAAATACAAATAATTAACCCATGTTAGTAAAGCATAAAATTAAGGTCATATTGACCTTTGAGGATGTTGTTACAGCCAAATATCACGTTTTGTGACTGCACCCAAGCAATGACTTTTAACAAAAAATTTCAACAAAGTCACTGAAACACTGGTCACATAGACCTATTTTTGCCAAAGCAATTAGGAATTTATCAAGATGTGTCTACTATGTTTCGCTATTCTAGGTAGGATAGTATACAAATAAATATGCCCAAAACGTGTGTGATCATGGGCTATATGCAAAAACTTGACCAAAGATGAAACATTAGTTCACAATGAGCTTCTTTTGTTTAAAGGGTATGGTAGTAAATGAGATGCATTATCATCATCAATTTCATGATTCTAGCACAGGAATGAATATCAAACATTAAATTTAACCCAAGTCAGTGAAGTGTAAAATACTGGTCATAATAACCTCCTAGAGAAATGACAGCCATCAAAATACATCCACTCGTCAGGCTACATGATTCAAGTTTGCATAGTGTGTATATAAGATGCCAAAAACCTATGTGCTCACGAGCTAAATTCAAAAATGTAACCTACGCCTTCAAAATGTGAAATAAAGGTGACAGTGATCTTTTTGGTATGGGTGTAGTACTAAGAGAGATGGATACAGTCATCTAGTTTATTAATACAAGCATAAAAAGCAACAACATCATACAAAACAAATGTCAATGAAGTGTTAAATTTGGATCACAGTAACCAATGAGAGTGAAGAACATCAAGATGCTTCTTCTCATTAAGTTGTGTGATTTCAGTTAAAATAGTATTATACTGGACATAATAAAAAACAAATAATGTGGCCAAGAGTTACACAAAACCTTAGCCTACAGAAGTAAAATGTGACATTAAGGTCACAATGATCTTATTTTCTTGTAAGGGTGTAGTCTGGGTCACAACTAGCTTCTTTTGTAGCAATGGTGTGGTACTAACAGAGATGTATACAATCTAGTTTGATGATTCAGGCATGAACAGTGCTTGAGACCGAACCAAGTCAGCAAAGCATGAAAAATATGTCACAGTGATATACTTCTGTGATTGGGATGTAGTACTCATCAAAATACATTCCTTCACCAAATTTCATTAATCTAAGTATTTGGTCACGAGCTGAGTGCAAAATTTTAACCTAAGCCAATAAAACATGAAAAGTAGGTCACAGTGATCTTTGTTTGTGGCAAGGCTGTGGTACTAACAGATAGGTATATAATCATAGTCTGACTCTTCTACCATTAGCATGATTTAAGAAACAAACTTTAAACACAGAGTTTAACCGAAGTCAGTGAAGCATGAAATATGGGTCACAGTACTGTATTTTCATGAATTTAGGTATAACTGTATCCATACAAGATGCAAAAAGCATATTAGGTGATGAGCTAAATGTAAATACCTAACTTTGTAAAACGTGAATGCAGGTCATGTTGCCCTGTTGTGGTTAGGGTGTGGTACTAACAGAGATGCACATATTTTTATAAGTCTTTTGTATGACTTGGCCAACGACCTCCTGCACCTGAGGCAGATGCTTTTACTACTAGTATACCAGAGTAGTTGTGGTACAGAGATGCATACAGTCATCAAGTTTGATAATTGTATAATAACCAGAGCTTGCGAAATAAATTTAAAACAAAAAATATTTAACCAAATATAGTGAAGTATAAAATATGAGTCACAGTGACCCATTTTTGACATAAAGGTGTAGTACTACTATTGATGCATTCCCCTACCAAGTTTCAGCACAAGAAAACAATTTTACCAATAATATTCAAATATGTATATGTGCAAAGTTGGCATTCTCAGCTCTTTCTCTCTATCAGAGGGATGTGCAATGAAACCCAATCCAAACTACTGCCTTAGACAAGGGAAGAAAGAATGGGTGCGACTGAGTGCTGGTGCAGTACAATAGAGAGCTAAAATGGGACCTCATTATTCTGATAACAAGGGACTACTCTATTCTGTCTTTCTGAGCATGTAGCGACATGAACATATTCTTCACTGTAAGTGAGGTCACTTTATAATGAGGCGAAATCTTTGCTACAAGCATAATAGGGTGATTTATAAACGACATCATAATTGGTTCTGATCATCCAAGAGCCAAAAGTAAGTGAAACTTTTATCCCCCACTTTCTGTTGGAAGTACGGGGGGTGTAGTTTTGCTGAGGAAAGGTGACAATGGTTATATGGTAAATTAGTTACGACATATATATAAATGAAGAGACTAATGATGATTTAGAACACTGAGAATGGAGTGATGTTTTTTCAATATAAAGCAGCATATATATAATATGGATACAACATTTAGAGGACACAACTCCACTAAATAATAAATAACTACGGTGATGAAGCCCACTAAAGTGATATCAGTACAGAGGTATATATAAAATCTTACTGAAATCCAATAATAATTAAGATAATTATTGTATAGAAGCACATGTGGGTGGATCAATTAATGATGACGCAGACAAAAAAAATTTAAAGTCAAATTAAGCCAAGGTGTCATCAGCATACACTTGTATAGCAAGGTTGGTATTGCTCAGAAATAAAAAAATAAATAAAAGAGTCTGATGGTCAGGGGCCATAACTCTCCTAAAAGATGATGCTGTATGCTGAACATTTGCATCAGCAGTGCTGATAATCAAACTCAACATGAAGCCACTATTTTACACACCAATAAAGGATTCACTAATATGCAAAAGTGGATGGGTCTGACAATGAGAGGCTGAAACCAGAATGCTCATAAACGAACTCAGCCAAGATCTCATCAAAATCAAGCTTGGATACAAAATTTAATTTAAATGAATTACATTAAGTTAACAGCCGAAATGAAAGTGAATCAGTCAGACAACTAGATAATAAAGCTCAACTATATTTAATACTAATAACTGACTTTAGCCATGGTCCTATTATTATTGGCCAACCAAATTTAGTTGAAATCCAATCATAAAGTTGTTATGGGAAAAGTGGGGGTCTGTTAATCACTGGCCAAAAAACTCTTCTAAATGAATGATGTAGAATGCCAACATAACAGAAGCCTCATGAATATCAATATCAAACTTGGTTGAAATCAAATGTTAAAGTAATGTAGTTACTGTGCACAAATGTAAGTGGATGTGACTGATAATCAAGGGCTATAACTCTGCTCAATGATGCAAAATGCTGACAAGGTTCCAAGGCTCTTAACAATATCAAGCTGCAAACAAAAATGGTATGGGGGCACTCACCAGTCATTATGTACTTTTGAGAGAGTGATGTATGTATGGTGAAGTTGTTTACATTTGAAACATGCACAGAGGAGAGAATGCTGACATACCTCTATGCTTCTTTGATGTAATGTGGCTGCTATTTCTTTGGATATTGCACTTTTGGAAATTGTACATGATCTAAGCATACTGCTAGCATAAATGATTACTCCCTTATGCTAAAAAAATAGTCTGAATTAGTCTAAAGTACACCATCTTTAGCACCTATTAAAATAGTAAAAATGAATTTGCCCAAATAGACAATACCAGCTTCTGAAAGTGCAATGGATGAATTACTACATATATAAAATGTAAAAAAAGTTATCAGCTCTTTTTTTAAAATACAATTTACCTCTTAAGTTCAGGAAGTAAAAATGACCAAGAGGAGCCAGCAGTTTTTGAAAGGTGCAAATATGAAGTAAGGCCAAGCTGTATACTCTATAACACATACACATCAATCATACACCAAAATAAAGGGAATTAAAGGTCCTTTGAACAATACCTAAGATACACAAGGTCTTTTTTAAAAAGCCAGTACAACCAGTGAGGAAACCCAGGGAAATTTTTTTCTTTAAAATTCTAACACTATGCAAAATACAAAACAATAGAGCGCCATCTTAAGTGCAAAAATAATTAATAATTCTATGGAAATGAATGGAAGGGGCAATAACTCTTCTAAAGGCTGATACAGAAAGCTGCCAATCACACTCAGTCAAGGTTTTATCAATATTTGATTGAAAAAGAATCATAATCACTGGATTTAATGTGCAGAAAAGAAATTGATGAGTTGGATAATCCGAAGCATGTCCCATCAATATAAAGTGGCAAACCCAATTTGGATAGAATCCAATAATAATTGAAGGAGTTGCTGTTTTGCAGAAACAAATATGAGTGGATCTGATAAAGGAATATAACCCTATCTACACCATGGCAGATCAAACAGGTATTTTAGTACTTTGTCCTAGTATATCTACTGGATCTCATGAGTAGCCTCCCTTAGCACATAATGCCAACTAACCAATAGCATGTAACCAAAAATGGTGGAGGCAATTGACCTAAAAAGGATACTTTGAAAGTTTAACATTGAATGCATGACTATGTACCAGAGGTAACCCATTACAGGCGTATTTGAATGAAAGATATTTTGTACAAACATGGATCGGCAGTAGAAAATTACTTATTTATCATTCAAGTTGTGTGCTCCCCTTGTCTTGATTTGAACAATTTAATTCAGATTGCTGCCGCCTTCAATGAAATTCACATAACTGAAGCACAGAGATATCTGCTCGGTATGTCAAGGTGTAGATAGGGTTATCATATCGAGGTGCTGGCTAGCGAAGATGAACTTGGCCAAGGTCTGAACAATATCAAGTATCATACCAAACCTGGTTGAAATCTAATAATAAACAGATCTGTGAGTAAACAAGTTCTTACAAAAAGCAAAGAAAACATAAATAAAAGGCAAGTTACATTTGGTGAAACTACTCATTTCAGAGTCTGTATTAAGATAATGCAAATAATTCCAAAAATATTAAAATGGAGAAAAATGTCATGGGTGGACAGTCCAAATTTGTAATAAAATTTTACAGGACACAATATTTAATCATTATATTAAAATATATAAAGTTTCACAAAGATATTATATAAAGAAAAGGTAAGGACAGATGAACATACAAGCTGCCTCTAATATATTTAAGGGAGTTATTGTGTGTACATAAAGTGGACCTGTCAATCAGTGGATATACCCCTGCTAATAATGGTGAAAAACACTGGCAACTCACTCTGATGGCTAAGGACTTATACATATCAACCTGCAAATCAATTCTGGTTAATATCCAATAATTTCTGTGGGAGTTTTTGTGTGGAAATGAAAGTGTGACGGACAGAAAGGCCCATATTAATATTCTGCTTTTTATGGAAAGTAGTAGACAATGAATAGAAATTACATTAACTAAATCATGCCAATTAACATGATGGTGGTGCTATATTGAGAGGCTTTACAGTGACACAACTGTTTTAAGAAGAAAAAAAACCATGATCAGAGGCTTTCCATTTAATATGCATGATTAAAATTTAAATATCTCTGAAATGTTCAAAATTCTACCTTCATAATGTCCTAAGAATCTCTTTAAAACATCTACACTGACAATGTATGGATAATCTGGGCTTTCAAATGTGTTCAAAAATTTGTTCAAGAGTTGGCTCAGATTTATTTACAGAAGTCAAGGCTGCAAGTGCTACTGTCTGGCTCCACGACAATTTCTTGGCATGGCTTATTTCTCTTGTTTCTGTCATTTAGAGAAACCTCCTCTTTAGGTGGGTCATACAACATTGGTGCCATGGATGAGGATGGTATTGGTTCAGGATCTGCTGAATCCTCACTGTTAAGGTTTTCAGGAATCCTGAAGTTTCTTCCAGTTCCTAGAAAAAAATTCCATATTAGACATAATCTGATTTCAATCATTGTCACCACAACCACCACCACCATCATTCAAAAGCAAAATTAAAAATATATACTTATTGCTACATTTAAACTGCTTTATGGTGACATTATTAATATAATCACCAAAATCACAAAACAAGGTGTCAGAAGCCACATTAGTAATTTGAAAAAAACTTTGGTCAAAAAAGTAATAGGCAAACAGAATCCATTATTATCCATTATTTTAATAATAAAGTTCTCAAGGTTGAAAAAAAAATTTCTGCTTCTTTTGATTCCGTAAGTTTTGTATGAAATGTCTGTTGACTATGCAAATGAAATGTATCTCATAACTGTGCATATTAAACATTTAATAACTATGCATATTAAATGTCATAACTATGCATATTAAACATGTCATAATTATGCATATTAAATATCTGTCATAACTATGCATACTAACATGTCATGACTTGTTACACTAAACATTTCATAACTAAGTAAATTAAATATGTCAGAACTGCACAATAAACAGTAAATAACCATGCATACTAAACATGTCATAACTGAATACTAAACATTTCATAACTAAATATATTAAACACCTGTCAGAGCTATGCACACCAAACTGTTCATAACTATGCATATGAAACATCAAACATAAATATATGCATACTAAAATGTTATATCTATACATACTAAACATGTCATGACTATGCATTCGAAACATATCATGACAATGTATACTAAAGATATGTCATAACATTGTATGCAAAACATCTGTCATGACTATGCAGCTGTTTGGAGGATTTACCAAGTGTGCATCAGATGGAAACAAGAAGTTATATAAAAAGACTTCTTAAAACAAATATTGACAAAACTGTTGATGCTGATCAGATATTTTTGAAACAAAAAAACATGAAATGATATGAGGCAGCTCACAAGACCTTATGAAATGCATAAAAAAATGCAGACTTCTCCTTTTCCTCCACAGTCAATGTTCAACAAAGTGAATTATTGGAAGAATTCCATCTGTTTGATGGAAGTATAGACATATCTTCATTTAATATATGATCAATTAAGAGAGAAATAAACATTTGTGCATCTTAAACAGGAAACTAATTTTCTGGACACTAAACATTTCATTACTTAAAGAAGGTTTATTGCTTTGGGTACCTTTGATTTATGGCATAAAATGTTAATAATTTTGTTAATTCTTTAATTTACCTTTCCTCTGGTAGAAGAGAACATAGGCACTGCTATAATCCTCCTCTCTTGGTGTCAGCTCTGTTGCTGTCTCGTCATTGTAGTAGTACCATTTGGAGTCCAAAGGATGTCGAGTGTACGCAGTGTAGTGGCCTGAATTGGCACCTGCAAAAGGTATTCTCATATGATCATAACCAATATCGACAACAGCAGACTGAGTAGGTTTTAAAAATTCAATGTGTGTGTTGTGTGTCATTTAGAATTTTAACATAGCTTTAAAAAAAATTCAGTTATATTACTATAATGTCTGCAGTGTGGCAGTTTATACTGATGCACTGGGGCATCATGCTGCAGACATGTTTGAGCAGTTGGATCTTTTCAAACTTCAAAATATTGTCAGATCAGAAAAAGTAACTAATCAACACTGTTTTACAAACTTTAAAAGAAGAATATGATTGTAATTTATTATGGCACCCTGAGCACCTGACCATAATCACTGCAGAATTCTAGTGCACGATCATTCAGCGAAAGTTACACATGCAGACTAGTTGAAGTGAGAGCTGAATATAAACAATTTTTAGTTTATTTTGTTGGCATTCTGGTTCTAATCCATATGGATTTTGCCCTTTGTGACAAGAATTTAGACCAAATGCAGAATCAGGTTAGGCATAAAAATGTATCTTTTCATATGTGCTGTAATTCTGACATATACTATATAGATTACAATTTTTACACCCAAATTAAGCTTTTTTGCCACTTATAATAGAAATAATTACACTTGTACCTCCGGCCACAAAAGTATGGGAGGTGTAGACAAAATGAGAGGCAGGAGGAAATGGCCATGGGTCAGTATTAGCCTAACACTTCAAAATTCCCCTTATTTTCTTCCTGCTTCTAACTGAATCACAATCTTTTAAAGATGCTGCCTCTAGTTGTATAAGCATTAATATCCATTGATTGTTTCTGAGCTTAGTCTGCCTCATATATTTGTATGAATATTAGGGTTCCTGAACCAAACTTATTTGTATTTTCCAGTTTTACAGGAGATTTTAAGGAGAGATGACAGATTTTGGGAGTCATTTTTAAAGTCTAATACTTTGATTAAAGACATAATACTACAGTTGAAGGTAACATTTCTAAAAATGTAATCCAGGATCAACTGATAAAATTCCATAAATCAATCAAAACTTTTCAAAACTTCAAAGATTTATTTAGTTTTACACAGCACATCAGGTGCCTACAGTCCACCTAATTCTTTCACTTTAGCCTCAACGTCTGTTTCAAGCTTTCTAAGAGTTTGTTCCCTCCCTGTAGCAGAGCATCTCAAGGCATATGACTTGATTAAAAATTTATGGGACTGCTTGTTTTGTTATCCATTTGTTTCCCATTTAATTCTGTTATGGGTCTCATCAAATAATATTACAAATACATCTGAACTGCCATATATTTCAGTCCATTATTGTCAAGATGACCCAGGGACTGATGCTTGAAAGAAATGGGAGTGTCATCCATCAGTATACTGCAACCATGAAAATGAAACTCAAGAATTTCCTGGCAGACTTGTGTACTGAAATATGGAGGTATGCATCTTGAAGATCAAAACTGATTTCAAAATCACCATCATGAACATACTTTTCAGAACCAACCTCAATTTCTCTATTCTGAACCATGATGCCCTATGAAATGGTTGAGACAGCTTAGATCTGTGATTGGTCAAAACATGCCGCTGGATTCTGGAACGAAAAGTCTCAGGAATTTACATTTAGAAAATCTCTATTGCCTTGAATATGTGAAGACTGCCTATCTCTTGCCACAGGATGTCAGTTCTGAATGATTCTCTTGGGATGTCTGTAGCAAAGGGAATCCTTGATAATGAGGAAGAGACACTGAATGTGATATGGAGGCCCTCCAAGATGATGTGTCAGACCCACAAATCACAGGGGAAAAATCTTTCACATTCTGTACTAAGAAGTCTGAGTCTTCCCTACAAATAGGATGTGTGACAAGAGCAGTATGAATGTGGTGTCTTTTCCTGTGGGATGGAGCTGATGCAAAGAACAAAACAAAAACGGGATGGAAGCATGTCTTTCTTGTTTTTCTTGCTTCTTGGGAGGGTCTTTCCTGTTTGTCTCGTTTCTTGGGTGGATCTTTCCTGTTTTTTTTTCATTTCTTGGGCGGGTCTTTTCTGTTTTTCTTGTTTCCTGGGCAGGTCTTTCCTGTTTTTCTTGTTTCCTGGGCAGGTCTTTCCTGTTTTCTGGTTTCTACTCTTTAACTACAGCAAAACTTGTTCCAAAAATCCTCTATATGACCATGAAAATGCAGATTCAACAACAGTGGGTTTAAGATGTTCCTTAAGGAAGATGGAAGCTGAGAGAAAGACGTCTCTTTCAACAAGCTTTAAGTTCACAAATACTGCAACAGAACTGAAGAGTGTGTGTTGTGCTGCTCTATTCAAAACACATGCTATATGCATGATTCCCAAGTATGACAAGAGGAGTTATCGATGGAGGAGGCCAGGCTGTGTTCAGATTGCTGAAATAAGCTATGAATACTAAGTTGAGCATGGGTCCCTTTGCAATGACATTCAAACCACTTATTCGTGTTGAGAAAAGACTTTGGGTTCAAAAGGACAGATGTGGGTTTTGACATTTTATGGTCTGTAATATACAATATATGATTGGTGCAATACTGATACCAGCTATTAATATGACTTTCAAAACTTCAGGTTATATCATCTGGCTAAGTTTTCTATGTAAATTTCTTTGAATTTTGGAAAAGGCACATTCCATTCATGTTACAAACATGGACAATTAGTGCTTGCATTCTGATAACACTACATAATCCATGTATTTGTTTTGAAGTGTGCACAGAAACCAAGGTATTGTATCCCTACCTCCATAGTGGCACACAGCACTGTACAGGTCATACTTCAACTGTTTGGGCTTTGGACCTGAAATGAAGTAACTCAAATCCAGGTTGTCCAGTGGGAACACAACTTTACTGTCCACTTTTGTGCTGGACAACTCATGAAAGACGAATCTGAAAATCAAAATAAATATCTTGATTAAAGTCAATTTGATTCAGTTTACATGTGTACTTCTAAATTATTGTATGCAATAAAAAAAGCTGGTAGAATAAAATGTCAACAATCCCGACTCCACAAAAATGTAAATGCTAAGAGGCAAGACAGCAAAGAAAAATGTCTACTTATTACAAGAAAGTTTCTAAATAAAAGCCAGAATTTCTTTCTTAGTTAACTCATTACCACCTACACATAACAAAATATATGACATCAAAATGCATTCAGCAGGAAAAGTTATACAGAAATGCAAAATTTCGTAACAATATCGTAAAAATGCATCCATCAAGAAAAGCTACTCCTTGATGCCATATTTCACAACAATATTGTAAAATGCATTCAGCGGGAAAAGCTACATACAAATATCAAATTTCATATCATAAAAAATAAAAATGATAAATGAAACTATTTAGAAAAGGTTTCATTGAGCTATTAAGCTTCATCCATTTCTGACATCTTAAAAAAATAGACTGGGACAGCTTGTTTACTACTTCCTTAGGCCATCTGCAAAATACAAGTTTAGACCAAAGTGGGCCACCTGCCTCAGTTTGTCCTTGGGAAAAGCTCTTAGCTCCCATTTCCAATAATATATCAAAAGTACAATTAAACGAACACAAACAAGAGTACTAAGAAGGAACTGATGCTCTAATGAAAATATAAAAAAATCCTGTAATTCAAGTTAAGACTATACTGATAAAAATTTTGTTTTTATAGCAGTAACAAGATTTCCGATTTGCTGCTGTGGCAGTCATGTTGGATGCAAGATCAGCATCATTTTCACCTAGGCCCAACTAAACATCATTATTAGTCTTTTAGTGAAACACCATGTGAAAAGATAAGTAGCAACAACAAGATTTCAAGATGGCTACCAGGGTGGGCATACTGGGTGTCAGATCAGCACCAATTTTATTTAAGACAACATCATAAAAACTCCTTTGGTGTAACCCACATTTTCATAAGTCCATCCATCAAGGTGGAGTGGGAATAACAAGATTTTCTAGATGGTGACTGTGGCTGTCTTAATGGATGACTGAGTAGTGAGAAGCACCATTTTTTCATTCAGGACCAAACAGACCATGGGATGAATGCATGTTTCAAGGCAATGCTCCAAGTCATTCAGGAGTAGCAATAACAAACTTGTGCCAATGGATGGATGTACACAGGATGACAGATAATGAACAACAAAATGAATTACAACAGAGCATACCATAAGCTCTTCTGGTCTCTGACTGGTCTAGTCTATGCAAAACCAACCTCAGTAACATCTGGTCTCTGACTGGTCTAGTCTATGCAAAACCATAGTGTCTGACTGGTCTAGTCTATGCAAAACCAACCTCAATAACACCTTTTGGTCTCTGACTGGTCTAGTCTATACAAAACCAACCTCAATAACACCTTCTGGTCTCTGACTGGTCTAGTCTATGCAAAACCAACCTCAATAACACCTTCTGGTCTCTGACTGGTCTAGTCTATGCAAAACCAACTCAATAACACCTTCTGGTCTCTGACTGGTCTAGTCTATGCAAAACCAACCTCAATAACACCTTCTGGTCTCTGACTGGTCTAGTCTATGCAAAACCAACCTCAATAACACCTTCTGGTCTCTGACTGGTCTAGTCTATGCAAAACCATAGTCTCTGACTGGTCTAGTCTATGCAAAACCAACCTCAATAACACCTTCTGGTTTCTGACTGGTCCAGTCTATGCAAAACCAACCTCAATAACACCTTCTGGTCTCTGACTGGTCTAGTCTATGCAAAACCAACCTCAATAACACCTTGTATAAAGTAACTTCTTTACCATCTTGTGCTAAATCAACCTCAGCAACACAGTGCATAAACCCAACTTCAACAGCATTTTACATTAAACCAACCAAAATAACATGTGTTGTTGTTGTTGTGGGGTTTAACGCCATTTTTCAGCACGATAGGCTATACATGGCGGCCAGTATTAATGGTGGAGGAAGAACCCGGAAAACCCCGGAAAGAACCACCGACCCACGAGAAGCTACTGGCAAGCTTTCTCACATGCCCACATTGGCTGAATCTTAGACTCGAACCGAAAATAACATGTGTAAAACCATCCTTAATAGTAACTTGTGTAAAAGCAACATCAATAACACCATGCATAAAACAAAGCTTAATAACACTTTGTGTAAAATTATGTTTAGCAAGAGCAAACTAGAATTTGCAGAACTGATTGCATATAATTGTTCTTTCCTCAATTATTTACCGCTCCGGTGGCCTAGTGGTTAGAGCAACCGCCTTGGATGCGGGAGGTCGTGGGTTCGAACCCCGGCCGAGTCATACCAGAGACTTAAAAAATTGTACTAACAGCTGCCTCGCTTGGCATTCAGCATTAAGAGGTTAGTGTTAGGACTGGTTGGCCTGGTGTCAGGATAATGTGACTGGGTGGGACATCATGCTACATCACTATAAACTGCCACATTGCAGACATCGTAGCGATATGACTGAAAAATTGTTAAAGCTACGTTAAAAATCAAAATCACATCACATCACATCACATCTTTCCTCAATTACATTTAGCTTCACCATCCTGCAAAAGTCCCCACCTATGAAGCTCCACTCCAACTTTAACTAGTCAAATTTAAATTGTACAGTCAAGTCCACAAATTCTGAATGCTGTATTACATGACTGTCGAATTCCTCTTCAAAATTTGTAAAGCACTATTAATTTGTCCTTTTCCTGATGCAATAAGTTCTTCAGTGTAACAAAATCCCCTTCCTCTAACATTTTGCAGTCATAAAACAACCATGAGTCACATCCACGAGTCACATCAATAAAGCCCATTTCACTTAATATATTGTGCCATATTTTTCCCCATAAAAACTTGTCTGCTACTTAAGTGTGTAACAAACTAAATTGAATCTGTGACACATGGCTTCAATTTCAAGAAACCCATGTTTTCTTTGAAATGTGTCATATGCAGTTACTATAAATAGAAAATAAGGAAGCTGCTCAATGAACATGGTTGTACATGTGGAAATATACAATAAGTAGATAAAGGTATACAGTGGATAAATGCCAACAGTCACAGAACACAAGCCTAAAACTCTTTATTCTGTGTCTCGCTCATTCCTGGTGATGCCAGATATAATCTTTGATGAAAACTTGGAAAACATTTTTTATTTTACTTGAACTAAATGGGTATTGTATGGCTACTTTTATTACCAAGGTAGTCATGAATGGGTGGGTACCCATTTTGACAGCTTTAGATAAATCTATGTGTTTTTAAACATCAATACTTAACCTATGTATGTATAAAATGTAGGTCACTGTGACTTTCTTTTAGTTGCGAGGATGTATTAATAGCAGACATGCATCTGATCATGAAGTTTCATACTTGGAACATAAACAGCACCCAATAAAAGATAAATAAATCCCTAATTTCAACAAAGTCACTGAATCATAAAATACACATCACTGTAACCTCTTTTAACAATAAGGCTGTACAACTTATGATGCATCAGCTCACAAAGTTGCATTGTTCTAGATAGTATAGCATTCATATAGGATGCCAAAAATATACGTGGTTATGCTCTAAAATGCATGAACCAAAGCCAGTAAAAGATAAATATAGGTCACAATGAGTTTCTTTTCTTACATGGGAATGGTAGTGACATAGATACATATAATCATCAATTTCATGATTCTAGCATCTAGAGTGCCTCAGAAATGAAATAAAAGATTTACTCAACAATGCCACATTATGTCAGCTTACCTTTTCAACTGGATAATCAAATTTTCTGGGCATCTCCATACACTAATTGTCTTCTTAGCGCTCTGATTTCTCTGACACTGTGGGCAGAACCATGGATTACGTTCATCTAATATTTCACTGAAATAAAGCATATATCACTACTTCAATACTGTAATGTTTGTTAACATTGTACACTTTTTTCTCATTATTTTTCAAGTATGCAAAAGCTACAGAGAATATTGCGAAGAGCCCAACCCATATCTAAGAGCCCTCTATGCAGATCAGATAGCCTGATGCCCGGGGCTACTCTAAATCTAGACCAGACCATTCTCATATTCTAAGTCAGTTGCTGACTAGGCTAGACCAAAAATAAAAGTATCATCTAATCGATTTGAAAGAAACATTGTGCCTGCCAATGAGATACATCATTTTCATTGTGAATTTCTTTAAAGACACTGGTAAATTATTGATACTCAAAAACAATGACATTCTGGACCATCAGCTGTGTGTCAATGAAGGGTTTCCCATCTATTATCGCTGAACAGAGTTTGACAATAGGTAAATCAGTGTCAAATACTGGCATGTGTGTCTTTCAGAATGCTCTACTAAAACTGGATGTTGATCAACACTGTGAAAAAGCCCTGTAACTGCCTCTCTAAACAACCCAGACATTGAACCAGACAGTGGTAACAGTCTGAAAGCCAGACAGTCTTTCTCAATTAAAGTATCTAAAGATACTGGAATATATTTTCAGACAATGCTTGGAAGGCTGAGTTGTCTTCTCTTGTTATCAAGTCAATGCTTGGAAGGCTGAGTTGTCTTCTCTTGTTATCAAGTCAATGCTTGGAAGGCCGAGTTGTAGTCTCTTGTTATCAAGTCAGACAATGCTTGGAAGGCTGAGTTGTCTTCTCTTGTTATCAAGTCAATGCTTGGATGGATGAGTTGTATTCTCTTGTTATCAAGTCAGTGCTTGGAAGGCTGAGTTGTAGTCTCTTGTTATCAAGTCAGACAATGCTTGGGAGGCTGGGTTGTCTTCTCTTGTTATCAAGTCAGACAATGCATGGAAGGCTGAGTTGTCTTCTCTTGTTATCAAGTCAGACAATGCTTGGGAGGCTGAGTCTTCTCTTGTTATCAAGTCAAGTAAAGGCTGATGGGGCTTTCATCATCTCAAGAAAAGTGCAACTTTTCTTGTACAATCTTAGATGGAACTGGTGAAGATTATCAAAAGTGACAGCTAAAAAAAAACATTAAGACTAAGACATGATAACTCTGAGGTGATCATTAGACAGGTCTTCCCTTTAAGCAGCACAGGCATGAGATCAAGTTGATTAGTTGATTCCATATCATGTGGGTACTGGGCCAATAAACTGGGTCTAGAGTGCACGAAGGGCCTTGTGGCACTATGTTTATGTTGATCCATTGGATTGACATACAAGATAAAGATATTCGCTGCTTAAAGGCAAGATGTTTGATGTTGATCTCTTTACAATTAAATCTTATCCTTCACAACACCATCAAATTCCCTATGCTAGGATGGGTTACAGGATATGTGATCAACAAACTGACCCATACCTGCATCACACGCTTGAGGCATCAAGCCAATTGGTCCTACCAAAAAAGAATTCTCTAGTTGAAGTGGTGTGGCTGGGCTGAAGCTGGGGCTGTAACTGCAGCTAAATGGGATCTCCTGATTTGCATATTTGCTTGTTAGCACTCTGGTTGGTGGTACTCATCAGGAAATCACTGACTTAAGTGATAAGAGCAACAATACTAATAGCATCCACATCTCTGAATATGCATTTCTCCACTGTCCCTTTCTTTTTAGATTCAATGTCCAGTAGTGAGGCCCACTTACTCTGTCCCAAGTGCCAACCAACACATACTAAACATGTATTATGGTTATTTTCTATACACTTCAGGCATTTGCCCTGCCCACATTTAGTTATGTCCATAATTAATGTAGACCATCTAAATCGAAACTGTAGACAATACTGATACAGGTGTAACCAATTAGGAATTGCTTTACAAACTAGGAAGTGGAATTTACTGAGCTACAAATCTAAATGGTCAAAAATTTCCTGTACAGCAAGGGCCACATAGACAGCCCATACAGGTAAAGTCACTGAAGCTTCACATTGTAACTATAATGTGGCGGCTATAACTATAAATTATCTATAGAAAACTTACATGCATGTACCTGAACGTAGGTGTAATTTTTTACACAGACAGTTGTGCATTTCATTAAATCTTACTGAGGCAGACACTGAAACAATTAAAGTTTTCAACAGACAAAAAATTACTTGACCAACTTAACAGGTCTGTAATTTATATTGCAAATTATACAGGAGTCGAGTAGACCACTCCAGTGACCTAAGTGGTTAAAGAGTCTGCCTTGGATACAGGGTCACTGGGTCGAACCCTGGCCGAGTCATACCAAAAACTTATAAAATGGTACTAGCAGCTGCCTTGCTTGGCACTTGGCATTAAGAGGTTAGTGTAAGGATTGATCGGCCTGGTGTCAGTGACTGGGTGGGACATCATGCTACATGTCTTCATCATGATGCAACAGTGCTAGACATCACTATAAACTGCCACACTGTAGATATTATAGTGATAGGATTAGAAAATTGTTAAAGCTGTGTTAAAAATCCAAAACACACACACACACACCCACAACTCTTAGTAGAAATTATTGTACTAGTGGCCTCAGCAGGTAACTAAGAAAGGGTGAATAACATGTATATTTACATAAAAAGCTGTAGTTCTACAATAAACAGAAAACTTTATCAAAAGACAGAAAAGAGCAAGAAATAGTTGGAAATATTGATGGTGTATACTTCCCTGAGATGAGAAACTTATCCAGCTTGATTTATAGTTGAATACCAGAAACTCTTGATGTCAGTTTATGAGACCTTTCAAAGGAGAGAGCATGCTACTCTGTATGAGCAAAAGTAGTAACTGATGGGATTTTTTTTATGTCATTCCCATATCAAAGTAAGATAATTCTGACAGACTGCCACATGTAACCAGGCAATGCTTAGCTCCACAGCTAAACATTTCAATCTGAGAGGGCTGGATTTGTTAGGTAGTGGTTGTACTACGAAGGTTTTATGATCAGATATTTGAGGAATAAATTAAAAAGAACAAAAAAAACCCCCACATTACACAATATCTTCAGCCAAATATCTTGACTTTCTCTTAAAATAAAGAGATTTAAAGATCACTGACCTAGCTTACATGAGACAACAGCCAAAATGTAATCTCAATTTTCTTAGTAGTCTGAAATGAAAGATAATGCTGCTGAGATGATTCCCATTGATAATGGTTACAATTGGATGAGTTTTTTCTGTTTCTCCTTTTTGCATAGTGAAGCCTTATTTGACAACAGATCAAACTTAACTATACAAACATTAAATACTGTACAGAAAGCTCTTCCCAATTTGTATAAATTAAATCATTCAAGTGATTTTGTCTGAGAAATTTGTTTAAAATTGCTAGATTTAGTATGATAAAGGACACATCTGAATGACATTATTTGTAACAGCCTGAAACATCTGTAAATGGGATACTCCTTGTCAAACTCTGTCTCAGTCAGTCAAGCATTTGTTGAGAAGTTTTTTAAAATTTATAGTAATAATGGGTTGTTGAACCAATTTATTCAAAATTTAAAGGCTTTGATGTGACGATACACTCTGAGACAGGTGTTTCAAATTCAAAAACTTCTTGTAATGGCAGCCATAGTTGATGGAGATCAATGCAAAAAAATATAATCAGATCCTATACATGCATGTAACATTCATGATCTTCATGAAAATGTATTGTCGTTTTAAACTTAAATTATTTATGGACCGCTTTGGTGGCCTAGTAGTTTGAGTGTCTGACTTGGATGTGGAAGGTCATGGGTTTGAACACCAGCAGTCATACCAAAGACTTATAAAATGGTACTAACAGCTGCCTCACTAGGTGCTCAGCATTAAGAGGTTAGTGTTAGGTCTCATTGGCCTAGTGTCAGGATAATCTGACAGGGTTGGGCATCATGATACATTGCAGACATTGTAGTGATATGAAAAAGTGTAAAAGCTACATTAAAAATCCAAATCACATGCACATAAAACTGTGAATGATATAATTTATTGTTATCTATAACCGCAATTATGGACAGAACTGTTAACATACCTCTGAGAAAAACAGCTGAAGCAGTCAAAGAGAGTGAGTGGCTCAGCGGCTCGGAGTTCCTCCAGCGATTTGTGACTATGACATCTCTGGGCTGCTTCTTTCTGTTCCTGAGAAATGCTGCCATAGGAAACAGTCAGGTGGTCACCAGGACGCAGATATACATTGCCATCTCTTTCCACTTTACATCCAGAACAATGCTCCATGTACAGACACCGTGAGCAATGGAGACCCTGAATAATGGAGAAGAGACATGATGAGAAATGGAGAAAATTAATAATGGAAGAAAGACTGAGCAATGGAGACCCTGCATAATGGGGAAATGATATTGAGAAAGGGAACCCTGAATAATGATGTAAAGACACTGTTATCAATGGAGACTATATGATTGATAGTAGACACCTGAAAAATGGATTAGACACCAGAAGAAATGGAGACCCTACATGATTGAGGAAAGACCAAAAGCAATGGCGACCCTGAATCATGGAGGAAAGACACAAGAGCAATGGAGAGCCAAAATAATTCAAGAAATACACTATGAACAATGGAGACCCTGAACAATGGAAAAAAGACTCCATAAGAAATGGAATAAAGGAATAAAAACACTGACAGCAATGTAGGATGAGTATCTCTGACCAGCTGAGCATATAATTTATAAATGCTTCATGGAATGTGTTACCCTGCCTGGAAAATGATGTTATTATAATACAGCCTTTGTCTTTTTTAAGCAAGACGACAGGAACTAATGGTATAACAATGTCAAACTTTATACACACATTATTTTTTAACAAAAAGATTCTGTTGAAAATTGCAACTGATGGAGAGATATGATCTGAAAGGCTTCAACAGTATTTTAACATCGCTGATGCCAGCACATTTATCATCATCAATATTTCTTTTTGCGGGCATCTTCCTCTTGGCTTTACAGGTGAGATAAAAGAATCATCAATGAATTCTTTTGTCCTTTGACAGAATTAATTCAATATCTTTACATTTCCCTCCTTTTGCAATGAATATTGCTTCATAAACTGACTTTTTCATTTAAACCTTAAAACATCTGACACGAATCATTTACAGTCATTAGTGTTCCCTGAAATAATTCACTGAACAACACACAAAATGCTATAACCTTCCCTTTATTGAGTGGGTCAGTAGTTCGTCCTGGGTTTTTCCTCCAGCAAATATACAGGCCAACATTTATAGCCTAGAATGTGCTGAAAAATGGTCTTAAACCCACAAACAACTCCCTTTATTGAGTGGAAAGGTAATAATGTCTTGTAGATAAGGTGATCTGCAGACCTTAATGAAGATGCAATTATTGGATGCAACCTGATGTACCCTTGTGCACACCACGGACAACTATTAGATGCAACCTGATGTACCCTTGTGCACATCATGGAAAGGCAACTAATGGATGCAACTTGATGTACCCTTGTGCACATCATGGAAAGGCAACTAATGGATGCAACTTGATGTACCCTTGTGCACATCATGGAAAGGCAACTAGTGGATGCAACTTGATGTACCCTTGTGCACACCACGGACAACTATTCTATGCAACCTGATGTACCCTTGTGCACATCATGGAAAGGTAACTAATGGATGCAACTTGATGTACCCTTGTGCACATCATGGAAAGGCAACTAATGGATGCAACTTGAAGTATCCTTGTGCACATCATGGAAAGGCAACTAATGGATGCAACTTGATGTACCCTTGTGCACATCATGGAAAGGCAACTAATGGATGCAACTTGATGTACCCTTGTGCACATCATGGAAAGGCAACTAATGCATGCAACTTGATGTACCCTTGTGCACACCATGGACAACTATTCTATGCAACCTGATGTACCCTTGTGCACATCATGGAAAGGCAACTAATGGATGAAACTTGATGTACCCTTGTGCACATCATGGAAAGGCAACTAATCGATGCAACTTGATGCACCCTTGTGTGCATCATGGAAAGGCAACTAATGGATGCAACCTGATGTACCCTTGTGCACATTATGGAAAGGCAACTAATGGATGCAACTTGATGTACCCTTGTGCACATCATGGAAAGGCAACTAATGGATGTAACTTGATGTACCCTTGTGCACATCATGGAAAGGCAACTAATGGATGCAACTTGATGTACCCTTGTGCACACCATGGACAACTATTCTATGCAACCTGATGTACCCTTGTGCACATCATGGAAAGGCAACTAATGGATGCAACTTGATGTACCCTTGTGCACATCATGGAAAGGCAACTAATGGATGCAACTTGATGCACCCTTGTGTGCATCATGGAAAGGCAACTAATGGATGCAACTTTAAGTACCCTTGTACGCATCATGGAAAGGCAACTAATGGATGCAACTTGATGTACCCTTGTGCACACCATGGACAACTATTAGATGCAACCTGATGTACCCTTGTGTGCATCATGGAAAGGCAACTAATGGATGCAACTTGATGTACCCTTGTACGCATCATGGAAAGGCAACTAATGGATACAACCTGATGTACCCTTGTGCAAATCATGGACAACTATTCGATGCAACCTGATGCACCTTTGTGCACATCATTGACAAATATTTGATGCAACCTGATGTACTTTTGTGCAAATCATGGAAAGGCAATTAATGGATGCAACCTGATGTACCCTTGTGCACATCATGGAAAGGCAACTAATGGATGCAACTTGATGTACCCTTGTGTACATCATGGAAAGGCAACTAATGGATGCAAATTGATGTACCCTTGTGCACACCATGGAAAGGCAACTAATGGATGCAACTTGATGTACCCTTGTGCACATCATGGAAAGGCAACTAATGGATGCAACTTGATGTACCCTTGTGTGCATCATGGAAAGGCAACTAGTGGATGCAAATTGATGTACCCATGTGCACATCTCCGAAAGACAACTAATGGATGCAATCTGTTTACTTTTCATCATAAGTCTGTTTATTTAATGATTTTGTCAACTTTTTACTTTAACAAATTTTACTAGGTAACTTTCAGCTGTGGCTATGCAACCAGAAATATGCTGATGTGCCATTATACGTATACTGTATACACTCCCTTTTAAATCAAGTCCAATTACAAACTGCATGGACCAAAATCTGCTCTTGCAAAATGCAACTGCAGAGTGGGTTGATGCAACTGCTTCAAAGTAATCAGTAGAATATAGACCCTAATCTTCTGGCACATTCTGCAATGGCAGATCAGGGTCTATTTTATTTGTTAGGATTAATCAGTAGTATGTGATGGCAGATCAGGGTCATGTTGTTTGTTAGGATTAATCAGTAGTATGTGATGGCAGATCAGGGTCTATGTTGTTTGCAGTTGGACCTGACTTATAATCGAGTACACACATTTAACAAATGACCATTTTATGCAAAAACTTTAAATAGATTCATTCTATTACCTGAACCAATAAAACTGTAATTATACTAACCTGGGCATCAGTGAATTGAAGAGAAAAGTTTCCAATAACGGGTGAAATCTCTGTTATTGTGTCATACAGACAAGGTCCTGACACAATACTTGGTAGATACAAAATGTTGGGATGGCAAAACAGAGAGGGGTTTCCTGTATCACCATTATCACAGCGATAGTTGACAGGAACAGTCACGATGCTACAATGAATCAAAATTAATAATACCAGTAACATAGTATTTTAGTAATTAATTTTTTTTCTGTCAATAATGAAGTCACTGAGGGCAAGGTTTACATAAGCAAGACTGATTCTGGTTACCCCCCCCCAACCAAAAAAAAGCATTATTATATCTGAACAGGCTTAATCCTGGCTTACAAAGTGAAAGTATTATAATGAGATAATAGGGACGATTCTAACTGGTTTAACATAATTTAATTTCAGCAATTTTGTGGGCATCAATTTTCATGAATGTGCTCAAAGCAAATTTTTTTCAGTACTTAAATTCATGGCTTTGGTAAAGATTTCTTACTGTTGCCACAGAAAGTTCAAAGTTCTAGGAATTAATAAATCTGTAGTTATCAGCCACTATAAAATAAACAAAAATTGATAATTACAAACATTTTTTCTGACAAATTCACAGTACCATATATACACACTTATAAGTGAAATCCAACAGCAAACTGCACAAAGATTTGCCATTGCATAACATGCCCACAGATCTGGGTCTATGCAATTTGTTAGGAGTAATCAGTAGAAAATTGATCCTGATCTGCTGGTCCACTATGTGATGGCAGATCAAGGTCTATGTTGCTTGCTGTTGGACCAATATGTCAGCATATATCATAAGTGCTTCAATATTGTTTGCAGTATTCACACACTGGAATTTCACATTTGATTGACGACAGATTTTATATTCTAGTGTGAAAAAAACTGAGTAGATTCTTGGTTTATAATTTATGTATTGAATAATTAATCATGTTGTTGTTGTTGTAGGGTTTAACGCCATTTTTCAACACAAGATAGGCTATACATGGAGGCCAATATAGTTGGTGGAGGAAGAACCCTGGAAAACCCCGGAAAGAACCACTGACCCACGAGAAGCTACTGGCAGGCTTTCTCATGTACCAATGTTAGCCTAGCCTGAGACTCGAACTCACGCAGACAGAGGTGAGATGGTAGTGATCCGTAATGGTGAGCGCTGTAGACCACTCAGCCACTCGGGGCACTGATTAATCATGTAAAAAGGCGGTTATGATCATGTGGTTAGCACATGGACCTGTGGTTCCTGATTTAAATCCTGATGCAGTCTTATTTACTGATATATTTTTCTAAGTAGTCTACCTAAGTCTAACTGTAATTTGAGATACCCATCCAAAGCTGATCATTCTAACACAAACAATTGGAATGACTAAAGTTTTGAGTGTGTGTGTGATTTGGATTTTAACATAATGTAGTATCATCAATTTTTGTGGGGGACCAATTTTCATTGTTTTCGTTGTTGCCCCAAACCACAAATTTAAATCTCCAATGAAAAATGAGCTATATAGAATGATGACTCCTGTTTTCTTACAGTGTTTCATTCCTAGAGATTAATACAGCTACTAGTATTTGATAAATTGAGGTCAATATTGTAATCTGGTAATTAAATGTTAGTTTTTACACGTGTTTGTTTTATTTTTTATTTTAACCTTTTGAAACAAGAATTATAAATCATTTTATATTGTTTCAATGCACATGTTATAAAAGGTATCCGACAGCTGTAATTTTACACCCACTGCCTTAAATCGATATGTGAGGTAAGTAAGGATAGAGAGAAAAAGCATAAGGTATTCAAACAACCGTAATACTGAAAATGGAAAAAAAAAATGATACAAAATAACAGTATATAAAAATTAAATTTAATACTTATTCAAATTCAAGTACAACTATTGCTGAAACATTTAAATCCATCTGAAAACACATTTCATTTTATCCATGCATTTTGAATCCAAACAAACAACAATGCTGTAAAATACTATAACTATTTCTTCAAACACTATTATTAATGAAACACTCTGTATATACACTAATTACAGCTGAGAATTAAAGCTAACACTTCAAAGATATTTTGACAAAGCCACAGTATCAACATCGTGTCAATCAAGTCTCATGGTACTCACAAATGCTTCTCAGGTAAATAATCCCCAAATTGCTGAATTAAACAAGTCCAGCTTTCTGAAAAACCTCTGATAATTAGGTCCGGTCTTTCACTCATTGTCATGTAAGCTGCAATTATCTATTCAGCATGAATTGGCTTGATTAATGAGGTTGCAAGATTTACTAATACTGTGCACTGGTCGTCACCAGTAACATCTTTTTCCGTAGTGGCGTCCATGACCTGTTTAGCATACCACTTGTGGAAGTATGACTTTAATTCTTCTTTGTACTCTTTATTTACTGTCAAGTCTAGTGGTTGAAGTTGGTCTGTACAAGAGGCAGGCACAAACATTAGCTGCCTGGTAAGCAAGCGCCTGAGCCATGTTTGGAGCTTCTGATGGATTAGGAAGTCCAGGAACCAAGGGTGTGTGTGTCTAAGTTGAATTTTACCAATCTTAAACCACTGTGTTAATGCCATAATTGTCAGAAAGTACCGATGGTGCAACCTGATGGACAGTGGTTTAAATAAGAGATCATTCATATGTACTTTAATATACCCAATTGGCCTAGTGTTTTTGGCTGCGTCAGCTTCCTTTGATTTTAGCACTCAAACGAAAAGATGGCTAAAGTGATTTTGAAAGGTGTTTTATTTGTGCTCATAGAGATGGAAGTATTGTTTTAGTGTTGTTGGCTGTGTCGGCTTTGACTGATGTTATTCACTTGGTTGAAAACATGGTTAAAGTACTGAACTTGCCGGTCTTTGATTTGTGCTCATACAGGTAGTAGTATTGTTTTAAAAATCAAAGTGACTGCCGTTTGCGTTGGCATAGTTTTATTCTTTTGTATTCTTTATTTTGGGTATTTGCAGAGGTTACACCATGAAATTAAATACCTTCTAATATGCAAATTTTGACAGGCAAAACCAAAAATTTAAGTACCCACGAAAATGACACATACAAAACCATGAAAATTAAGTACCCACGAAAATGACACATACAAAACCATGAAAATTGAGCCCAATGAAAATAAATGTTACTCTAGTAGCTTTAACAATTTTATAGTGATGTCCAGCACTGAGGCATCATGCCACACACATGACATCATGTCCCACCCAGTCACATTATCCTGACACTGGGCTAACCAGTCCTAACACTAAGCTCTTAATGCTGAGTGCCAAGCAAGGCAGCTGCAAGTACCATTTCATATAATTGTTTGCTATGACTCTACCATGGTTTGAACCTGTGACCTCCTGCAGCCAAGGCAGACACTATTACTACTTAGGCCACCGTAGCGTTCCAAGAGTTTTAAAGAAACTCTCAATGTATGCATGTCTTCTCATCAGCTGACCCCCTCCCAGACACATATCTTCCTATCTGTTAGGAATGTCTCAGCTGCTATTCAGAGATCATAAATCCCACTGCTTTAGTTTATTTGTCAATAGTTCATCACATCATTATACGAACACACTCGACTTCAATATCCTATGGATGCTTGAATTTAGTGGTCATATTGCATTTTCAAGCATGTCAGTGACAGAGCTCAAGCGCCTAATAAATGAGAAAAGCTTCAAGTAAAAGTGCTTTGGCCTAATTTACATATCGTAGCCAATATTTGTATTTAATTTTATACAGAAACTTTGGTGAAATTATATGTCAACACGTCAGCCAACAGAGGCATGAAGCTGTTTTCCTGAGCACCTGCTTTTGTGTATGCTAAGCAGTGTGCAGTGTGTCAGATGTTGATGGCAAATAATAGTCTTCTCTGTGGTAAGAATGACAACCTATGCAAGTAAAAGTCCCCTCCTGTGGTATTTAAAAAGATGTTGGTGCCTATCACCACCACAGAGCTTCTCTCGCATACCCTGGAGAGTATGTTGTTGTTGTTGTTGTTCTAGGGTTTAACGCCATTTTTCAGCACAAGATAGGCCATATATGGCAGCCAGTATAACTGGTGGAGGAAGAACCCTGGAAAACCCAGGAAAGAACCACCGACCCACGAGAAGCTACTGGCAGGCTTTCCCACGTACCCACGCTATCCGAGCCTTGGACTCGAACATACGCAGACAGAGGTGAGATGGCAGTGATCCGGAACGGTAAGCGCTTTAGACCATTCGGCCACTCGGGGCCCCCTGGAGAGTATGTACAGACAACAGCCCATAATACTTGATATAAGAGACCATGGCAGCAATTGGCAGATAAATAAAGAATGATTCTACAGGATTTGCTCTGTGCATATTTTTGCCAAAAAATACTTGTAATCTTTGGGCTTTGCCCTTGGTTAAACTTGTTTCATGTACTCAGGCAACTATCTGCACACAGTCAAGTGTGTAAAGTCCATACAATGACAGGTAAATCAATCTACAGATGACGTCAATTCACCAATGGAAAGAAATTAGCAACTTCTAGAAGGTAATTATGCCTGACTGTGACACTGATCACAATGAATTAAGTTTCATCTATGCAGCATTTCAAAAATGTTCTTTCAGGAAAGACAAATAAATTAAGAATGATGCTTAGAAATGGTTTATTTATAGATTAATGTGACAGTATTCTCACCGAGTCTTTGGCTTGTGACAAGCTGCACTAGCAAGAGGCACAAAATCCTCGGTCATCACTGCAGGTGAGAAACATACCTGCAAAAGAAAACAAATACAAAACTAGATTTTTGTTTTTAAAACATTGTAGCCCCCACCTCAAAGTTGAAGTCAATTACACACACATATATATGGAAAAATAAGCTTAAGCATATGTACATATATGAGTGCAGTAAAACCTGTCTTGAGAGACCACTGCTATGAAAAACCACCTGTCCTGAGAGACCAGGTTTTCCTTGAACAGATTTTTTGGTTATATAGTGTTATGACCTGTTATGAGAGACCACCCGTCTTGAGAAACCATTATATTTTGGCAGAAGGAGAGGTCTTCCAGAACAGGTTGTACTGTATATATGGTAGATCATCATCATGATTTCCAAATCAATATAAGAGACAATAAAAAGGACAAAACTAATGAAACTCACCGGACAGCAATATGCAGACTCTCTATTGTGCTGGACGGACAGCTGAAGAAAAGAGTTATAAGGGATAAAATATTGGAAAAATAAGCTTAAGCATACATACAATAAATCATGATTGTTGTTGTTGTTGTTGTAAGTGTGGGTTTAACACAAAAAACAACAACCTAACACTTACATAAGATGTTAAATATCAAAATAAGGAATAGTGTAAGAAATACAAATACATGGACTGTTCCATTAAAAAAATAAACATACACAATATCCACGGGAAAGAAGATGTTTAAAAAGACAGCAATGCCAGAGGACTCTGAATACTCAAAGATTTCATATATAAGTAATAAATAATACAAAATTCTACATTACATTTATATGGGTGACTACACAGTGCAAGGGCCATCCGTATGCATGTCTACCAGACAAGCCCTAAAAGAACTGTGTGCATGTTTTCAGTTTATCTTAACAAAGTTTGACTAAAACATGTTGAAAAAGATCTATAAATAAATCCACTTGCCTAGTCAGACAAATAAACCTAAATTTAATCAAGGGAAAGATTCTTTAACAGAATTTACCAGATGAGGCTTTTAAGTTAGAATTAATTTTAAACAGGGATCAGTCTGCTCTCCCTCCTGTAACAACTTATAAGTGCTAAAGAGTGAAAGCAAAGCGCTTGTATGAGCTTGACCAAAATAAAAGGAAACAAACTTCTGGTAGAAAGCATGCACTTTCAATGAACAAAGTTGGCAATATTCTTGAATGAACATCCTTATCATTAAAGAGAAACACATTAGTGATGACTTAGCTTTAGACTGATTGGGAGTGTATGGAAAATTTACTTAATTTCCAGAAATAATGTTCTCTTGCCATTTCATTTTGGGCAAGTAAATTTTCATACCCTGTTAACAAAATATGTCTATACACCAAAAGAAGCCCCTGCCAATGTGATGCATTTAAATGGCAGTTACTTGACCTAAATCATCAGAACAAAGAGCCTCACAACAAATTTGATTTCAATCCACGAAGTTCTTCAAAAGTTATTTAGCACAAACAATACTGAAATGCAAACTTCAAAATCAAACAGCGGACATAATAATAATGTTGCAAGAAAATGGTGAGAAGTGAATTGGACTTTCTTAATGTAAAGCTTCAGGTCCTTCAAACGTTCTTGAGCAGAAATGAAAGTGACGGCAAAGTTTCAAGTCAAACAGGGCCCATAACTCCATTATAGTTTTGCCAGTGAACATTGAGCTCAAAAAGTTCATGTCAATAATGATTTCCTTTCAATCCATTAAGTTCTGAACAAATAATAAATTTGTGATGGGCATGAAAGGAAGAGAATGTCCTGACATAGGTAACGACATAGCCCCTGAAATGCTAGTAAATATGTTATTTCAACATCTGTGTATTGGTATTTGGAATTGTGTTATTTCAACATCTGTGTATTGGTATTTGGAATTGTGTTATTTCAACATCTGTGTATTGGTATTTGGAATTGTGTTATTTCAACATCTGTGTATTGGTATTTGGAATTGTGTTATTTCAACATCTGTGTATTGGTATTTGGAATTGTGTTATTTCAACATCTGTGTATTGATATTTGGAATTGTGTTATTTCAACATCTGTGTATTGGTATTTGGAATTGTGTTATTTCAACATCTGTGTATTGGTATTTGGAATTGAGAATAAATTTGTTCCAACTGTTGTTGCAAATGTAAGATAAGTATCATAAGCAGGCAGATTTTTAGATCAAAATATAAAATTAAAATATAGTAAAACTAATTCTAATTATGCAATACTTTCTCACGTTTTTGGTATGTTGTTATTTGCAAAATGAGCACCGACAGTTCATCTTTTTCATATATGACTGTTACATCAGGACAGTGGAGCGGGGTGGGAGGAGGGGCATTTGACAATAGCTACAAGTAAGTACTGCATAATTAAAGTAAGTTTTACCCCCAAAAAAACTACATTTTAATAGTAGCAGCAGTTTACCCAGAGCTATGGTTTCGCTGAATTTGTCAGGAAGGAGGGTTGGTTGATGCTCCATTAAACTGATAAAAAAACAGAAAATGGAAAGTAGTCCCCATTGGTGGCAGGGTCCCTGTTCTGGAATGTTGGTATTTCTTGGGGCTACCTATTGTTCAGTAACAATGGTACCCATAGACATTATCCGTGTGCTTTCTTGTGATAACAAGCGGAGGTAAAAGGAAGGAAAGGTAGTATGGGGATACCAAAATGATGTTTTCATGATGTCATCAAAGGCTTGACAGGTCTGCTCTTTTGATCATGGTGACAATCCATCATGAAATACTGGCAGCTGAAATGACAACAGCACCCTTGACAGGGAGGAAAAGAGGCTTCCTACCTTTACTTTTTCCTTTGGATGCTTTAAAATATAAATGAAATACCCTCACAACACATAAAAGTCTACCTGTATCATCTGCAGCTCAGATTTGACTGAGACGGGATTTCTATTGGTAGCTATGGAAGGTAATGGAGTTTGGCTAAAAATCTCGGTTGACAAATGAGAGAAATCACATCATAATTCCCATTTAACCGGAGACAGTTAGTGTCAATCGATAAGACATAAATCTCACTTCATTGTCTCGCTCAGGAGAGAGCAAGTAGAAAGTCTTGAGAATGAGAAGAAGCTTCAGTGATTCATTGGGGATTTTGGTTAATGACGATAAAACACAAAATTCCATCTAGGCATAAGAGAGTGTGAGACAGGTCTCTGCAGCTCAAAATACTTAATAAGATCAGCAAGGTGCGAATCCAAACCAATTGCTGTGCCTTGAGAGAATTTAATTGTGTTTGAAATGGCAGCTTTATAGCCCCTGATGGTGGATACACAGCCATTTTTGTTCTCAAAGAGAAACAAAAGGAAACCAGCAAAAGGAATTATAGAGAGCAGCTAGGATCAACATATTTCCTACTGTACTTATCACAGAAGATTCTCCACCTGGCATTGTACACAGTGGATGTAGAGGCTCTCATGGCCCAAATGATGAAACTGGCAACTCAGCCTGAAAATTTGTTAAAGTGGAGAGATCGCTTGAGACAAGCCAAGTGTGAAGGTGGAGATCTTGTGGTCTGCTGTGGAGGAGGAATCACTGGTGTTGCAAAAGAAGATCCCTCCTTTGATGAAAAGACCTGGGTAGAGTGATCAACAGGTCTAGATGATCGCTGAACCATGAGTGCTAAGGCCAAAGAGGGGCTGTGAGAATTACCTGAGCAGTGGAAGTTCTGACTTCTTGCAGAACTTGAGGAATCAGTTCGAAGGGTGGGAAGGCATAAGTGAACAGATGATCCCACTGGAGACTGAATGCATCCAATGGATATGCTTCTTGATCCGGGACAGGTGAAACATAAAATGGAAGTTTGTTGTTAAGCCTAGTTGCAAAAAGATCCACTAGGGGCCTTCCCCGCAGCAAGAAATGGGACTCTAACAAAGCAGTGAAGAGTCCATTCTGTGAGGATGGATCTGCCAGTTCTAGAAAGACTGTCCACCAGAACATTCTTCTTGCTTGGCATATGCCAAACTCTGTTATGTTGTCCAAGGTGGCCCAGTGTAGGAGGTTCCATACTTCCACACAAAGAGAAGGGTCATATAGCCCTTTGATGTCGGAGATAAGCTACGATGGATGTATTGTCAGACGAGACCATGACACATCGACCCCTTACTCTGTCAATGTGCCCTTGCAACACTAGGCATACAGCCTTCATTTCTAAGTTATTTATGTGGATAGATGATTTTGATGGGGTCTAAAGCCCCAGCAGAATTATGCCCTTTGGTTCTAAATGAGTAACCAAACTGTAATCTAATGCATCAGCAAACAGATAGGAGTTGGGTTCAGATGCATGCATGGGGACTCTAATCATGAATTTGTCCTGATTCATTCACCACTGCAAACGGATATGAAATGCTGCTCCTAGAAAGATTAGTTTTGATAGAGAATCTTTGCGAGGTTTGAACCTTGAGAAAAGGAGGAACTGCAGAGCTTGCAAATGAAGACATCCTGATAGAGCCAAGTTGGCAGCAGCGCTCAAGGTTCCCAGAAGGGACAAGCACAGTCGAGCAGACAAAGCCTTTTTTTGCTTGTAGTTGTTGGGTCTCTAACAATGCCAGGATTTGATCTATCTGATCCCATGGAGATCCAAGTTTTGGTTTGTGTGAAAATTCATCCCAGCATACACTAAGTCTTGCAATGGAAAGAGTCCTAATTTCTCAAGGTTGGGCAGAAGGCTCAAATGTGACCAAGAGCGGTACAGATCATGATGAAGGGACTGGATTTGAACACTGTAAATAAGCCAGCTGTCAAAATACTGGAGAATTGGTATTCCCAGTAACCAGAGGTATTCCACCACTATTCCCATAAAATGGAATTGAAAAACTTCCTGGTCTAAGCAAAACCACAGATGATTTTGCTCTCAGCAAAATTTCTTCAATCGTTGAAGAATGAGGATGGAGGAGAAGGTCTGGCTGTGGTTGAGCAAGAGATCATTTCCAGATCGGAAAGGATCTTTTTGGACTCTGTCACAGGTTTTGTGCACAAGGCAGGGGATAAGAGGGGATAGACTTCATTTATTGCCTTGCCAAAAGACCATATGTCTTCCACATGTAACAGATCAAGGAGCAGGCATAAGAGCATGCATCACTCCATGTCAAACTCACTAGAGTCGACCAGAATGGAGATGGCATCATTGAGGATGCTCTGAGATGGAAAGTGTGTGGGTATCACTAAGTCTCTAGGAGGTGAAAATGGTATAGGAACACTTTGCGCTAAGCCCGTAATGCAACACGGTGAGTAGGGGCTGAAGGAACAGCATGAGTTAGAACGTCTGTCAGTCCTGGAAGAAGTGATGCCTCAAGCCTTAAAAATAACCAAGGCCAATGAGGTGAAGGGCTACACATCCCATAGGAATTCACTGGGATAATAGGAAAGAGGGGGATACCAATCCAATCCCCTTGTCTAGTCTTTTCCTGCTGATTAGACTTCCAATGTTCATGAAAAGGTAGTAGAGGGTGGAGAGGAGGGAATTTGGTCCAAACTCTATCCCCATACCATAAGGTCATAATGTGACAATCCGAGGATACAGGATCGTCAACTGATGCATCATGAAGGAAGGTATGGTGCTGATCTGTCCCAGTGGGAGGGTGTGACACACTACCTTTGACAGGGTGGTGGTGGTGTATCTCCTCCTCAAAGGGAAGCAGTGGCCCGCTACAAGAAGAACGGTGCATATCCACCAAGATAGGCAGTGACAGGCTATGGTATAGGTGGTGCATATCCTCCACAACTGGCACATTAAAAAGTGAGCAGTGCATCTCCTCCACAAGTGGCACATTAAAAAGTGAGCAGTGCATCTCCTCCACAAGTGGCATATTAAAAAGTGAGCAGTGCATCTCCTCCACAAGTGGCACATTAAAAAGTAAGCAGTGCATATCCTCCACAAGTGGCACATTAAAAAGTGAGCAGTGCATCTCCTCCACAAGTGGCATATTAAAAAGTGAGCAGTGCATATCCTCCACAAGTGGCACATTAAAAAGTGAGCAGTGCATCTCCTACACAATTGGAGGCAGCAGCATGCTATGAAATGAGTGGTCTGCAACTCCTCCTCCATGGAAGGCAGCAATACGCTGCAACATGGTCGCTGTATCTCCTTAATAATGGGAGGTAACGACATGCTGGGTGGGGTATTCCGGTCAGAAGACTCATTAATTTCAGTAATAGAGATGCTGGTTAAATTCCAATGAAGAGAGAGAATGAAATTTCTTCTTTCTCTGAGTCTGCAAGATTCCAGCTTTCAGGAGACCATGATTTACAAAATGTACATTTTTGTTTCTTCTATATTTGGAACATTTAATACAGTCATGCTTTCCCACAGACTGTGTTAACATTGTTCCTTTATATAGTATATAAATTAAAATATAATGTCACATATAACTCACCTTGTCTTTATGTACCGTGAATGGAGTAAACCCTGTGTTTTCTAGAGATGTAGTAAACAGTAGTATAAATTTACCAGTCTTTTTTCCATGTAAGAAAAGTATACAACTTTTATTGAATAAATTAATTATACATACAGACAAGAGTAGAGTGAAAATTCAACTTGTTGAATAAAATATTTAGTATAGAAAGCGCATACAATGTGGTTCCTGTAGTGTCGATCTAGACTGAAGAACACATAGCGTATAGTAAGCAAGCTGTTAAAATTTGTTTACTTACTGGTACCTACATATAAAATAATTTTGATAGTGTTTCTGATGCCTGTAATCGAAATAACTCCAAGTTCCTGAAGGAACCGAAACCAGAGGGAAAAGGTTACCCCGTGAAGATTTGGAAAAAAAATAAAGATAATGTAACACCATTAGAGATAAATTATTGAAGAGGCCAGGCTGAAGTTGCGGTTAAAAAACACTGCTGCAGGGCAAATTTTCTCTGGTAAATTGGGCACACACCTGAATAACATCAATGTCCTTGAAAATTATTCACTCTAAGGGAGGATGTATGCACAAGAAATGGACAGTGCATTTTTGGGCATGAAAAAGAAAGCTAAACAATTGCTATGGGAAAGCTATTTCTACTATTAAAAATAGTTTCATTGAAAACCATTTTCAAGGAATTGCAATATAAAATATCAAACTAAAATGGGAAGTTTAGTGACTGCTGCATACAATTTACTCATTTGATAATTCTTATTTGCTGTGTCCCAGTCTTAATTATCATATACACTCGAGTCTGAGTGCAAACTGCACAGAACCAGATCTGCTGGAGCATTATACAATGGCAGATCAGAGTCTACGCTATTTGGAACTGGACTTGACAATATATATATATATATATATATATATATATATATATATATATATATATATATATATATATTCATCACTAAACAATTTTCATGAATTTAGCAAGATGCAATCAAGATCAATTGTACTCATGCCATTAGTAAAGTTCACACATATATACACATTGCTAAAAAAGCAAATTATGTCACAAATATTACTTCTGAATTCTCAAAGTCTGACTGATGGCGATACATTATGTTTTATGGTAGTAAATATTATTTGATACCTGTCTTCTTATGCATATAATTACTCATGATTATCTGGTCAATTTTTCACTTTATTTTCAATCACTTTTATGGTGCAGTTAAGTACATGAAGAATCCAATGTTTTTATATTTCTACACAGTCCAGTTGCAAAATAAGTTTTAAAAGATTTCCCCATTCCAACTTATATGTATCTGCTGTAATTTTATGACCAGCAATTTAAATAAAATTCATTAATTGATGAATGGGGATACGTATAAAAAAATCATAGTGTTTCAGTGGCTGGATATTGAAGTTCCACCTGAAGTACAAGGGGATCGCAAGCTTCCTCCATTGTACTTTTGGTCTTGACAACAATATCCAACAGTACAAAAAAATATAAACTGTTATAGTTAATGTACCTCAAGACAAGTTGGACAGAAAGTTCCACCACAAGCCATGTGTACCATTAGTTCATTATCTGTCAACTCCTCCAGACATATTGCACATGACCGCCATTGTCCAATCTCTCCTTTTGAGGACTCTAACAGTGTCTCTTGGGATTCCACTAACTCTTCTCGTGATCCCACCAGGTCTTCCTGTGACCTAGCCACAACCTCCTGTGAACTGATGCTAGTAATGAAGGCTGACTCGTCCCCTTCAGGGGTCAGGGTCACCAACAAAGATGTGCTGTCAGCGACCCCCCATTCTACCAAGGGAGAACCTTGAGCAGCAGATGAACTGCTCACCTCATCATTCCATCCCCATACTGTTACGTCTGCATTCTTTCCAACTGGATTCACACCAGACTGGTCTAATAAATCTTTACTTCCTGATATGTCTGCATTCTTTCCACCAGAATTTATACTGGACTGGTCAAATAAATCTTTACTTCCTGAAGAAATATCTGCTTCTGAATGACAGTCTGAAAAAGTTGACTGGATCTCCTTCTTTTCATTTAAAAATGACCCAGTACTGTTCTCTGCCATTTCAACATCACAGTCTGCATTTGTCTCAAATGTTGTACTGTCTATACCAGTTGTTTCTGTAAGCATGTCTGAAGAAAACAAGTCCATGTTACTGAAAATGTCATTATCTGTTTCTGGATTTTGGTCCGTCTTTGAGATCATGGAATCACCTGTAGAGTCAATAATCTCAGGTCCTGTTAGTGCTTGTGAAGTCATTTCCCCTGAGATGACTGATGCCATCACTTGAAAGGCATAGAGTGTTCTGTTGGAATCATTTATATACCTGACTAATGTATTGTCCTCCTAAAAAAGATGAAAAAGAAACAGTGGAAAACCAGAATTGAAGTTGGTGCTCAAACTTAATATAATGGATTCATGAGATGTGGCAAATTTAAGCAAAGTCATTTAAGCACAATATATGGGTTACTGTGACCTTCTTTTGTAATGATGGTTTAGTACTTGTACAGACGGACCACTCCGGTGGCCTATGTGGTTAGAGCATCCACCTTGGATGCAGGAGGTCACAGGTTTGAACCCCAGCCAAGTCATACCAAAAGACTGATAGAAATTATATTAGCAGATGTCTCGCATAGCGCTCAGCATTAAGAGGTTAGTGTTAGGACTGGTTGGCCTGGTGTCAGGATAATGTGACTGGGTGGGACATCGTGCTACATGTCTGCGGCATGATGCCAGTGCGCTCGACATCACTATAAACTGCTACACTGAAGAAATTGTAGCATTATGACTGAATTTTTTTAAAGCTATGTTAAAAATCCAAATCATTCACACTTGTACAGATGCATCCCCTCCTCATTTGTCACGACTCCAGTTATAACAGGATGTATACAGGGTGCTGAAAATAGGAGCTAAATGCAAGAAGAAATGATGTACATGTACAAAGTTAGTCCGCTTATCCCCATCCTTTAGTGGTAAATGCAATAAAACCCTCTCCAAACCACTCCCTAGCACTTACAAAGAAAGACTAATTGAAATGCACTGAGACTATATTTTGACATGATTTTACATGTAAACACGCCAATGCTCATGTCATGGGTAGTACTAAAGCTCACCACTGCTTCATTAAGGCATACTAAAAAATTGCCAAGATACATTAATAGTCATGAATTTTTTTTAAAAGGGTAGACTATACAACAAAATCTTTAGGACTGAGTCGGAGGCTACATGGAACAAACCACATGATTACTGAAACTTATGTTATACACTTAAGTGAATTCACTATTTGTTTTGTGGGATAACAATTGTGTTTTAGATTCTGTGGTTGTTACAAACTAAAAATTGAATGACCTAATGAACAATAATTCTTCCATGGAAAAAACAGGACCACTGTTATGAATATTTAATTTGCTTTTTTGTTAGTTAGTATCATTTTATTTTATTTCATTATATGCTACTGTAACGTAATTTTACATGCTGGACTTGACCTTGTCCAAAATTGAGTTCATTTCTGTTTGACCCAAATTGACTTTTTATTTTATTTTATTCATTGTAAACAACTAATACACAGCTAAATTATTCTCTATATGTATGGGTCTAAAATCAGTATTATTATTAACACACGAGGTAAATATGTTTATTTGGGTCAAGGTCTTGGAATTTCCCAAGTGAATTTTACAGGTTATTGTTTTTATTTTGTAAACATCAGGTTTTTCCAATTAGGTAATTTAAAAAAAAAATAGAAAATGCTAATTGTGACCTGAGGTCAAGTAGTGAACTATATATAGTGTAACTGAGAGGATTTTATCAGTTGTTCAAGATCTAGCACCTTGAAATTGTATATTATGTTGTGTCCTGTTGGGCTGAATTTTATTTCTTCAAATTACTGAATTCAAGTGATTATTTTCTCTGGAAATACAAAAGTGTTCTGATAAAATACTTGGATAAAGACATTCAGTGGTATTTATCCTGAATTCAAACCTGGAATTATATATCTGTCATTCAACAAAAGACTGTTGGCACATCAACAGACTAGGCACTATAACAGACACATAATCACCGTCAGTTTTTGGATTTATTTGAAGAGCATAAACTCATAACCCTACATCCTAAATTAACAAACTGAAGTACAGTAGTGCCCCCTCCTGACGCACCCCCGCCCCCGGACCAGTGGCCACCCACTTCCTATGGCCAGAATAACTTGGCACTGATGAGTTTGTATTCAAAAGTACCCCTTAAGAATCACCACCCATCTAACTTGACCAGCAGCCAGCATATTAGTACAAAAATGTAAAATGTTCCCATCACGAGCAACCACCTTTTTCAAATGTATCCAAAACAAATAATTAATTCATATCATGACGTAAGGTAAGTAATCAGATTATCTCTATCGTCAATACATGTCTCCCAATGTCAAGTTTCTGTTACTAAAAGAAGTGTATACTAGGTACATGTAACAGATTAATATTGTATCATTGTGTATAAAAGCTGACGTTTTCAGGAAATAGGCTCAACAATGTAATGTTGAGTTCTTCTCTTTCATGATTACACCCAGACGTAATTGTCAAGATCATAACAGGGTCAGCATATGCTAAAAATAGATTTTGTGCATTAACACAGAGAAATTAACCTTGACCGTGAATAAAACAGGGTACCAGACAAAGACACAAAAACCATGTCACAACACATTTATGAAGAAGGCATTTCATCCACTCAAAGGTTTCATCTGCATAAATGAATCACATACAGTTAGCAATATCCGAACAAATCATTACCAAACATTAACAGGTCATCATCTAAACGGAGACATATTATTTTAGAAGAAAGTTGGTCATTCTGCTCGACGTCATTGGGTGAGGTGGGGAGAAGGGACTTGCCGAACAATTTTATGTAGAAAAGACTCGGATTAAACAATTTTATGTTGAAAAGACTCGAATAAACAGCATCGTAACTGATAAGGAGGTTATTCAGCAGCAGTGGGAAATTAAGCAAATGGAAAGAGAATTATGTATGAACCAAGATTTAAATGACGTTTTGAATAGCTTTGCAACACGCATGACAACAGTACCCACTTCCATATCACGCTTACACCAAGAATAAGAACTATTAATGTATATTTAGTTGAAATAAGTCTATTATTATAACAAGAAGAACATTTTAATAATTAATGTTACTACTAAACGAAGATATTAAATGAAGATATTAAGTGCTTTGAAACATGTAGCTTTCTAGCTACAGTAGTCCCCCTCTTGAACAGCTCCTCTGACCAGCGGCCACCCACTCCTTACGGCCAGAATCCGTTGGCATCAATGAGTTTGTGTTCAAAAGTACCCCTCGCAAAAGGCCACCCGGCTAACGCAACCAACGGCCAGCATATTAGTGCAATAATATAAAATTTACCCCTCACAAGCGGACGCATTTTATTTGAATATGTATCCAGAACCAGTATTTTACTCATAACGTGTGTTAAGTAATCCGACTTCTGTTTACCCAATGTCAGGTTTTCGTTACTGAAAGAGTGTTGAGTAAAGTACATTTACCACTAAGGTTAATATTATATCATTTACGCCTCACGAGAAGCCAAATTTATTCCATAAAAACCAAGAAAGACTCAAATTTTAATCCATACAAAAGGGTACGTACATGTAATCCAATTAGCCTTACTGCTGTGTTATCATAAGATGTCCGGTTTAGTCACTGATAACTGTTAAGATTACAATTATTGAACAGTAGTAACAGCTGAGAAGTGGCAGTATCAATGTACAATACCCAAGTCAGCAGGAAAATAGTTTGATAGCCTTTATGGCTTCCCTTAGTAAGACGTTGAGCTTGTTCACTTTGATAATCAGTGGCTATTACTACTGACAATAATTGTCAAAATTACAAATCCTAACGTCAGCGAGGTCAAGTCTGCGTGATGTTAATGGTACATATCGAAGCCGTTTTGGCTTCTCTCACTTAGTGTAAAGAAACGTATAAAAACAATAGGGTACCAGACTGTGACTAATGAATCATGTGACAAGATCACTTCCTTTAAAAACACACGGCAATTTGTTTAGATGCATACAAAATTGTTTTATCAGTATTGTAGTTGGCAACATGAATAACTTACTGCAAAAAGATCAACATGTCATCGAGGAAAAGAAAAATTATCAGTTTAGAAGAGAAAGTGAAAGTAATTCAACTGACCGAGGAGGGGTACTCGAGGATCCTTGCAGAAAACTAATGTCAGGAAGACTCAGATAAACAATATCGTGAACAATAATGAAACAATTCTGCAGAAGTGGGAAGGTGAAATGGACAGAGAAAGGAAGATTGTTTGAGCCAGGAGACGTTTGTATCCTGATTTGAATGACAAGAAAAAGCAGCAATTTTGTCAGTTGAATTGAGATATGACGACTTTACTGCAAGTAACGGATGGTTGCACAGATATCAAGTGTGCCACAATATTAAGTGTTCTGTCTTTAGTGGAGAATCAGCTTATGTTAATAATGAAGTTTTCGAAGATTGGAACAAAAGACTAAACAATATATGCAGGGGATATGACAGCAAGGATATTTATAATGTGACAAGACTGGTTTGTTTTTTAGACTGTTACCAACAAAGTGACAAATGATTTGATCCATAACATAATTATAAAGACAGTTTTAAAACTATATCAATGTTTATTCATAGCATTCTTTTGAAAATGATGACACAGTTTGTTTTACATTTATTTCACATGCATGTGATTGTTTAATGAAAATATTAAATATTTAAAATTAAATGTACTTGTGACTTTCTTCATATGTATTTACTATTAGCATTTGTCATCCCCCTCTAGAAAGGCCACCCGCATTATAAGGCCACTTCCCTGCTGCATTAGGGGTGGCCTTATAAGAGGGGGACTACTGTACGTACATTACATATACTTCTCACAACAAATTTACATGGGCAAATGAAGAATTTAGTTGTATTTTTTAATTTCTAACAATGGTGACACAATCTGAGTATCTAGTGCTTACCAAAATTCTTGAGATGTGCCAATCTAATACTTCAGCCATTATGAGGTCACATGACTCTTGACCAATCTGAGCTAATAGTTCTTGTTTAACATTTTGAACTCTATCTTGTACATGCACTGTCACCAGATACTTGACTGGTTCTGCATTGTAGGGAACAAAAATTACACCTGAAAAGAAAGAAAACAGAACAAATGTCAATTATGATTAATTAGTTTCATGGTGATTCCACTAAACAGCATGTTATGCTTGTAAATGACATTATGATGATATCACTTTCTGATTGAGGATGTCAACTTTTGCAAACTCAACACTTACTGTGCAGTATGAAATGACATATTAATTATCTTGACATTTAATACTTAAGTGTACGATAGTGACAACAGATGCCAACCCTCTATCGTGAAAATCTGTAATCAGCCAAAAAATCTGTAATTTGGGATAAAATTTATGTAATTTTCAATATCAAAATCTGTAATCAAATATGTAATTATCCAATTTAATAAGTTGTATGCATATATTGGGGTAATTGCTAGACCCCATAGGTTAGCAAGAAAATATAAAATTCACTTTGAAACGGCAAATTTATTTTCTGCAGATCGGATATTCATCTTTTTTCTGCACAGCAGTTGAAAAAGAAGTGGAACATTATGCTCCACAAGGAAATTAGTAGCAAGGCATTCATAACAGCATCCATGTGTGATAGTGCCAAAGCAACCTATGCTTGCTGTACTGGAGAGGCTTTGATGTCTTGATGTGTGTGTACTTGTCATATCTTCCATCATGATTCATGTTAATGTCAGAGTCACATTCCTTCCAATATCAATGAATCACCTCTAGGTGAATACATGGCCATTCAAGCATGTACTCAACCCTGAATTCTGAAGTGCTTTATTTGATTTGAGTCTGACCACTCATACACCGCACTGCACCAACGAACTAATTATCTGGTTATGAAAAACACCATATCTTTTGAAGCCTTCATGCTTGTATCAACCATATCTGATAGAGTAGCTACATTGGAAAATATGCAGAAGTTGACTGGTTTACACATACTGAAGGAGCAAAACTGTGTTAGGGACAAGCTTCGCACTGCTAAAAGAGACTGCCATAAAGCTGTGAGGCTTTGGCTCTCCACCAGATTCACTATTCATAAGCAAATCTATGAAGCTGCTAAGAAGAATGTCACAAATATAGTCCATGTAGCGAAATCAGCCCACTACATTACTAAGATCATAGAAAGTTCCAGCTGCAAAGTGCTCTTCGAGATTACTAACAAGCTAATGTCAAGGAACAAATCTACATCACTTCCAGGTACCTTCTCTCCAGTCGACCTTCTGGACATGTTTGCAAATTTCTTCCGTGACAAAGTACACACCATTAGAGATAAGCTTGACACCACAATTTCAACTGACTCGTCACCATATAGTTGGGATACAAAATTTAAGCAGCAACAGTTAGCAGCATTTAAACCTGTCTGTTTGGATTTTGTAGGTACAATCCTGATGAAGAGTGCACCAAAGTCATGTGAACTTGATCCAATTCCAACATCACTGCTGCTTGAGTGCTTAAATCCAGTATTGCCTTCACTAACTGATGTTATTAATACCTCTCTCTCATCAGGGGAATTCCCATCATTTTTCAAAACTGCCATTGTAAAGCCTCTGCTGAAGAAACCAATACTAGACCATAATGATTTAAAGAACTACCGCCCAGTTTCTAATCTCCCATTCATATAAAAGATCTTAGAAAAAGTTGTTCTATCCCAGCTTGGATCTCATCTGAATTCAAACAGTCTTTTTAGCAATGAACAATCTGCATATTGCCCTTGCCACAGTATTGAAACTACTCTTCTAAACGTAGTTAATGACATTCTCTCTGCTTTAGATAGCAGAAAGATTACAGTCCTCACCCTCCTTGATTTGTCTGCAGCATTTGACAAAATAGACCATGATATATTACTTTACAGTCTCCAGCATGTATTTGGCATTTATGATACAGCCTTACTGTGGTTCAAGTCCTACTTGGTCAACAGGACACAAATTGTATCTGCAAATGGAATACACTCCAGCCCAGTTGATCTATGCTGTGGTGTTCCACAGGGGTCTGTTCTTGAACCTGTTATCTTCATTCTATACACTCAGCCACACTCAAGTGTCATAGATCATATCCAGTGTCTCACCAATTGTACACTGATGACACCCAAATATACAAATCTAGCCACCCAACTGAAGTTGATGCTACCATCCAAGGTGTAGAGAGGTGCATTTCTGATGTGAAATCATGGATGACATGTAACAAGCTACAGATGAAAGATGATAAAACCAAGACCATTCTGATCACAACACAAAGACTTTATCATTCACATCCTTTACCTCAAACAATAAATATCAGCAACACCAACATTAAATTCACACAATCAGTATGAAACCTAGGTGTTACTCTGGACAGTACTCTCACATTGCACCAACATGTTATGAACATATGCAAGGCTGCATATCTTGAGCTGAGACGCATCAGCTACATTTGCACATATCTTTCAGTAAAACACTTGTGTGTTCATTAGTACTTTCAAGACTGGACTATTGTAACTTAATTCTGTCTGGTTCTTCTCAATATCTACTCCAGAAACTTCAAAAAATTCAAAACAAAGCTGCTCGGATCATACTTAGAGTACCATGATCACAGCACACCTCACCGCTGCTCTGTACCCTACACTGGCTATCCATTCAATCCAGAATCAAACACAAAATTTGTTCTCCATGCTATCTTTCACTGACGGACTCTAGTCCAACATACCTATCCGACCTCACACATATGTACACACCAGCAAGATACTTATGCTCCTCTTCCGACAATCATATACTCATTATTCCCACTATGAAAACAAAGTCATATGGACAGAATTCTTTTGCATACCAGGCCCCAGCAATGTGTAATGAATTGGGATTACTGCCCACTGAACTTAGACACAAAGACACTGATCGCATTCAAGAGTGCTCTCAAAACTCACTTATTTCAACTGTAAGAACAAACTTAAAGACCTAATAATGTTTCCTACCTTAAATATTCTCAGCATGTTTTTTGTTTTCTAATTTAACGGTGTTTGTTTTTGTAATCATATCATTATATACGTTTTTTTATCTTATAGGTGTTGTCTAATGTTGTAAAGCACTTAGAGCTTCTAAAGATTAGGTGCTATACAAAGTCCTCATTATTATTATTATTATTATTATAAAGCATTATAAATGTGGCTAGAGATAAAGACACGTTCAGCATTTGATTATAAGGTTCCATCACAGTGATCAAGTACTATTGTGTCAAATGGCAAGAAATATCCTGAATTTGGTCCGAAAGTAATGTTTATATTGGTCCAACACACCATCATACAACCTGAACTGTGCGGAAACAGTACAAACACAACACTTTGGTCAAATTCTCACTATAAAACACTCAAATACAATAATTATCTAGAGGTCAAAGCTACCTCCATCAGTCTTAAAATCTGTAATTTTTACTTGAATCATAAGATAACTGTAAAAAGGGATCAAAATTCAAACAAATTAAGGAAATTCATATGGGTTGGCATCTCTGGTAGTTCTATGAACTCTAAATAGCTGGATACAATATGAAGCAGTTGCACTTCTCATTAAATAACTGAAACAGAAAATTAATTATACAAGTATAATGTTCCAATCCTGTGATAAATAATCAAGACAAAAGAAATTACATGAGACTTTGGGAAATTTTTAGCAATGCACAACCTGCTGTAAATTGGATGCACTTGGAAGCACAGGTTTTCTGCAGTGCTACACTAATGTGATCTCAATCATTTTGTTAAACAAAAGAAAAAAAATTATTTCACCAATACACAATTTTCTTTATTTGTTTGATAAGACGAATCTATGATCTTCAATCGGCGCAAATTTTATGATTTTAAAAAAAAACCACAATTGGCTGACGTAATTTTCCTATATATTTTTAATACATGTATTGAGTATTTAGTACTTTAATATCCACAGCAATCAAGTCCAATGCATAGTGGCATAGTGAAAGGCTCATTGTCTGACAATATGCCATCGCTTTCATCTGTGAGAACATGAGGCAGTGGCTGTTCTCTACCAGATGGGAAACAGTGACATGTTTGACAACAGTCATTGATTATCTGCCATATGTAAGTGCAATAGGTTTTTATGTCTGTTAAGTAAACAATACAGTTTCTTTTTTCATATCTGTTAGTGAACGCAGTTCATATCTGCTGTGTGAGAAGAATCATTTCCTGCCTGTTAGTGACCAGAACAATTCCTTAATTTCACAACAATGTAATACCATAATCTCACATCTGTTATACAAAAAGCGTGATTTCACAAATTCTTTCCCTTATTTCAAATCTGTTATGTCAACAATCTTTTGCAAGTTATGTGTACAGGATAATAAATAGTAATGAATAATAATAATAATAATAATAATAATAATAATAATAATAATAATAATAATAATAGTAATGAATAATAATAATAATAATAATAATAATAATAGTAATGAATAATAATAATAATAATAATAATAATAATAATAATAATAGTAATGAATAATAATAATAATAATAATAATAATAGTAATGAATAATAATAATAATAATAATAATAATAGTAATGAATAATAATAATAATAATAATAATAATAATAGTAATGAATAATAATAATAATAATAATAATAATAATAATAGTAATGAATAATAATAATAATAATAATAATAATAATAATAATAATAATAGTAATATAAGGACATGTAAGTACAGCAGTAATATTTTTCCATATTACATTTTTTTGTTAAGCTTCAGAAAATGTAAATGACTGAATATCTGATAGGTGTTTCTGAAAAAGTACGATTCTGTACCAGATTTTATTTTTGCAAATAAAATCAATCATTTCTTTCTATGGCCAGTCCTTGTATCTTTACTTAGTAATTTTTGTGACAAATATGTAATCTTAACATCAATCCCACTGTTGACATCCCCACTGTCTCTGCCTTTTGTGTTGTCACATTTTTTCCCAGATAAGTGAGACATATGCAATGCTTTTCGCGGAAAAAAATAATAAACTGGAAAGGAATGAATAATCATGTAAAACAACACTATTCCACTGTAATAGATTTTGGGCAAAACATTTTTTCTTTGCATCCCTCATTATCTCATGTAACAAGTGTTTTGTATATATGCCTGTCCCATGTTTAATAAGTCCTACAGTTCACTTTGGAGATCACTAACCAAGGGGTGGATAACTGAAATTTGTGAAACTATTCCTCTTCTTTCAGTCACTGTGACCTTCCCCTTTGATCCTGAAATCAACATGGTTCTTCCTTTTCCAAAGGGAAAGCCATTAAAAAATTTTGGTCCAAGACTGTGATTTAGAACTAATGTTCTTTGTTCAGAACATTTAAGCTTTTAACCCTTTGAGCTTTTAACCCCAAAATTGACAGATGTCTTCCTTAATCAAAGTGCAAACTATTCAAAAAGTTAGATCCAGGAATTGATGTAAAACTAGTGTTATTTCAGTCACAGTGACCCTGACCTTTGGATCTCAAAATCAATATAGTTCTTTTCACTCCAAGTGCAAGTCATTCATTAAATTTGATAAATGTAGAAGGTATTGTTGTTGTTGTTGTAGAGTTTAATGCCATTTTTTAGCACAAGTTAGGCTATACATGGCAGCCAGTATAAATGGTGGAGGAAGAACCCAGGAAAACCCCGGAAAGAACCACCAACCCACCAGAAGCAGCTGTCAAGCTTTCTCACATACCCAAAAGGGCCAAACCTGAGACTTAAACCCATGCAGGCAGAGGTGAGATGGCAATGATCTGTAATGGTGAGCACTTTAGACCAATCGGCCATTCGGGCCCCCGGTAGAAAGGTGGAGAAAACTTAAGTTATTGTGCAGAAATCAATTGTCTTCTTTCAGCCACAGCGACCCAGACCTTTGACCTTCTGTCTCTGAAACTGATAGACTTCTTACTAAGTAAAACTTCAAGCCATCCACAAACTTTGGTATAGCCATATGTGATGGAAAACAAAAATTATTGTCTTCTTTCATTCATAGTAACCACGACCAATGACTGCTAAACTGAAATGTTTCATACTTACTGAAATACACGCCATCCACAAAGTTTGGTAAATGAAGTTGATGGACAACTCAAATTACTGTATGGAAAAGAAATTGGTAGCACACAGATGAAGATATGGATTGACAACATAACATAAATTTAAAGCCTTATTGGAGGTGCATATGTATACGTAGTAAGAGCATATGAGAATCAGAAATGCAAAAGCTAAGCTGGTACTTGGTAAAATTGTTCGTTCCAACAAATTTCATTCAGCAATCTAATACACAATTGTATTTAAAACTAATATTCAAAGAGACTCTTAAAAGAAACCTTAATTTCAAATCTGATGAGATCTGGTCCAAAAAATTTGATCTACAGCATGAAGAAATTCAGCCAATCAGATTGCTGCAAACCATTTATGAACCTGAAGGAAGGTTAAATTAAACAGCAATTAAGTTTTCACGCATGGTGTATTTTAATTTAAATTCAGGTACTTACACAGTTGTTTCTCCATGGCATGCGGGATGGGTACTGAGAGGTACATGAATGGTTCAAAGGTCACAGATACATTATTGCACTCAGAGCAAACCACCTGCAATTCCAAACAGCATGATTAAAGAATGTGACAATGACAGTATTATTTTTTAACCCATGTAATACATAGTTTAAGAAGAGGCTCAAGTGGCCTATGATTGCTCACCTGACTGACATCTGCCTAATGCATGAGTTGTTGTCAATAGAATCACTGAAAAAATATATATAAATAGTAATATATAAATATCAACATAAATCTGAAATATTAATCACTGGTATAAATAGGATAGTTTCTCTCAATTTGATCCAAGTGTGTTAAGCAGTTGTGTTTTTTGGGAAGAAGTTTGTTTAAACGGTTTTCTTATTTTTTAGTAATTGCAATCATACTTTATGGCAGTGTGGCATCTATATGGTTTATTTCTATGATGTGGCTTTTAAGAAGAAATATATATATTTGTTTTTTTTACTGAGTTTCAGTAATGGTGGCCAAATTTAATGACAGACTGGCACTATTTATATAATTTTCAAGACACTTATGTCTCAGGATACTTTTTGTAAAGTTTGGTGAAATTCTGTTCAACAGTTATCCAAAAATTACATTTAATTATGTTTATATTGTTAGTAAAGGAGACAATATCTGTTGGCAGAATGACATCATTTTTTAAATTGTGAAAGCCAGAATGATTTTTGTCAAATTCAGTCAAATTCTGAAGCTGGTTTTTCCTTTCTTTAGAAATGGTAGCCATATTTGTTAGCAGATTAGCATCAGCTTTAAAAACTGAAAGCGAACAATGTGAGAAACCAAAATAAGCTCATTTCTTTTTTTTTAAATGCTCAGTGTTAAAACCATATCTGGTATTCTTAAACAGTAAAAAAAAATTCAACATAAAAATGGCGCCATTTTCAATAAGTACTAATTAAGCATCATAAAAAGTAATTTTGTGTGTGGATGAAACCCCTATGTCATTATGATTTTTTGTTAAGGAGGAATAGAGATGCCTGCCATGGTGACCATACAAAACATCAGATTGGCATGGCACCATTTTCATTTGGGATCAACAATGCATTGTAGTTAGGAGGTGTAACAATAACAAGGTTCTCCAGATGTCCTCTTGCCACCAGTTTCATTAAGATTGAGCTAGACCTTGGGATGAATATGTGTGTGTGTGTGTGTGTGTGTGTGTGTGTGTGTGTGTGTGTGTGTGTGCATATGTCTGTGTGTGTGTGTGTGTGTGTCTGTGTGAATATGTGTGTCAAGTTTCAAGACAATGCAACAAATAGTTTGAAAGGAATAGCAATAACAAACTTGTGCTAATGGACAGACAGATGGATGGATGACAACAAACATTATATCAAGCCATAAGCTTGAATGGTCTATGGTGAACAGCACCAATATACCAGCTGAGATAACTGCTATGGTGAATAGCACCAAGATACCAGCTGAGATAACTGCTATGGTGAATAGCACCAAAATACCAGCTGAGATAACTGCTATGGCAAATAGCACCAAAATACCAGCTGAGATAACTGCTATGGTGAATAACACCAAAATACCAGCAGAGATAACTGCTATGGTGAATAGCACAAAATACCAGCTGAGATAACTGCTATGGTGAATAGCACCAAAATACCAGCTGAGATAACTGTAACGGTAAATAGCACCAAAATACCAGCTGAGATAACTGCTACTCTTGTCTATGCTACACAACAGAATTTTCACAAAACAATGAACACTGAAAAATATAAGTACTGACAGTAACAAGTCTCCAACAGCATGATTACAGGTGTATTATGTCACAATACTATACTTCCAATATTATGCAAACAGGTGTTTTATGTCAAAGTACTGTCTCCATTAACATTATTACAGGTGTTTAATGTCACAACAATGCCTACAATAGCATGTAGGCAGGTGTTTTAAATCACAACAATGCCTCCAATAGCATGTAGACAGGTGTTTTATGTCACAGTACTATGAATCCATTAACAATATTACAGGTGTTTTATGTCAAAACAATGCTTCCGATAGCATGTAAACGTGTTTTATGTCACAACAATGTCTCCAACAGCATGTAGATAGGTGTTTTATGTCACAGTGCTATGTCTCCATTAATATTATTACAGGTGTTTTATGTCACAACAATGCCTACGATAGCATGCAAACAGGTGTTTTATGTCACAACAATGCCTTCAATAGCATGTAGACAGGTGTTTTATGTCACAGTGCTATGTCTCCATTAATATTATTACAGGTGTTTTATGTCACAACAATGCCTCCAATAGCATGTAGACAGGTGTTTTATGTCACAGTGCTATGTCTCCATTAATATTATTACAGGTGTTTTATGTCACAACAATGCCTCCAATAGCATGTAGACAGGTGTTTTATGTCACAGTGCTATGTCTCCATTAATATTATTACAGGTGTTTTATGTCACAACAATGCCTTCAACAGCATTTAAACTGGTGTATTATATCACAGTAGTATGTCTCCAATAGCATGTAAACATGTTATATATCACAACAATGCCACCAATAGCAGGAAAAAATTATTATTTGTATTATGTCAAAACAATGCCTCCAATAGCATTTAAACTGGTGTGTTATGTCACAGCAATAAGCACCTAACAGCATGTAAACGTGTGTTTGTGTGTGTGTGTAATTTGGATTTTTAACATAGCTTTAACCATTTTTCAGTATATTGCTACGATGTCTGCAGTGTGGCAGTTTATAGTGATGTCTAGCCCTGGTACATCATGCCGCAAACATGTAGCACAATGTCCCACCCAGTCACATTATCCTGACACCAGGCCGACCAGTCCTAACACTAACCTCTTAATGCTGAGCACCAACAGAGGCAGCTGTTAGTACCAATTATGTAAGTCTTTGGTATGATTCAGCCAGGAATCGAAACCCACGACCTTCCGCATCTGCATGTAAAAATGTGTTTAATGTCATAGAACAATGCCCCCAACTGTATGTAAACAGGTTTTTATGTCACAACAATGCCTCCAACAGCAGGTAAATAGGTGTTTTATGTTAAAACAATGCCTCCAACAGCATGTAAACAGGTGTTTTATGCCACAACAATGCCTCCAATTGCATTTGAACTGGTGTGTTGTCACAACAATGCATCCAGTAGCAGTAAACAGGCGTAAAATGTCACAGCACTATGCCTCCAATAGAATGTAAACAGGTGTGCAACATTACAGCCATATGCCTCCAAAATAACAGCATGCAAACGGGTGTATAATGTCACAATAATATGCTTCTAATATAACATGCAAACAGGTGTAATACGTCAGTAATATGCATCCAACACAATGCATTATGTCACAATAATATGCATCCAATATACAGTAACAGCATTTGAACAGGTGTATTATGTCACAGTAATATGCTCCCAATAGCATGTAAATGTAAGTATAACATCATCAAAATATACCTCCATTATAACATACATACAATCAGGTTTTGTCACAGTAATATACCTCCAATAAAATCACATGTAAATGGGTGTATTATGTCACAGTAACATACCTCCAATAAAATTACATGTAAACAAGATTTATTATGTCACAGTAATATACCTCCAATAAAATCACATGTAAACAGGTGTATTATGTCACAGTAATATACCTCCAATAAGATCACATGTAGACAGGTGTATTATGTCACAGTAATATACCTCCAATAAAATCACATGTAAATAGGTGTATTATGTCACAGTAATATACCTCCAATAAAATCACATGTAAATAGGTGTATTATGTCAGTAATATGCAGCCAATAAAATCACATTTTAAACAAGATTTATTATGTCAGAGTAACATGCCTCCAACAGCATGTAAACAAGTGTATTGTCACAATAATATGCTTCCAATACAGCTGCATGTAAGCAGATGTAGTTCATCACAGAAATATGCCAATACAACAGCATGTAAACAGGTTATTATGTCACAATAATATGCCACCAATATAACCACATGTAAATATGTGTATTACATCACAGAAATTTGCCTCCAATATAACCACATGTAAACAGGTGTATTACATCACATAAATATGATTCCAATATAACAGCATGTAAACAGGTATATTATGTCACAGTAATATACCTCCAATATAACCACATGTAAACAGATGTATTACGTAACTTCCTACTTTTTACTTGAAATTAAGTGGAACTACATGTGTTTACTTGAAATTGAGTGGATCTAATTGTGTTTACCTGAAATTAAGTGGATCTATTTGTGTTTACTTGAAATTACGTAGATGTATTTGTTGTTTCTACTGCAACCATGCAAGGAATCTGATGCAGTTTTGTCTCCAAAATAAATATCACACATAACTGCTTTTAGGTCAGGTCAAACTGCAAACAATACAGACCATAACATGCTGTTGCATAATACGATGGCAGCTCAGGTCTATATTTTTTATAGCTGGATCTGACTTATAAGTGGGAACATAGGTAGGTAATTGGGGGGGGGGGATATAAAGGTATAAATATTTGAGATTTTCTGAATATATGAGCAGTAGTAATCAAGATAACATATATAAATTGCTCCTTTCTTTGTTCCATAGTAACCTTACTTATCACCTTTAATCACCAAATCTACAGGTATCTCGTGTTTGTTACCTAAAAAGCAACAAATCCGTGTTTCAGTGAACATACAATTAACAGAACTCAAGTTATTTTGCATAACCCATTTTTATTTGTTGAATATCATGACAGTGTTCTTAGGCCTGACCCTGTTACCTCCAAATCAATAGGTTTCGATATATTTTCAGAAAAAGGAACCTCAAAAGTTTATATGTGGCATGCTAAGTAAAATTATGAGTAAATAAAAAGCTGATGGATGGATAGAGGAATTAAATGCACTATTCATATCACTACCACAGGCAGGCATTTAGAAGACAAGAGTCCATTGATAGAACTGATGCTGTACTATCCAAAAAGAAGTTCCAGGAATTCGAGATAAGATCATTTTGTTCTTTTTATGTTCTTTTTAGTTACTGAGTGCTGAAACCATCACTGGTAGTTTCTTGATATGAGATTTTCAAATTAGCCAGTATGGCAGCCATATCGGATTAAAGATTGCCACTATATTTATTTACAAAAATCTCAAAAACCATTTGATGACTTTTGGTGTAAACTTCATGTTGATATGGCCATCAATACAGTTGAATAAGTGACAAGATTTTCAATATGTTCATTGTGGCAGCCATTTTTTGATCATATCAATACTGTCTTTATTCAGGACCAACTAGATATTATTATAATTAGTCTTCTGGTGAAGACCCCATGCTGATAGTGATTTCCATTCAGGACCAACTAGATATTATTATAATTAGTCTTCTGGTGAAGACCCCATGCTGATAGTGATTTCCATTCACGACCAACTAGATATTATTATAATTAGTCTTCTGGCGAAGACCACATGTTGAGAGTGATTTCCATTCAGGACCAACTAGATATTATTATAATTAGTCTTCTGGCGAAGACCACATGCTGATAGTGATTTCCATTCAGGACCAACTAGATATTATTATAATTAGTCTTCTGGCGAAGACCACATGCTGAGAGTGATTTCCATTCAGGACCAACTAGATATTATTATAATTAGTCTTCTGGTGAATACCCCATGCTGATAGTGATTTCCATTCAGGACCAACTAGGTATTATTATAATTAGTCTTCTGGTGAAGACCCCATGCTGATAGTGATTTCCATTCAGGACCAACTAGATATTATTATAATTAGTCCTCTGGTAAAGACCCCCTGCTGATAGTGATTTCCATTCAAGACCAACTAGATATTATTATAATTAGTCTTCTGGTGAAGACCACATGCTGATAGGGATTTCCATTCAGGACCAACTAGATATTATTATAATTAGTCCTCTGGTAAAGACCCCCTGCTGGTAGTTATTTCCATTCAAGACCAACTAGATATTATTATAATTAGTCTTCTGGTGAATACCCCATGCTGATAGTGATTTCCATTCAGGACCAACTAGATATTATTATAATTAGTCTTCTGGTGAAGACCCCATGCTGATAGTGATTTCCATTCAGGACCAACTAGATATTATTATAATTAGTCCTCTGGTAAAGACCCCCTGCTGATAGTTATTTCCATTCAAGACCAACTAGATATTATTATAATTAGTCTTCTGGTGAAGACCACATGCTGATAGGGATTTCCATTCAGGACCAACTAGATATTATTATAATTAGTCCTCTGGTAAAGACCCCCTGCTGGTAGTTATTTCCATTCAAGACCAACTAGATATTATTATAATTAGTCTTGTGGTGAAGACCACGTGCTTTTTGGGGATTTCCATGCAGGTTCAAATCCTATCATCAAATCTGCCCAGGATAGCTACAGTGGAGTACACTTGGGTACGACACTTTATTCGAATTTCCTCAGCACTAAATAATGTGTTGCTGTGCTGTAAAACAACCAATCTGATTAAAATCAAATCTCCACAGTCCTACATGGAGACCTGATGGACATCAATAAGATGTCACATTCTGTTAAGCTTTAATATCATCAATTAAATCACTAATTATAAATCTCTCTAACATGAATCTGTAATGTTTTATCTGATAGGATACTAAATCTATGTGGACTGGGAATTCTGATGCTGACCAAAACATGAACGTTTATCAGAGTCCATCAGATCTCCATGTAGGAGTTTTTCCCAGGCTGACAGCTGATGTAAATTGGAACCTTTTACTATAGTATAGCTATGAGCTATTGTTCCTAAATACATGATAAATACCAGAAGTGAATTTGACATCTTGGAGAAAAAAAAGCATTCCCAACAGTTACTGTTGCACCTACATGTCCTTAATTTCTGACCTTTACACCTAATTATCCCCTAAGGTTTTACATGTATGGAAGCAAAAAATGAAAAGTATAATGAAAATCACAAGTTGCAGTGAAAGATGAAAAAAAAAGTTGATTTTGAGCATTTGATAGATGACACTGTGACTAATGTCTTGCCGATGCAAATGCTGACACTGGCTGCAATGTCTTGCCTATGAAAAAGTGCCACTGGCTCCAATGTCTTGCCTATGAAAAGTGCCACTGGCTCCAATGTCTTGCTTATGAAAAAGTGACTATGACTGCAATGTCTTGCCTATGCAAAAAGTGACTATGACTGCAATGTCTTGCCTATGCAAAAAGTGACTGTGACTGCAATGTCTTGCCTATGCAAAAAGTGACTGTGACTGCAATGTCTTGTCTATGCAAGAAGTGACTGTGGCTGCAATGTCTTGCCTATGCAAAAAGTGACTGTGACTGCAATGTCTTGCCTATGCAAAAAGTGGCTGCAACTGCAATGTCTTGCCTATGCAAAAAGTGACTGTGACTGCAATGTCTTGCCTGATGTAAAATTTGACACTGTGACTGCAATGTCTTGTCTGATGCAATTTGTGACTGTGACTGCAATGTCTTGTCCAATGCGAAATTTGACATGTGACTGCAATGACTTGCCTAATACAAAATCTGACACTGAATGCAATGTAGTGCCTGATGCAAAATTTAATGTTACTGCAATGTCTTGTCTAATGTAAAATTGGACACTGTGACTGCAATGTCTTGACTAAAGCTATCATTGACAGTGAGACTGCAATGTCTTGCCTGATGCAAAAATCAGACAATGACTGCAATGTCTTGTTTAATGCAAAATCAGACACTGCAATGTCTTGTCCAATACAAAATGTGACACCGTGATTGCAATGTCTTGAATAAAGCTATCGTTAACTGTGACTGCAATGTCTTGACTAATACAAAATCAGACACTGACTGCAATGTCTTGTCCAATATAAAATCTGACACTCTGACTGCAATGTTTTGTCTAATGCAAAAACCTGACACTGAATACAATATCTTGATTACTACAAAATTTGTTGTAAATAAGACATAAATAGAAGATAGAAAATATAAATACCGTTGACTTAAATTGCCCTTGGAATGTTTCAACAATGATGCTGTCATTTTTACTGAGGTATTCATGCCAGGCCCTCATGGAAGCTTCATACTCCAAGTTACTGTATTGTTCTAACTGTGTAGATGATGTTGGGCCAATAAGCTCACTGGCTGAACTTTCATTGTCTGAAATTTCCACTTCTATATCCTGGTCTTCTGTTGTATCGCTCTCACTTTCCACCTCATTCATGATGGGAGAGGTCCGTCTCTCCAAAAACATTGCTTTGTTTTTGTTTATTTTGCTCAATTCCTGCATCTGAAGATTTTTCTCTGTACCTTCAAATTTCATTCTCTTGACATTGTTAAAACCAAAGCCATCATCTACTGGAGAATCATCTAAATAATTAGCTGCCCCTGAACTGTAGCGGCTCTTTTTCTCCGCTCGTAAATTTGTATCTTTAAGGTGTCCATGACGATTTTCAAATTCATCATCTTTCTTCTCATCAAAAGAACTTAACACATTATTCAATATTTCAAGATCATCATTCTGAGAACGATGTGTGTTATTCTGTTTGGCAAATTTTTCCGAGTCTTTTGTCACTACCTCATGCATGTACTCAGTCACCAAGACATTGGTATTCAAAGTTTTTGTCTCCTTGGAATACAAGTCCTCCAGGGAGGGTAAACTAGTTGTATGGATCACATTATTGAGCACAAAGTTTTCTGCACTTGTGCACATCAACTGAGAATCAGTCTCAGAAACTATTTCAACATCTGTACCAACACATGTATCTAACAGTCGATGACTAGATGATGATGCATTTTCATCGATGTCAACATCTACACTATGACCAATTAATTTTTGACATGCCATGCCATGGACTTTACTGGTTATAGAAATATGCACTTTTGCTTCCAAAGAAACTGATGTTGATGAGACGGTGTCACATGACACATCTGACTTAACTTCATGAGATCCTGTTACATCATGGGATTGAGAAATGACTGGACTAGCCTGAAGTTTTAAGTTTTTTATCACAGAACATTGCTCTGAATCTGAGCTGTGGCCTGATATATTTGACTGGTTACTCTCCTCTGAGATCAAATGTTGCTGGAGAGTTAACATAGGTGAATCATTCCGGCTTGCTTGTTCAGCTTCATTGTTCAATTTTGCCTGGTCTACAGATGTGATGTGGGGTGAGGTTGGCCCTTTGTGGGTCACAGTCTGAGCTTGTGTAGACTGATTGTTCATTCTAGACTGGTCCTCCATTGTGAATATTTCTTGCACTTGATCCCTCGGAACATCCCTGCTGAAAGGAAGGGTTGTCTTGTTCATTTGCTCATGAAGAGAGTCCAAAAGAAGTGCCAGAAATTCCTGACAGTCATGCTGAGGAAAAAAAATCAGAGAAAATTAGATAAATTTCTTCATGTTATCATTTAATTGTTAGGGTTTTACTTTGTATGCCTCTGAGCATGGATAAGTACAATAACTAAAATAAAGCTAATTTATTTTAATATAATTACATGTGTTTCATAAACATTTCAAGAGTCATGTACGATGAAAGATCAAAAGTTAAAAATGCTTAAATTCTTTAAATGTTAAATAATAGAAAAGATGAAAGAAAACAAGGGTAAAATCCTTAAAATATAGGGTTAAAATTTTATTTAAGCTACGTTCGTTTTAAAAAATCCAAGATTCTGATAAGTGGCGTTACTTTGTGTGTAAGTACAAATGGTATTAACCTCATTCATATAAATGAAATTTTAGATACGTTACGAGATGCCATAGTAGGGTATTATTTGTCTGAACTACACTTACTGTGAAGAAATCATAACTTTCTTTTTAGACCAGCCATGATCATGACCTCACCATTCAAGCCCAAAAATAGATTTTATTTTTTCTTTTAGTATTGCCCTAAGTGTAAGCTATGTACAAAGTTTGTTAACTCATTCGGCCTTGGAGGTTTTTCTCGTTTTTGCCTGAAATGCGAGTAGAAAAGACATTTTGTGGGCCATTTCTGAATACATCATAATACATCTACTTTCAACAGATTTTCCATTAGACTAATACCTAGTTGTATTTGAAACATCGTTTTCCATTGGTTATATTGCTTGCGCATGAGCAGAAGGGTAAAAGTTGGAGTTTTTAAAAAATTTTATTTTGCTTAATGGACCCATCATTTTCGTATGGAGAAAACTCTTTATTCCAAATGCCCACCGTATCCTAGTTTTTGCAAAGGTTCACTTGTCTGTGCAGTTCAGACCAGTCTGCCTTAGATCTGAGGCCAAAAGATCTAAAATTCAGACACAAAAAATCGGATTCTGACCACAAGCGAATTTTGGGTGGAAAAATAAATGGGTCCAAAAAATTAGGTTTTTTCCTCTGTATTTTGTAGTGCAACTAGAACGTCCATATTATTTGGTATCATTGTAGAGCTATATCTGTCTGCTTTTTTGTAATACCACCCACTTTGGTGTATCTTAAATGACCTTAAAGTTGCAGACCTCAGATGTAGGGTACAGTGTCATCACGCCTATAGGCGGGATAGCGGCTGAATGAGTTAACGAAGTTTTTGGAAATTTCTTATAAATTGTCAAAGAATGGCTATTTTTGTAATTTATGAGCAAAACTGATGCACAAATGATGAAATAGATAAGTAATATTCAGATTTGGTGATGTCACCAAAATTCACCCATTAACTCATTTGGTCCTGGAGGTTTTTGTCATTTTCGCCTGAAATGTGAGTAGGAAAGACATTTTGGGGGCTATTTCTGAAGACATCGTAATACATCAACTTTCAACAGATTTTCCACTACACTAATGCCTATTTGTATTAGAAACATCGTTTTCCATTGGTTATTTTGCTTGCGCATGAGCAGAAGGGTAAAAGTTGGAGTTATTTTTTTATTTTTTTTTTTTGCTGAGCTCATTTTGCCTCAATTCCGCCCATAGGCATGACGAGGCTGTACCCTATTTCCGACTTCTGCAGCATCCAGGTCATTTAAAATACACCAATGATACCAAAAAAGCTGGAAGTTCTAGTTGCACTACAAAATACAGAGGGAAAAACCTAATTTTTTTGACCCATTTTTTTCTCACCCAAAATTCGCTCGTGGTCAGGATGCGATTTTGTGTCCATATTTGAGAACCTTTGCAAAAACTAGGATAAGGTGGGCATTTGGAATAAAGAGTGGTCTCCATATGCAAAAATGATGGGTCCATTTAGCAAACCCAAAAAAAAAACAAAAAAAAAAACTCCAATTTTTACCCTTCTGCTCATGCGCAACAAATTAACCAATGAAAAACAATGTTTCTAATACAACTAGCATTAGTCTCATGGAAAATCTGTTGAAAACCGATGTATTACGATGTATTCAGAAATAGCCCCCCGAATTGTCTTTCCTACTACAAAAACCTCTGGGGCCGAATGAGTTAATAGACCCATCATTTTCGTATGGAGATCATTATTTATTCCAAATGCCTACCTCTTCCTAGTTAAGCAGATTACACTCTGTGAGATCTCTAAAAAGTGTTGCTTTCTAACACGAGTGGCAGTAGTAATTGATGTATGAAAGAGATTTGGCACCAATCATTCTACACAATGGGAGATCACTTTTGTCTAACTGCAACCATAGTGGGCAGACAATTTTAAGCACTTCTGTTGCAAAATGTAAGTTTGAGAGGGCAGGATTTACTGGATTCACAAAGATGCTGTAGTATTCCTACTGTTTATGATTGGATAGCACATTAAAAGAAACCATTTTTCTTCTTCAGTCACAATTACCTTGAACTTTGAATTTTGTGCCCCCAAATCAACAAACTTTAGCTTTTCCCAATATGCAAGTAATGTACAAAGTTTGGTAATGGCAGATGGTGGAGAACTTGGTTATTGTGCAGAAATGAACAAGGAAACAGATGGGTGGACATCATAACATAACACACTCTAATGGCCTGTAAATCTACCCAGGTCATCTACATATAACCATGATAAAGTCTGCATGTTTTCATGGCTCAAAGTTGAATATTTTTTTGTGATAGCGCAACCAGATTGGGAAAATTTGGTACAATGGTATGGACAGACAGCAACAAAACAATATGAACCCTTCTGCTATTATACCAAGAAGATAAAAACTAATATACAAAAATAAATTACACTTAAAGGAATAGATGAATCAATAACCATCTGACCTGTCTGTAGTCCTGAAACTGAGAATGGTATAATCCTAGAACATTCTTGAAGTCACGTAGATGCAGGATTGAATAGTGACCACCCCATACCCTGCACAGTAGGCTGTAAAACTGTCCTAAAAGAGTTTTGCGTTCTGAGGGATCAATGTTGTATACATCAAAAAAGTACTTGACAAGAGGTGATGTACTTATGAGGCACTGCAGTCCTGCATTCATGTAGCAGGTGTTACCCAGGTTATACAAGCCACAACATCCTGCAACAGCATGAGGATCTGGAACAAAAAGACATGCAGAATTTTAACAGGAAATCCAATTAATTCCAGCAAGTCTCTCACAAATACAGTCAACAAAACACAGACACATATACACAGAGGACATGCACCAGGTTGGAACAACATATTCCAATCATTAAAGACAAGAGTTAATACAGTATATACAAACCACAAATAGCTGAAATTATCAAACACATCCAGAATTAAAGACAGAGTATATGCAGTATATTCCAATCATGAACAGAAGAAAGCAGTGTGAAGATTTACAATTTAAGACTGAGCTAAGACAGTATATTCCAATCATTAAAGACGAGAAGTAAAACACACACACACCCACACACACAAGCACATGCACCTACCTGGAACATCTTTGCTGTAAGAACAACAACTTGAACTGGGATCTACAAAAGAGACTTAAATGTTCATGTCAATGTAATAATAACTACACAATATCTTATACTTCTCAAAATGCAGCAAACATGTGTATTAGATGTGGAATAAACAATGTTGACTGTTTAAGGGTGTTAAAAATTTTTATGAAAACTAGAGAGCTTTCTGTAAAATTTGGTCAAGTCATCTAGGTGATTCTATTGGAATCTCTTAAAGATTTTGAAAAGAAGCCATTTAACGGTTTTTCCTTTTTTTATAGAACTAGTGACCGTATTTGATGGTGGATCAGCATCATTTATACAAATGTGAAAGATCTTCATAACTAATTTATTATAGACTGGTCTTGTGGCTTTTTAAGATCTTCATACCAGAAAGCTCTATGACAAATTTGTTAAAGACTGGTCCTGTGGCTTTTTAAGATCTTCATACCAGAATGCACTATGCCAAATTTATTATAGACTGGTCTTGTGGCATTTTAAGATCTTCATACCAGAATGCACTATGCCAAATATATTAAAGACTGGTCTTGTGGCATTTTAAGATCTTCATACCAGAATGCACTATGCCAAATTTGTTATAGACTGGTCTTGTGGCTTTTTAAGATCTTCATACCAGAATGCACTATGCCAAATTTGTTATAGACTGGTCTTGTGGCTTTTTAAGATCTTCATACCAGAATGCCATATGCCAAATTTGTTATAGACTGATCTTGTGGCTTTTTAAGAGTTAAACAGCAAATTATTTACTAACAATGGACAATTGACAATGACAGCACACCCTGGACAAAAGACCTTACCATTATGGCCAAGGATTATGAAAACTATGAAAGGGAATGCCTACAAATGATCTTGAGTCAGTTTTAGTACAGCAGAGAATGGCATCTGGTGCTTCCTCAGATTTTACCCTTCTGCAACATAAACCATCAATCTGCTTTCATGGTGGGAGTAGCTGTTGATACCTCTTTGATGTTGATTAACAAAAATACACTGTTATGTACTGATGCTTATAATTTCATAACATGTTTCTCATTTAATGTGGTCTTTAAATATTTCATACTTAAATCATTACCTTTGTGTTTGATCATTCTGGAGAAGAACTGCCCCAATAATTCAATGCTTCAGTGTAACTTTATCATGGCTCAGTGGATTTACCAGGAGCAAGATACTCTTTGAAGCATTGGGAAATACTAACTGGATACTTGCTCAATGATTTCAAGGTGTGATAAAGGATACTCTTTGAATTGAAGCTTTTGGAAATACTAACTGGATACTTGCTCAATGATTTCAAGGTGTGATAAAGGATACTCTTTGAATTGAAGCTTTTGGAAATACTAACTGGATACTTGCTCAATGATTTCAAGGTGTGATAAAGGATACTCTTTGAATTGAAGCTTTTGGAAATACTAACTGGATACTTACTCACTTAAGTCAAGGTGTGACAAGAACATTATTCTGATTCCTGGTTTATTCAAATTGCAAATCCATTTAATAGGTACAGCGATAAAAAGATTTTCAAGATTGCTGCCATGGTGGCTATAATGGATGTCAGATCAGCATTATTTTAAATTAGTACCAAACAGATTTTATAGAAGTCTGTTGATGAAAAGCCCGTGCTAATATGACCAGCCATCTAGGATTAGCAATAACAAGATTTTCAATATGGTCGTCATGGCAGCCATATTGATAGTCGATTCTGCACCATTTTCATTAAAGACCAACCAGATATCATAAGTCCTCTGGTGAAAAACACATTTTAATATGACACTTGCCGCAGCAATATTGAATGTCAGATTGGCACCATTTTGATTTAGAACAAACCACACATCATACAAAGTTTTTTTTTAATGAAAGCTCCAGAAATACCTAAAATAGCAACAAAAGTATTTTGATGCTAGCCACTATGGCTGCCATATTGGACGTCTGAGCAGCACCTGTTTCATTTATTTTCAATTAGACCTTGGTGTGAATGTAAAGTTTCATGGCAATCTTCCAAGCAGTAAAGAACAGTAGTAATAAGAAGCTTGCGCTAATGAAAAGAAAGAAGACACATAGATTACAGACAATTGCCAACAAGCCATCACATCCAAGAATTCTTCTGGTCTATGACCAGTGGCAATAACAAGACTGGAAAAATCAGCAGACATCAGAACACCACTATTTTCTGCATCTGATGCTATATAATAAACCTGCAAGCCATTCAAATTCCCTGTAGAGGTGTATGAGTTCTCTACATTTGACAGTTCCTGCACACTAAGATAAACAACAGAAAAACTGGGCATTGTACATGTCTGCAAAGATGTCTGGCAGCAGTTCATGTGAATCACTAATAATCTGGAGTTCATTGAGTTTTGTGTATTGGTTACCTGGCTCACAGGAAGCAAGTGCAGATGATGCTTCTGAACAGGACGGAAATACTTTCAGGTCATCTGTGGATGATAAATGGATGAATAGATCTTTCAGAAATCGAAAACCATATGTTTTCTCAAGAATACAATAATTTAATTTTTTTTAAATCCTTACTTGCATTTAAGTCAAGTCCAACTACAAACCACATAGACCCAGATCCACTGTCATAAAGGAACCATGTTTTATGGCACATCATATGACAACAGATCTGGGTCTGTGCAGTTTGAAGTTGGGTAAATGCAGTAGTTTACAGCTGCCCCTCCTGCCCAGAAACAACAATGAATAACTTGTACAGACCTTTTGGAGAGAGAGACTAAATTAAGCTGGTCTGGTTATGTAAAATTAATAATTACTGCATGACTCAACATAAAGCGATTCATTATCAATATGACATAGCTTTGTACTTAGTTTGGAAATAAAAAATCCATTGCCTGGGATATCAGAACAACCATTCTTCCCTATATGAAAACCATGTTGGGCAACAAAATAAATGTTATTAAAAAATATCATGTTAACATTATAAAGGAATTTAAATTTTTTCCGCAAAAAAATCTGGCTGTTAAATTGTCACTCTGGTACCTTAGTTGACTGTTAAATTGTCACTCTGGTACCTTAGTTGACTGTTAAATTGTCACTCTGGTACCTCAGTTGGCTGTTAAATTTCACTCTGGTACCTTAAAGAAAGTTGTCCAAATTAACTACATCTATACTGTAATTCCCTAGCTGCGTGTTGGGTGATTTCTACTGATAAGAAGCCACACTATTTCTTGGCTACTTGTTATTGAGTTAGGTAACTGAAGTAGACATCACTAGCTCCTCAGTGTGAACCGATAAGAGACAACACAAGCAACTTTATGTCTTTTGACAATACAAGAACATATGATATCATTATCTATCAATTTTGACAGTATGAATGCCAGTAATCTGGTATTGCACTCTTCCAATGGCTAGTAGAAGACATGTCAGAGCATGTGACACTTGTTTCTAATGACTAACTTTAGCTAAAAGATTATAGCAAGTATAAAAGGATCAATTCGACCACAGATACTGTTGCTTGCTACATTTGCTTGGGTGGTAATGACTAAACAAGAATCTGTCGTGTAACATTTATATTCACACATCATGATAGGTATGAGGATTTATCAGACAACAAAACGCCATTAAAATGAAAGGAAATTGTTCAAATATCTTTCATTTGCTGATCTGTTTCCACTGGCAATGGTGAGTCATAAGTTTGTAATCCTTCATAATCTGTGATTTGTCCTGACCAGTAAGAACATAAACTTTACTTGCCATCAGGCTATTAAAATTATGAAAAATGCATTTTAACATGAAACTTGCTAACACTGGGCTAGTGAACTAGTGCTAATTTAATGTCCTGCAATATTGATAGAAACAAAACAGCATATTTTTGTTTCTTTATGAAAACATTGACAAAATCTGACCATCCCTGCTGTACTGCAGTAATCATGTGGCCCTTGCTATATCAGTTATGTTCGCAACAATTTTCTATCATAACATAGTGCAGTGACTATGGACCCCATATATTACATTATTAGGAGGGATATATTCATTATAATGAGAGAAATATTAGAATGTAATGAGAGAAATATTGTAATTTAATGAGGGAATATTGCATTACAATATGGAAACATTGCATTATGAGGGTAATATTACATTACAATCATGAAATATTGCATAATAATAAGGGAAATACTGCATTATACTGAGGGAAATATTGCATTATAAGGTGAATATTACATTATAATAAGGGGAAGCTTTTTACTTTTTCACATACTTGTCAATGTAAAGGCCTTCAAATGGGGACATATATTCAACTAAGAGTAGCATAACCAATTGAACATCAACATTTTTATTTTGATATTTAAATTGTTTGCAATATCAATTATGTAACAATATCAGTCTTTACATACACCAACATTTCACACAATCTTCATTAGGAGGAAAATATCCTTGTAATGATATGCAAATGATTTTTGACATTCTAAATGAAAGTTCAGGACCATACTTTTTCCATGCAGAAAAATGAAGACCAAAATTTGAAGCTAGAAGTTTGGAACTAGAGAATAGGGGTCATCAAAGCAGGAAAGCACACCACAAAGAGTGTTGTACATACATATTTAAAACTAGAACACTTCAGTTTTCTTGTTATCAAATATGTAACCATGGTAACATTTCAGAGTCACTCACCATCAATAGTAAGGGGTGGTAGGGCATCTATATCTACAATGCTTTGATCACACTCCCCATTATCTTTTGCTGACATGGCAACAGTGCTGAAATCAACAGTGGGATCAGGCACAAAGGCAGTCATAACTTGTCTGGCTTATCTGAAACATGATAAAACTCACAAACTGCACATTAAAATACAAATTATAATTACTTATATGGCTCCCCATTCAAGACATATTGGCATATTTTCAAAATTGCATTAGGTATTGTTGATTGGTATAACAAAAGCCACCAGATATACATATATATATATATATATATATATATATATATATATATATATATATATATATATATATATATATAGTTATTAAGTAGTCAGCCCCTTTGAATCTAGGTGAATCTGAACCAGGTAAAAAATGTAAAGACATTTTGACTTTGCCAACTTTTTACTTTACTAGACCATCCCCTTCATTTAGTTACTTACAATATAATAGCTGTACTATATATACTCACTTATAAGTCGATATTTTTTACTGACAATTCATTTCATGCCGAGTCTTATAAGCATGACATACAAATAATCTGATAAATCTAGGGGTAATATTGAAAACTTTAGATGTCTGCAATACCTAAATATATTGTCACTAAAACTATTGCTGCTTTATGCCACTCTTCCCACTAAGAAACGCACAGTATTAATGGTACAATATATCTATAATATCTGCAGTTATCTGGACTTAATAATTAAAAAATATTACCAGTAAATTAATTATTACCCATTGCAAAGTGAAGTGTTTGACAATATTGCTTACCTTAGGTCTTTACTAGTATGTATATTGCTTCCATTTTTGTGCAAGTCCAAAAATAACCTGTATTTTTTTATAACATTAATATTTTTGTTTTGCTGTATAAACAATGTTTGTGTTTGATGCAATAAAAGTTTTGATTTGATTTATATTATCCTTACCCATAAACCTATTCCAAGTGATGTGCCAGTGCATATGGGCCAATAAGCCCTTGACTTTGACAATCCTTTTGATCAAGCTGCAGATCTGATACTTGTTCAGTGCCAAGTAGATTCATACAACTCCTGTTTTACCACATGACAACTCTTTGATCAAGCTAGGAATTTGATACCTGTTCAGCGTCAAGTGTGAGGGAGGTTATTTTAATTACCTGTGATCTTGCCACAAAAATTTCACCTTTTTAGCTGCATCCTTAAAAAGATTTCACTGACTGTGATCAAAGTGTCACTTACACTTACTTTTTTTCTCCACAGACAGCTTTAATTCAAAAACAAATAAATGAAGATATCAAACTATACCTGTCACACTGCCATAAAAGGTGACTTCCATTTTTTTCCCCCACAATTCAGCAAACAATTTGCTTTGACCCTCTATCCTAATAAAAACTTACACACTTTCAAACTTAAGCCTACTGACAATTTTGAGTTACATTGTCAGCATGACTGGTGTAGTACAAGTGTGATATCCTGTTGTCTAAACAATAACTTCTTCATGAAGCTAGAATTTATTTTGCATACACTGAGTGGTCACTTTAGAGATGAGCCAGTGACTGCTTAAGACAGGTGATTGTGTCACGCAAGACAGTTATATAGGAAATTTGCTGGTGGGAAAACAGAGTGGCCATTGTAAACAGGTGGTTACTGGGCGTGTATGTATGTATGTATGTATGTATGTATGTATGTATGTACACACACACACACACATACACATAATGAAATCCTGCTATAGCATGCTTCATTAGAACCTGAATTCGAATATAACATGGTGTTGTGGTGTAGCTTCTGATAATTCATATATCTGTTCATTTGTGAAAAATAATTTTCTTTTCTTGAAGTATGAAAAATAATGTATAAAAGTTAATTATTATTTTGGGAAAGAGATCTTGTGTATTTGGATATACAATAATTTCATCAATTTCTTGAAGGAGTAGCAAGTTTTGTTTAAAAAATAAACAAGAGTCTGAATTAATAATTTGGCAAGATGTGACACATTCTTGAAGAAAAATATGCCTTATGATTGCATTTTTCTTGATATGAATAAAAATGGTCAGAGTTTCTATTTGTGAATATTCATTTCAAATGTGTCAGTAGTCAATCACTGCCATTTCCTCATAGCTTAGTTTTGAATGGTCAGCTCATTAAAAAGCTGATTAGTTGTAATCTTATTATTATATGATGTACAATAAAGCCAGTAAGTCCACTCTGTTTTTCTTCAATGCATCATGTATCGAATTTGTGCTCAAAGGAAAGAAAATATTCTCATCCAAATTTATAAATCAATTAACTTCAGTAATTGCTACTCATCAAATTTAATCTCACTTCTAAAGGGTTGTTAAAATTAAGGGACAATGATTTATTAAAAAATTAAAAAATAGATAAAAGCTGCCACATGTGCATGTGACTTTGTGGTGATATCAAACAACATGTAGTCAGTTGACCACTGAATAATATTACGCATTTCCTATAAAGATGAATCCATTGTTCCTTAGCAATTATTCTTGCTCTAGTCATTCAAATTATTCTTGTACTGTGTATGTATGTATGTATGTATGTCTATATCTGTCTATTTATCTATCTATCTATATATATATATATATATATATATATATATATATATATTTGCACAAATTAAAGCTATTATATTTTTTAAAATTCTTTTTAAATACATGTTTTAACAAAGAATTAACTGAACAATATATGTTCCTTCTGAAAATCATGTCCTGCTACATAAACAAAGTTCTTCCACATATAGTAGGTCCATTACAATAATTAATGATATTCCAGAATGTTTAAATACTCTGTATTATTCTTAATGTTCACCATTCAAGAGCCTAGCTTGAAGCAGGCATAGAGTGTTGTCCGGTTTTCATGACAGCTTTCTTTCACAAATGTAGCTTGTATTAATGATTGCATTTCTTGAGCCAAGCCAAATAACGATCATGCTAAGCAGATTTTTATTTTCTGTTTAAGATCTAAAACTTCAGGGTATGTCACTGAGTGCATTTGACTTGTAGAATACTGATTTGTCTGTCTCCATTGGCAAAGCATCAAAAGTGTGGCCACATGCCTTATTAATAAAACCCTCATATTTAATTATTTTAAAAATACAAAAGATACCAAAAAAACAAAAAACAAATGCAAAAAAAAAGACAAGCAAGCAATGTTCTATGAACAGCTTGAATCACAATTAGATAAACACAGGGATCATCCTGGGCTTCACCAATATCACAAATTGAGATTTTTTTCTCCCTTATTGGCGACAAAATATACCATCTGGCTATTTATTGGGTGACAACCTTTTTAGCTGTTTAATTTGTACATACAATCATGAATTTGGAGTGGAGAAATTCAAAGGGACCACGAAAGGAAGCCACAAACTTTTATACATATTGCACAGGAATCGATCTTACGTAAACAAATTCTTTGTTTGTATTGACAAACCCATCTTTACATTGCAATGTTACATCATAATCTGCTTATGTTGACATCTGGCCTGAGTACTGTATGCTGTGACACAGTCATGCTACCGGACTATACCTACAATCGACCAACCTCTGTAGAAGCAAACAGAAACAGCTACAATTAATTGAATGACGGCTAATCCTTCTGTTGTTTTTATAAATGTACCAATAAAACAGTTTGCTGAAACTTCAGAGAAAACTGATTACCTTTGAAGTACCAACTGCTGTGTATAAATACAAAGCAAATGGAAAAAATCTCAATCAAAATTATATACTGTCAACAGTGCAACTTTATCGTGGGAAAACATAAGTTAGACATTGAGTGTTCATCATCTCATCCTACGAATAAGTTAACAAAATTAACAGCATTTTGATTTAGTGCAAATTCATCAGACAACAGTCACTGAACTTGATGTTATACCTGACAGTCCAACACCATCTACATGTAGTGATGGCAGTAATGCTTCAAGTGCATGATGAACGGGTCAAAAGGTCCTGAAAATTTCTAGACAGCTGGAAACTTGGGCGTCTGTGGCTGAGATGTGATAAAAAGTTAATTTTTACAGCAGATGTTCCATGATACATGTATATGTATCGAGGCACAAGTCGTCAGTTAATTTACAACTGGTTGTGATAATTTGAATATGGAGTGTGATACCAAACATCAATCCAGGTGGTGTAAGTAATATATGTTAATTTTGTTCATTGATCTTTTACTTTTGCCATCAATCCCATGTTACGAATCCAGGGACTTAAACTACGCAACAAGAAATAGCAAAACAAACAAGTTTTGCATAACTGAAAAAAAATTATTTTTCAAAATACAGGAGTGAAAGAATTAAATTAACTTACAGCATGGTGAATGAAATCCTATTTTCTAAAAGTTCTTTCAATTCCAATAGTTCCAAGAAATCCAAATACATGTACGTTCCAATGGAAAAAGGCCCCTTCTGTGTTGCAGTTAAAAATGTACAGAAAGATTTCCAAAGAATTCAAATAGTCGTTGAATAAATTTAGTTATTACCATAGTTATTCTAGCGTGTCATGCAAAAAATAAATCTTTTAAAAAACCAAGCTGGGAGATTGAATCTGAAAACAAGCAGATTGGGACCTAACATTAGGAAGTTTTTTGCACCATATTTAGGCATTGTTTTCACTAAATATTCACGGATATTTTGGGTCCAATATGCATGAAATTCTCAAAAGACATGCCGTTTCTCCCTGTGGAATGCTTTATCCCCCACCCCAATGTTCACCCATTTCATATTCTGGTCAGCTATGCCCAAATTGCACAACAGCTCAAGGTTAGACTCAAGTCTCTTTGGCATACTTCAAAGAAACCGCCTTTTCTACAGTGAATGAAAGAACTAGCAATTAACTGACAAATAAACAATGTCCATTTTGTTATAACTACCAATGCCTAAAATGGGTGGGAATTTATGTTAACAGTTCAAATGTGGTCTCAATCTACCCAACATGTGATAACTATTTCCCAGATTTTATATCCCACCTTAGTTCCTTATTGTTAACTCATATATGCATATAACACTATTCCAAATTAGTTTTTTATTTTGGGGGGGGGGCCACATATGCTCTGTGATATTCCTTCTTTTAATTTAATGATGGTAATTAATGCTTATATGTTACATTAATGCCAGGTGTTGACTCATGTTAGAGTCATTGGTGGGAATGGAGATACTAGTTTCTTGTCAAGAAAAAAATCTACAACATTCAGTGATCATCTGTGGGATTTAGGAAGCAATTCACTACAAGCATAGCTTGTAAAGCATGGCAAAAATAAACTCCTAGTTTACGGAGATGTACTTTGTAAAGCTAGCCATAAGGGGGGGGGGACTTTAATTCTTGAATGCTTGAAATCAACGGTCGCATTATACGTCACTTATCTTATATTGCAAAGTACCATCATAGGGTTTTAGTATTAAAATGTCAATAACTAAAGTTCATTACAAAACTATTATTTGGAAAATAATATACATAACATAGATTTGCTTAATACCTGATGTTTCTATTTTAAAAGATGGGAGAGATTGAGAGAGACTGTAGATGACAGGAAAGTAGATATTTTACATTTGATAATGCATATATTTCAGGTGACAACAATCATACCTATGCATTAACAGCGATGCAGGATGCAAAGACCATGGAAGTAGTGCAAAACAGTCATGTTATGATTTATTTTGTACTAATAGGCTGTATTGCTTGTTATCAATACATTAATAACTATCCCATCTTTTTCAGTTTTCATTGCCTGTTACATTAATAGAGTCTGGCTTGGTTACTGTGGGTATGTGAGATTGCTTGTTGATAGCTTCTCGTGGGTCAGGTTCTTTCCAGGGTTTTCCCAGGTTCTTCCTAAACCATTAATACTGGCCACCATGTATAGCCTATCTCGTGTGCTGAAAAATGGTGTTAAACTCTATAACAAAAACAACAACATTAATAGACCTGGAAAAATATTTGTCTGGCGACATATTTTGAAAATTGCTGACAAAATATTGAGGTAGGCGCATTTTTGGGCGACAACTTTTTAAAAGTCAGGACCATCCCTGTAAACACAGCCTTTCTTAAATGGCTTACATACATTCAATTAGTTATTAAAAACTGGCTATTTTATACAGTGCAAAAACTTCAGATTAGCCTATTTCAATTTACTGGGGGTAAAAATGAAATTTGGGATCAAAATTTGTTTTAGTATTTGTTGTGTGGTTTTGGTTCACTGAGGGAACAACTATATTAATTAAGGAAATATTTGGGACAAAAAAATTCAGTCTTCAGTTGATTCTGGTATACTGATGTTTTATTATTGAGTTTCACTGTGTCTGTCTGTCTGTCTGTATGTGCCTCTCTCTAGACTATAGCCTATAACGTTGTATAATCGAGGTACTTAATGTTCTTCTTAGTACATATTAAAACTGTTTTGCTACTCTTGCTTACTTATAATTTGTAAAGTTTCTATGACGCAGACTCATCATAAAGCGTCGGACAAGATAACAAAATTGACCTAGGTATGGAAACTAAGGAACCATTCCCCTTGGGTTGTAACCTCCCTTCTCCCCATCTAGCCCTCCTCAGTACGTTTTCATGTATTCGAAATAACCAGCTCTACTGTAGTAATATGTTGAGGAACGTAATCGTTTAATAATAACACTAACATAATAAGATTCACTAACCTTTTTAATCGGTGAAAAAAAAAATTCTTCTCATCAATGTTTTTGATCTTTCATCTTCCTTGTCCAATCCTGACATGCGTAAAGATGTATCCTGTGGAGTTCCGGAAGTTGAATTCAGTTTTTACACCGTTTGGGAAACGTAGGAAGTTTAGTAAGCTTTAGTTAAAGCTGATGCAGGTTAGTACATTTTGGGTTTAAACTTATTTAACGTTCGGGATTACATTTACATAAACAAATTACAAACATACATGCAGATCAATACTAAGTACAGCATATTTAAGAAGTGTTCTCCGTCTTGGTCTTTGGAGAACAGATAATTGAACTAAACTTGGTTAACTCTTATCACATGAGTCTGACGTTGTATCAATAAAGTACGACGAAAGTTCTGACAACATGAAATCACCTTATCGGTACTATAAATTAACATTACAATATATATATATATATATATATATATATATATATATATATATATATATATATATATATATATATATATAACCGATAAGGTGAATTCATTTTGTTAGAGATTTCGTCATACTTTATTGATAAAACATCTAACAACATGAAATCACCTTATCGGTACTATAAATTAATATATATATATATATATATATATATATATATATATATATATATATATATATATATATATATAACCGATAAGGTGAATTTATTTTGTCAAAGATTTCGTCATACTTTATTGATAAAGCATCCGACTCCTGTGCTCATATTTATATTGTTGTCGGGCATTTCTGCGCACTTAAGGTTTCAGTCTCCAATATTGAAGCAAAACGCATAACGAATTCGACTGATTGATGAAAATAAAATACAGCAATGCTTACCGTTTGAAAAGAGGCAATTGTCACCAGAATATTCAGTTCAGAATAATATTAATTTTAGACACAGGGGATACCACCCCATATTTTCCTGACTCACAATATGTCGGCCTATTCAGCACACAGCTTCGAAAAAATGTGATGTTTATCCATCAGGCTATAGAATGAAATATATTACTTTGGACAGTTTCTGTCAGCAGTTCAGTCGAGTAATTGGGTCAGATTTATAGCTGGTTTTAAGGCCCCCCCCCCCTCAAGTGGCTGAGTGGTCTAAAGCGCTCATTGTTTCTGATCACTGCTGTCATCTCTGTCTGCTTGGGTTTGAGTCTCAGGCTCGGCTAACATGGGCATGTGAGAAAGCCTGCCAGTAGCTTCTTGTGGGTCGGTGGTTCTTCCCCGGGTTTTCCTGGGTTCTTCCTCCACCAGTTATACTGGCTGCCATGTATAGCTTATCTTGTGCTGAAAAATGGCATTAAACCCTACAACAACAAGAACAACAACCACTCCACACATTTCTGTCTATGTTACAGTCACAAAATGGTTATCTGACTAGTAAGATATATTTATGTACAAAGGGCTTTGAAGTTACAGAGCAGATATGAGAGTGTGATGAATACGTACAATTCTGAGCTAAGAGCAAGATCTGGAAGATAGGACCCATAATTAGATGTGTGACACACCTGACACCTTCTGGTGATGATATAGAAGTATACAAAGTTTCATCCCATAATTTCAATTGGCTTTACTGATAAAGATAGGGTTCATAAAAATGAGTTTGGCAGTAGTTGTTCTAAATGGTTTTTGTCACAATGATTTTATGTCAGATTACAGTTTGCAAGGTTAGTGTCATAAACATGCACAAATGTATTTGAGCAAAGTTTTGGTCCATTTCTTGTGAATATTTGACTTCAGAATTGTACAAAACTGGTTTGATAGAGCAATCATATGATTAGCACATTTACTACTACTGTACTTAATATTGTACTTTATCTTTTCTGCCTGGTATTTTCCATTTTCTATTAAACTTTTCTGCTCAGTATTTTTTCATTTTGCATTATACTTTCCCTTTCACTCAATAATTTTAAAGTCTTTGGAGATTAAGGGATGAAATTTGGTATACTTATACATCATCACTAGGAGGTGTGTTGTAACACCTTTTGGGTCCTATCTATATGGTGATGGTTATGTTTTTCTTTTACATATTTTCATCACACCTTTCTTTCCGCACTATAATTTTAAAATTGAGATTGGGATGCAACCTAGTATAATTGTATACTTGCAGATCATCAGTAGAAGGTGTGTCACATACTGCATTGGGGTTCTGTCAGGTCATGGTCATTTCTCAGTATTTAACATGTTGTCCCTTGTTCTTTATGACTTAAAGCCCCATCTAAAATTTAGTATTCATATACATTATCACTAGAAGGTGTATCACATACCAGTTTGGGGGTCCTATTCTCAAGGTCATCGTTATGGATAAGTATTTTAAGTTTCTGTTACATTTGCCTTTCTGCTTTCTAATCTGATATCTTCTTAAGATAAATAGTTAAAGCTTACATATTGCCACTAGAAGATGAGTTATATTGCATGAGGTCACAAAGTCAAGGTCACATGTTAAAACTTGAATGCTTCATTTGTTTATGCGTTTTATTGTAAAAGTTTTTTCTGGTACGGGGATGAACCATGGTACATCAGTTTGATCGTATAGCTCTGTCATAAAGGTCATAATCAGATTTTAATTTTGTGAACTTTTGTGATTTAACCTTTGTAAGTGGGGGACAAAAATTAACTGAATTTTATTAATATTATTATTATTATTATTGTTTTTATTTTTATTTTTATTGAATTCTGTTCATATATATATATATACAACCATAACAGATTATACCATTTCATTGTATAAATAACTGGTACATACAAACTATGCATTTTTATTATTTGCAGAATATGAATAAATTGCATTCAGACTGACATGTTTGGTTGATTGAAATGGATGTGCTAAGACCTCCCATCATTCGTATTGGTGACCGATGTTATCGGAAAAATCCCATTCTTCAGCGAGATGTCAACATGGCTGAGGAAGAAGAGTACACTGGTAAGTATGCTTTAAAGACAAGGTTTCAATCTGTCCAGTTTAGCTAGGGCAGTTGTGAAGCCAGGCCCTTTTATCCAAATAATCAGCCTAATTTACCTATTGTATGTGTGAAGCCAATCCTTTTCATCCAAACAATCAGTGTATCTGCTCACTACCACAGCTAGAGAGACTAGAGATGCACTAAGAACTGAGAACTTTAATCATTATTTTAACACAAATTTCCCAGTATTTTTTAAATTGGACATCTTATCCTGACTATACTCAATTCAAGGTCTGTCCGATCTTTTCTGATGACACAACAAGAGACCAATTTCAATAACACCAGCCATCAGTTGTTCCAAACCTTTTTGTTTGAATCTCATATATTTAACCCCAGAAATTAGACCACCTCCAAATCCTGACTATTAATATGCAGTATTCTCCCCATGGCCTTTCGGGATAGTGGGTCCACTAACCTATTACATGCAGCAACTATCTTATGAAAGATGCCGATATGCATTATGCCCACAACACAATGCTTCAGTGATAGTCTACTAAATACAGTGGTCTTTGGCCTGGCTGTTAGATACAACAATTAGTTATTACAGGATAATGTAATTCGAATATCTATTAGATATGCAATCATTAGTCAGTGTATGCGAACATACAGACATCATAATTTAGTGCTCGCATGCTTGATCTATGATATTTTTTTAAATTGGATTGTCACATGGTACCAGTAAACTACCTGGAAGTGTTAACTTGATTCATTATATTATTAGTAATTGAATCATCACAAAACACTAAATTCATTACACAGTAAATTGGATAAAAGTGAAATGTGCTGTTGATCGTCACAATTTTTAAGCACTCTTGCAAAGAAAGAAACTTGTATTCACCAGGGAAATTACTGATAATTATGGGGACAGCTTTAATCTCATGAAATTTACTAAAAGTTTCATGTTTTAAAGTATAGATATCACCATAAACACACATTTAAAAGATCAGTCCAAGTGCAGACTGATAGATCCAGATCCACCATGGCATAATATGCTAGCAGATCTGGGTCTGTGCAGTTTGTTAGTATAAATCAGTAGACCCTAATCTACCAGTACATTATGCACTGGTAGATCAGGATCTTTGTTGGTTGCAGTTTGACTCAATATTTAAATGAGGATAGACAGTGCATTGAAATGGATGTTGACGTCTTAGTATGTCATAAATGAGTCCTTCATTTCAGAGTTTCTACAGGAGGAAGCAGCTTGGAATGATGAAATTTGTGACATCAAGATGAACATCGAGGAAACTGACAATGGATACAAATTAACGCTCTCTGAAGTGCCAAGCACCTTTTTCAAGTTTATCATTGGTAAAAAGGGTGAGACCAAGAAGAAGATAGAGATAGAGACCAAAACAAGGATACAAATACCTCCCATGGGAAAAGAAGGGGATATAGGTAAAATGATTCTATAGAAGTCAAATGCATGTTATGAAATTGATACTACATTAAATAGAGACCTAACCATTCATTTGACCGTTAAGTGGAATATTGCCCACCTAGCGTGGACAATGCACCTTTAATCTCATGTGAATTAGGTTCTAATGTCAGTTCTAATGATAGCTCATACAGACTGGTCATTACTGTCCAGCTATACTGAGGTATATGATGGGTAAGAGATATTCTGCACAAAATTATGGAAAGGGTATGATCTGTGGAATACCACATAATAATTGTTTCCAATCAGGCAGAAAACCACAATCCAATTAAGTAGCAGTAATTGAAATAAATTCAGACCATGACCTCTTGCATCAGATAGCTGCCATACTTAGAATAGATTCCTGGTGTATAGAAAATGGCATGAATGTAAATGTAAACAAGACTAAAGTATTAATAGTTACTACCAAGGAAACGAGAGCAAAATTGAAAAATAACAGTTTGATCTTAAGTTTCATGAAATTTGGCTACAAATGATTACCTGTGGCAAAATCCTTTGGGTTGACAATAATTTGCAGTGGAATGAAACATTGAAGTCATATGTCCTAAAGTCAGTTATATTACAAATGCTAGATACAACCATACCAAAACCACTGTAATGGTATCTGGGAGAAGACGTCAGACAAGAATATTTACATTTTACTCTGCTTGCAGAAAGAGCTTGCATACTCATTTAAGATGATGTTGAAGGCTTCCCAAATGCAATGAATGATATTAAGATGTTAGCAGTTAGTGAACAAATATTTTTGAGAAAGGCTTGACTTATGCACAAAGTTTAAAACGTTATGATCCCATTATATCTCAGTTAACTACTTCATGCTAGAAAATGAGGCAACATTCCCAGTTTAAGATCAATTCCCTGAAACCAAATAAAGAACTCTTTAATGAAAGATATCGATATTCAGGATCACTAATTTGGAATAGTATCCCAAAGGAAATTAGACAAAGTGCAAATATAAGTACATTTATTTACAATCTGATTCAATGGATGAAAAGTGGAACCTGTTCGATTTGACAACTACGTTACAACTTCAAGACTTAAAGTCACTAAGCTTCTACTTTGTTTTCCCTGTTTATGTATTGTTATAAGCAGCAATGATTAAACTTATTTGGAGCACATTCATTTTCAATTTTCTGTTCATTATGTCCATATATGTAACTTATTATCAATGCCTTATTTATGTTTGTGTGTATGCATGTATAACTATGTACATTTACTTTTTGTATGTAAGTATGGATAAAACAGGACCATAAGGTGGTCTGGTTTCATGCAACTAATTGTATCACCATCTTTCAATAAAGTTGTTATTAGTAGTAGTAGTAGTAATACACTCTCATCTTTTATCCTATTTCACCTATGCTTATCAGAATTCCTTCTCAATAAAAGTGACTCAGCTATATTGAAACTGGGTCACTGTGATCCAGTTTTCATACTTGGGTGGCTTTTTGAATTTTGAGGACTTCAGTTATTACACATTGATTATCTTGAACTTTGTTTCACTTTAACTAATGAAATTTATGAGTATTTATCTGAAGGAGAATAACTCAACCTTGCCCATACTAGGTCACTGAGACCATATATTCATATTTTAGTGATCAGCTCAATACATCATCAATATCTTTTACCCTATTTCTCCCACATAGTTGAAAATTGCAATGTGGAAATTCAACTGTATACAAATTATGTCATGTTGAACAAATGTTGGGGGTTTTTGTTTGTTTTGAGCTATTCATTTGTTACATCCAAAATCTTGGACACTGTTTCACCTACAAATGAAACTTGGCATGTGGAGGTATTTCAGGGAGGGTAATTCAACCCAAACTCAATCACGTTAGCCTACATTTTCAATCTTTAATGACTGTTGTATTGAAAACTGTCTGATCTAATTTTCGACTTGAGTGACTCAGATGTTTTCCCCTATATCAGTCTGTATTTTGTCAGCTACTCCAAATGTGCTCATGTTGGTGAGGTTTACAAATGAACACCTTGTTTTAGGATATAATAATGGTGTGTTTAGAGATACTTTGCTGCTATAGGGTGAAAGTGGTTGACTTAGATTTATTATGATGTCTGGTGCCAAATATCAAATACTGTGGTTTCATTTATTTTCTTTGGTCTCATATTTCATGGTTTTGTAAACACAAAATACAGTTTCATTGTTACTTAAATTTGCATATTTATTTAATTAATTGGTATTTAATTCATTGATTAACCTCTTTAGTGGCTAAAAATAAAAAATATAAAAGAACAAAACTATGCAACAACAAACAGCAGTTACTTCAGTGGTTAAAATAATACTGCATTCTGTAAGAGCACAAATCAAACATCAAGATCAAGTATTTAGAGTCAACATCAATAGTGTAGCCAACAGCCCTAAGCCAGTCAACCAGTAAAGTATGTGTTTGATGTCTACCTTCAAAGCTGCCCATAAAGTTGCACCATCAGTTACTTTCTAATAACCATGCCAGGAGCACGGCTTAGATCTGTCTGTCTGTTGGGATAAGGTCATCATTCCATATGTGAACCAAACATGTGACCAGCTGTCCATTGCTCCTTGCATTTGGTCAATATTTGATGTGTTCAGAGTCCATACAAGTGGAAAGATGCTAACTAAGTCAAAAGACAATGGAATCACTCCTTTGTTTGTGCCTGCCACATGCCTCAAACACTAGACTCTGGAAAAAGCAAAGACTACCAAGAAGAATTAAAATCTGGTATGCTAAATAGGTCATGGATGCCATGAGAGAAAAGGATGAAATGACTGGTCAGTGTACTTTATTAGCTGACCTCATTATTCTAGCTGATTCGTGATGAATGGGCAATTGTGACTCGTGTGAAAATGTGTCAGAGATTGGTTCTAATTATCCGTGGCTTTGAGAATGCTGGAATTTTTTAATTAAACTATTTCAGGATTATTTGCCAGTCAAACATTTGTGTGTATTACAAGATTGGATTGATGCAATGTTGATTCATTCTTTTTTTCTGAATGTGAGCCGAGTGTAATCCTCACTACTCAGCAGAAAGTAGTACTTCATAAGTAATTGTGCTGCCTGATTTTTATTAAAATCAAACATGAAACACCTATCCAATATTTCAATTACAGTGATCTCTGGACATGATCGGAAGGGAGTCCTGTCTGCAAAAACCAGGATTGACCTTCTGACAAACTCTGCACGGCAGAAAGAGCAGTTCACTCACTTCTTGTCAATACCTGTTAGAGCTGCTAATATCAAGGTTGCCATGGAAGACTTTAAAATGGATGTCTTGGTGCAGTGTGATGGTGTATGTGAACTACTTTAATTATTTTGTTTGAGCTATCTATATATTAGAAGGGCACACGTACCTGTCCATATTTACAATTGTTCTTTTTTTTTCTTCTCATTATGACCTTCTGGTTTTTATGCACCTCTTTAATTTTTCCTAATTCCCCTGTGTTCACAATAGTGTTGGTAACATGTTGTGATCCATCGATATTCATTAAATGAGTCAGCTGAAAATGCATTTGTATGTCGCCTCTGCTTGCTGTTTATTTGTATTGGCTGCCAAACTCATAATAATGTGGATACTACCAATTTCATTAACAAAATGCCTACAAACTAAATGTAACATTGCTCATTGCATTCTCTATACCTCAAGAAAGCTCTAATAGTGCTTGCCCATGAATAATTTTAGCCATACAAATTAGGTATCCATGTCACTAGGATTATGGAAATTTGTATTGCAAAATGATCATTTTGGGGAATTCTAAACACTTAGGATGGTATCCGTTTTTAAACTTCTGACCTTGATCACTCACACTCAGGTGTCCCTTTATAGCAGATAAACATAAAGCTTCTGCTGGACAACAAAATTGTTAAAGCTACATTAAAAATCGAAATCACAAGCACACATATATTTCATTTCTGTATCAAACAATATGACCATTTTTGTCATCATCATTATTATTATTAAACCCAGCTTTTTAGTGCAAGTCCTTAACATGATACAGTGCTGTCAACAAATTTATATTTTTATTAATCCAACACAATATAAATTTTGTATGCATTATAATGCAGTTATTTACAGGTGTTATTGAAATGAGTGTACTTCATATGGTAGATGAGTTATTTCCCTTTCATTACTTTCACATTGAATTACAGTTCCTTGATAAAGGATTGAAATCTAATCCTAACAATAAAGATTCGCATTACTATTTGTACTTGTGAAAGTATTCAAAGCATTGCAGATTTATAGGACTGTGTATATCTTTACCAAGAAAACACATGTAAGTAAATTAGAATATTGAATATTATCAAAAATAATTGTTTGAAATAGAATGTCCTGAAAATAAAACATTGTTCTGTTCATAAGAAGTGAAATTGTACAAAAAAGGAATTTAGCATCAAATATTACTGTTGACCATTTTACTCCAAATTTACTTGTACCTTGGCAGACAAATCACAGGTTGTTTGTTTAAGTCAGTGTGCTTCTCAATGCATACCAAAATGTATTGTCAGCTATTCAAGCATAAAATATTGCTCTAATTAAGGGATCAGTACAGTTGATACTTCAATTCAGAAGCTGTGTGTTCTTTGGTCACTTCCAATAATGTTTACAAGGTAAATTTACAATTCCAGTTTTGTAAATTTTTTTACAGATATGAAAGGAAGGAAGGGCAAATACTGGCAGGGAAGTTTTACTTACATTAAATTAGGACACTGTAAGATAAAAATGGTTGCCAGGTGGAATTTACAACTGTAGTGGAACCATTCCTGTTGCCACAGTGATTTACACAAAATCAGTGTAAAATGAAATTAAGGGTGCCTTCCATAAAAAAGCTGCCTTCTTAATTACTACAACATTAGGTATTGATTGAGTTATCTTTAATAGAAATAGTTCTGATCATGATACACATGTGCAGCCTGAAGTTATTTTCAGGTGTGACAGGAGTGGTTGAGTATATTCTGATTGGAATGATTTAGGAAATGGCCAAGTAGAGTTTCATTAAAATAGCAAAAACTGTCAGTTCTTTACATCTGTATGATATTGTTACAGAAGTTTTCAAACTCCAAACAAATTCATCATTCCACTTAGTCCTACATGTAAGACATAGCACATGTTGATTTTGTTTCAGTGCTATGTCTTACTATCCAAATAACGGCCTTGTATAGTGTGTTCCGATGTCGTTGACATCGGAATGAGTAATCAAAGTTTTAGGAAATCTCACACACTTGGCAGCCTATATCGACATTTTTCCACTAATTTATGTGTAATTAATATACTTACTGTGCTGTCTTTATCCTGGTGGAATGAAAATATGACACTAGAAAATGAATGCATTTTCATGTTCCATTGACATACATTTGAATTTGTTGCAATGTGATGGTAGTCAAGTTATGCCGAAGTAAGTTCAAGTATGTTCATGTTGGGAATCTGTTTCTTGAACGAAATGAACCATTGCTTAGTGTTCCAATAAGCATAATATATATTTTTATTTGTTTCGTTAAAAAATAATATTTATACTTAACCTGATTTCGGCATTCTCTGGTTTCATCGCTTTCCAGCCAGCTGAAATGTAGGCCAAAGAAACTTGAAAATGGGTCCATTTCTTTTGTGAGAATTTTAATTTATTAGAGAAAAGGCATCAGAGTAAGTAAAGTCTGACTAAAACATTATAACTTTACTTTGTAGAATAGCGTCATTATTTTGGTTGTCAGTTGTGTGAAATATTCCTCAAAATTTTACTTTTGTAACGAAGATAGTCGACGTCAAAACACACTACACAGTGCCGTTAGTTAGGCTGTAAGACCCTGACGCCCAAAACATAAATATTAGCATCAGGTCTTACATGTAGGACTACATTCCACTCAGATGCATTTTCAAGTTCTGAACAGACTGCCATTACATTTATTTAGGATTTGTAAAGCTTTACAAAATACAGTGACCCATCTGGTGGCCTAGTGGTCAACGCATCCACCTCAGATGCAGGTCACAGGTTTGAACCTCAGCAGAGTCATAGCGAAGATTTATAAAAGTGGTACTAACAGCTGCCTCACTAGGTGCTCAGCATTAAGAGTTTAGTGTTAGGACTGGTCTGCCTAGTGTCAGGATAATATGACTGGGTGGGACATCATAGTGATATGACTGAACTTTTTTAAAGCTACGTTAAAAGTCCAAATCACACACACACACACACACACAAAATGCAGTAATTCAACATGATCAAATTCCAATCACCTTTATCAGCTAATTAAGGTTAAAATCTGGCAGAGCTGGTACAAATTATAGATGTTTTAGTTAATTTGTCCTCAGAACCATATAGTAATCATGTCAGTCTGTCTTTCTGTCCTTCATTCCATCTGTTCATCCATCAGTTATTTGGTTTCTGCAAGATAAATTATGTGGGAATTATTATATTTTAACCCAGTTATATATGCAGCTTTATGTTGATGAGATCTCAAAAGAGTTCTATTTATAACATTCTCTGTCTTCATTTAAAGAAGTTATGGCCTCAGATTGATCACTGGCCTTTCATTTCTGCAGAAAAACTACTGACAGATTTTTATGTAGCTCCAAATTGATGAGATATTCCATGTGTTTGATTTCCAGTGTTCTTTTGTATTTACATGAGTTATGTTCCCTGATTGCTCTTTTGTGCTTGATTTTTGTTTCTGCAGCATTACTTTACCAAGATTTGTTGGATTTCAACCAATTTTTTATGTGGCTTTATACATGGATCAGACCTTAACTAAGTCCCAGAACTCCATGACTTCATTTGCAGGAGTTATGGCCCCTGATTGCCTTTCCTCCTGACAATATTTGCACAGCATGGTTTTACCAAACATTATTGGAGTTCAACCACACTTCATTATGTGTTTTTTTAGCCCTTGAATGATTTCCATCATTTAACATAATTATTGGCAGATATTTCAACCTGTGATTGCCCATCTCAGTGACTTTCAATTCAGCTTCATTAATTTACCAAGGATTGTTGGATTTCATCCTGATTTGGCATGTACCTTTGTATTGATGAATCCATGGATCAGATTGACTTTCAGGATTCTAGAATTTCATTTAGAGTTATTGAGTTATAGCCCTTGCATTCTCATCCTTCTAACCTTTGTTCCTGCAAAAACAACCAAGAATTATTTAATGTAAATAAATTTGGCATGCACCTTTATATTGTTAAGACTTTGAATTACTTTTTATTTTTAATATTCCATGACAGGTACAGGAGTTATGGCTTCCATAATATATGTTCTTCTTACATTGCTTTCCACAGTATTGCTGTTAATACCAAGGATTGTTGGATTTGATTGCCTCCCCAATTTGCCAACATTCTGCATTATCCTTTAGGAGATTTATGTCCCTGATTGTATGTCCTTCATTGCCATTTAGAAGATATATGTCCCTGGTTGCCACTCCTACATTGTCATTTAGAAAATCTATGGCCCACATTGCCTGTTCTACACTATCATTTAGGAGAAGATCTTTGTCTCGGATTGCCAGTCCTACAATGTTATTTTAGAAGTTTTATGGCTCATGTTGCTTGTTCTGTTTATATCACGGATTGCCAGTCCCCCTCACTTTGCAATTTTTCCACATTGTCATTTAGAAGATCTATTACCCACATTGTTTGTCCTACATTGTCATTTAGAAGATTTTTGACCCACATTGCCAGTCCTACATTGTCATTTTGAAGATTTTTGACCCACATTTCCAGTCCTACATTGTCATTTAGAAGAATTTTGACCCACATTGCCAGTCCTACCTTGTTATTTAGGAGAACTTTGACCCACATTACCAGTCCTACCTTGTCATTTAGAAGATTTTTGACCCATATTGCCAGTCCTACAATGCCATTTAGAAGATTTTTGACCCACATTGCCAGTCCTACATTGACATTTAGAAGATTTTTGACCCACATTGCCAGTCCTACATTGACATTTAGAAGAATTTTGACCCACATTGCCAGTTCTACATTGACATTTAGAAGATTTATGACCCACATTGCCAGTCCTTCATTGACATTTAGAAGATTTTTGACCCACATTTCCAGTCCTACATTGATGTTTAGAAGATTTTGACCCACATTGCCAGCCCTACATTGACATTTAGAAGATTTTTGACCCACATTGCCAGTCCTATGTTGACATTTAGAAGATGACCCACATTGCCAGTCCAACATTGACATTAAGAAGATTTTTGACCCACATTGCCAGTCCTACACTGACATTTAGAAGAGTTTTGACCCACATTGCCAGTCCAGCATTGACATTTAGAAGATTGTTGACCCACATTGCCAGTCCTACATTGACATTTAGAAGATTTATGACCCATATTGCCAGTCCTCACTTTGCAGTCATTTCACATTATAATTTAAAAGTTGTATGGCCCTTATGGTCCTCCTCACTTTGTAATCAGCATAATTACTTCACCAAGGATTGTTAGATAACCAAATTTGACCATCAACTTTATATTTAGGAGACGTCCTCATTCAAAGCAATTATAACCCCAAATGCATGTTTTTCTGACTTTGGTATCCAACAGAAGTTCTTCTGTTTAAGTCAGGAATGTACAACTTCCTCCAGGGCATGGGCTGGATTGTGATTTTTAAATGTACCCCTGTGATGTAAATTTAACCAGACTGGATGTGGCCCACATGCTGTAGGCGGCACATGCTTAAGTCCCTGCTGAGTAAATTTTAGCAGACTGCAATGCACCAGTCATGGATAGCTTTAGGTTCATAAGTGATACATGTACTTTAAAATACACTCTTCCAGCCCCAGTAAATCTGGATTCAGTTGAATCAATATCTGTTTTTTTCTCCACTTAACAGAAAGATCAAGATCCCAAAAAGGGGTAAATGTTTTGAACAGGCTTCATTATAGCAGTTGAGTATGTTGTTTGTCATTGGAGTCAATCTGTATTGCTGGGGTTAATGAGATCTTCACCCTTGTCTTTAATTAGTGATTATTGTTTTCCAGATTTGACTGTCATTGTGAAAGGTTCATTTTTTTTTTTATGTACTGGTAATTACAGTTATTAAGACCCAAACCAAGTTACCTGTTCACTGTGGTGCCGACATGATACACCCTTTGAGTATCAACTTGAGCTCTTTGTGTTGATGGTGAATTAAACTATTTGATTTTGTCTTGAAATAAATTTATTTTGCTTGTGGATGGCCTAATTTGTCTTGATTGAATTAATTGGTACATGTACGTATATACTCTATATTTACATAAAGCCAGATCAAACCTACTAATTCATACACAGATGAGTAAGTGTTATCATAGCTAACTGCAAAATTCCTTTGCTACATTTGAAGTGAGTGTGAAATTATGGACATGTCAATTTAACTTATGGACAGGATAATTAAATATTACCTTCTTAATTTGTGGGTATGTCAGAAAGCTTGCCAGTAGCTTCTCGTGGGTCGGTGGTTCTTTCTGGTTTTTTTTCCGGGTTCTTCCTCCACCATTAATACTGGCCTCCATGTATAGTCTATTGTGTGCTGAAAATGGCGTTAAACCATACAACAACAACCTTCTTAATTTTGCAGTTCTGTTGCCAAAAGTGATCTTGAAATATAACTGTAAACATTTTATGATAGATGTATATCTTTATTGCTGTAAGAAGATGAAATGAAATGATTGGCATATTTTGGCAGAAGTGGTTGTCACAGGACTTATTTTACTGTATCATATTTACTTTATTTTATTTTTTTTATTTTTTATATTGCTTTTGTGTGAAAGAAATGAAATTTGAATAGCAAAAGAGAACTTGCCACACTTACAAGATCAGCATTAACTTATCACATTTTACAATGTCAGTAACATTTACCAAACATTTATGCATTATATTAAAATAATACCAGTAATATTTATGCATTTTAGGGTTACAACTCAGTAGTCTTAAATTATGTAACAGAAAGAAGCAAAACCAATAATTCAACAAATATTTTAATTCCCTATACTATAAAATGAAAATTTCAAAGGTATTGTGAATTAAATTACAAATAATTCTAAATGTTCAATCATAGGTCCAGAAGTACAGAGTATTCCAAATGAATTACAGTCTTGAATGTGCTGATGAACTAACATTCTTGATTATGCTGATGTACCAAGTCATGATGTATCACAGTAATATAATCCAGAATGTTTTTTGGATGCATTCACAATAATCCTAGAAGAATAGTGTTAATTCAGTCAATGAGCACTTTAGTAATTCCAGTGAATGATTTTTAAATGTACCCCTATGATTGCCAGTCCTACATTGACATTTATGTCCCTGATTGTATGTCCTTCATTGCCATTTAGAAGATATATGTCCCTGGTTGCCACTCCTACATTGTCATTTAGAAAATCTATGGCCCACATTGCCTGTTCTATACTATCATTTAGGAGAAGATCTTTTTCTCGGATTGCCAGTCCTACAATGTTATTTTAAAAGTTTTATGGCCCACGTTGCTTGTTCTGTTTATATCACGGATTGCCAGTCCCCCTCACTTTGCAATTTTTCCACATTGTCATTTAGAAGATTTATTACCCACATTGTTCGTCCTACATTGCCATTTAGAAGATTTTTGACCCACATTGCCAGTCCTACATTGCCATTTAGAAGATTTTTGACCCACATTGCCAGTCCTACCTTGTTATTTAGGAGATTTTTGACCCACATTGCCAGTCCTACATTGTCATTTTGAAGATTTTTGACCCACATTGCCAGTCCTACATTGTCATTTTGAAGATTTTTGACCCACATTGCCAGTCCTACAATGCCATTTAGAAGAATTTTGACCCACATTGCCAGTCCTACATTGTCATTTAGAAGATTTTTGACCCACATTGCCAGTCCTACATTGTCATTTAGAAGAATTTTGACCCACATTGCCAGTCCTACCTTGTCATTTAGGAGAACTTTGACCCACATTACCAGTCCTACCTTGTCATTTAGAAGATTTTTGACCCATATTGCCAGTCCTACAATGCCATTTAGAAGATTTTTGACCCACATTGTCAGTCCTACATTGTTGTTTAGAAGATTTTTGACCCACATTGCCAGTCCTACATTGTCATTTTGAAGATTTTTGACCCACATTGCCAGTCCTACATTGTCATTTTGAAGATTTTTGACCCACATTGCCAGTCCTACAATGCCATTTAGAAGAATTTTGACCCACATTGCCAGTCCTACATTGTCATTTAGAAGATTTTTGACCCACATTGCCAGTCCTACATTGTCATTTAGAAGAACTTTGACCCACATTACCAGTCCTACCTTGTCATTTAGAAGATTTTTGACCCATATTGCCAGTCCTACAATGCCATTTAGAAGATTTTTGACCCACATTGCCAGTCCTACATTGACATTTAGAAGATTTTTGACCCACATTGCCAGTCCTACATTGACATTTTGAAGACTTTTGACCCACATTGCCAGTCCTTCATTGACATTTAGAAGATTTTTGACCCACATTGCCAGTCCTATGTTGACATTTAGAAGATTTTGACCCACATTGCCAGTCCTACATTGACATTTAGAAGATGACCCACATTGCCAGTCCAACATTGACATTTAGAAGATTTTTGACCCACATTGCCAGTCCTACATTGTCATTTTGAAGATTTTTGACCCACATTGCCAGTCCTACATTGTCATTTAGAAGAATTTTGACCCACATTGCCAGTCCTACCTTGTCATTTAGGAGAACTTTGACCCACATTACCAGTCCTACCTTGTCATTTAGAAGATTTTTGACCCATATTGCCAGTCCTACAATGCCATTTAGAAGATTTTTGACCCACATTGCCAGTCCTACATTGACATTTTGAAGAATTTTGACCCACATTGCCAGTCCTACATATGACATTTAGAAGATTTATGACCCACATTGCCAGTCCTTCATTGACATTTAGAAGATTTTTGACCCACATTGCCAGTCCTACATTGATGTTTAGAAGATTTTGACCCACATTGCCAGTCCTACATTGACATTTAGAAGATTTTTGACCCACATTGCCAGTCCTATGTTGACATTTAGAAGATTTTGACCCACATTGCCAGTCCTACATTGACATTTAGAAGATGACCAACATTGCCAGTCCAACATTGACATTTAGAAGATTTTTGACCCACATTGCCAGTCCTACATTGACATTTAGAAGATTTTTGACCCACATTGCCAGTCCAACATTGACATTTAGAAGATTGTTGACCCACATTGCCAGTCCTACATTGACATTTAGAAGATTTATGACCCATATTGCCAGTCCTCACTTTGCAGTCATTTCACATTATAATTTAAAAGTTGTATAACCCTTATGGTCCTCCTCACTTTGTAATCAGCATAATTACTTCACCAAGGATTGTTAGATAACCAAATTTGACCATCAACTTTATATTTAGGAGACGTCCTCATTCAAAGCAATTATAACCCCAAATGCATGTTTTTCTGACTTTGGTATCCAACAGAAGTTCTTCTGTTTAAGTCAGGAATGTACAACTTCCTCCAGGGCATGGGCTGGATTGTGATTTTTAAATGTACCCCTATGATGTAAATTTAACCAGACTGGATGTGGCCCACATGCTGTAGGTGGCACATGCTTAAGTCCCTGCTGAGTAAATTTTAGCAGACTGCAATGTACCAGTCACGGATAGCTTTAGGTTCATAAGTGATACATGTACTTTAAAATACACTCTTTCAGCCCCAGTAAATGTGGATTCAGTTGAATCAATATCTTTTTTTTCTCCACTTAACAGAAAGATCAAGATCCAAAAAAGGGGTATATGTTTTGAACGGGCTTCATTATAGCAGTTGAGTATGTTGTTTGTCATTGGAGTCAATCTGTATTGCTGGGGTTAATGAGATCTTCGCCCTTGTCTTTAATTAGTGATTATTGTTTTCCAGATTTGACTGTAATTGTGAAAGGTTCATTTTTTTTTTTTATGTACTGGTAATTACAGTTATTAAGACCCAAACCAAGTTACCTGTTCACTGTGGTGCCGATATGATACACCCTTTGAGTATCAACTTGAGCTCTTTGTGTTGATGGTGAATTAAACTATTTGATTTTGTCTTGAAATAAATTTATTTTGCTTGTGGATGGACTAATTTGTCTTGATTGAATTAATTGGTACATGTACATATATACTCTATATTTACATAAAGCCAGATAAAACCTACTAATTCATACACAGATGAGTAAGTGTTATCATAGCTAACTGCGAAATTCCCTTGCTACATTTGAAGTGAGTGTGAAATTATGGACATGTCAATTTAACTTATGGACAGGATAATTAAATATTACCTTCTTAATTTGTGGGTATGTGAGAAAGCTTGCCAGTAGCTTCTCGTGGGTCGGTGGTTGTTTCCGTTTTTTTTTCCCGGGTTCTTCCTCCACCATTAATACTGGCCTCCATGTATAGTCTGTTGTGTGCTGAAAATGGCGTTAAACCGTACAATAACAACCTTCTTAATTTTGCAGTTCTGTTGCCAAAAGTGATCTTGAAATATAACTGTAAACATTTTATGATAGATGTATATCTTTATTGCTGTAAGAAGATGAAATGAAATGATTGGCATATTTTGGCAGAAGTGGTGGTCACAGGACTTATTTTACTGTATCATATTTACTTATTTTATTTTTTTTATTTTTTATATTGCTTTTGTGTGAAAGAAATGAAATTTGAATAGCAAAAGAGAACTTGCCACACTTACAAGAGCAGCATTAACTTATTACATTTTACAATGTCAATAACATTTACCAAACATTTATGCATTATATTAAAATAATACCAATAATATTTATGCATTTTAGGGTTACAACTCAGTAGTCTTAAATTATGTAACAGAAAGAAGCAAAACCAATAATTCAACAAATATTTTAATTCCCTAGACTATAAAATGAATATTTCAAAGGTATTGTGAATTAAATTACAAATAATTCTAAATGTTCAATCATAGGTCCAGAAGTACAGAGTATTCCAAATGAATTACAGTCTTGAATGTGCTGATGAACTAACATTCTTGATTATGCTGATGTACCAAGTCATGATGTATCACAGTAATATAATCCAGAATGTTTTTTGGATGCATTCACAATAATCCTAGAAGAATAGTGTTAATCCAGTCAATGAGCACTTTAGTAATTCCAGTGAATGATTTAAATAATTCCTTTAGAATTATCTGAACCGAACAGTAAATAGCTCCACAGACAAATTTTAGATAGGAATGAAGACGGGCTGACAAAACCTCTTTTATTTACATTCCCACTTGACCTATGTCACAACAAGTATTTTCTTTAAAAAATTCTTTTATCTTAATGTAAAATTACACCAAACTGTAAACTAGTATGCTTCCAGGACTTTCAGGATCATAAAGAAAGCCATGTAAACATGTTGACAGATTACCATTATCATATAGTACAACCTACAATCATGGACAAAAAGTTAGCTATCTAAATAATGTTATTTACAAATGATCATAAGTTTGAACTACAACCTACAATCATCAATAAAAGTTAAGCACGTAAAATAAACATTCTCAAAAATATTAAAATGTAAAACACTGCAGAACAAGTGCAGGGTATGTATTTAAGTACTCTTGTTCTTTAAACATTCAGGAAATGGGGTAATGCAGTTTCAGTGACCTCTTGTTCACATGTAAGAGAGTGCAAGATGCTGATTTCTGCACTCTGATGCAGTGAAGCAAGTTCTAAGACAACCAGGTGTTGTAAGATATCATGATTATATTTTGTAATGGAAGCATTATGTACTGAAATAGGCTTAAATACAAGAGGCACTCTTTTGATTCTTTAAACTCATGTAACCTTTGTCTTCCACTTCATGCTTCATGAAAGATGCCCCAAAAGTTAGTGATTGTTAAATTAAAGATCTAAATTTGGAAAAATTACATATCCTTCACAATTTTCTGATCAGAAAATAATGCTGTAAAATTGTACATTTTCATATCCCCCTCCATCCCTTCAAACATCATCATGTTTTTTCTGTCAAAGACTCCACTTAAACCAAAATTGTAAAGCTTAGTCCCATCCTATAAGATTGTACATTTTGAATCTTGCCACATAACCATTTTGGTATATATCAAAAAAAGAGAAAATGTTATATCTTTCTTCTTTACTTCCATTGTATGGAGGGGCCCCAAGTGGTCTAAAGTGCTCACCGTTCCGGATCAATGCCATCTCACCTCTGTCTGCTTGGGTTCGAGTCCAAGGCTTGGCTAGCATGGGTATGTGGGAAAGCCTGCCAGTAGCTTCTCATGGGTCAGTGGTTCTTCCCTGGGTTTTCCAGGGTTCTTCCGCGAACAGTTATACTGGCCGCCATGTATAGCCTATCTTGTGCTGATAAATGGCATTAAACCCTAGAACAACAAAATCCATTGTATGGATGACATACAAATGGGGTATGGCTGAACCCTATTGATTCAGGGTAAAAACATTAAAGGTTAAGGTCACTTGGACTTAAGGAGAAAAAAAAAGGTTTTCACACAGTAAAATTAGCTCAGTATCACATTCCTGAACCATACATTGTGGATAGCTTGCACAATGGGGTAAGGAATGTGCCTATTGATTTCAAGTTCAGATATCAAGGTTACCGTTACTCAGAATAGAATGATTTCTGCATAGTAACATTAGTTCAGTATTATATAGCTGGACCAAAATTGTGGATGGCTTGCACTTGAGAGAAGGAGGAAGCCAATTGCTTTTTAGGTCAAAAGGTCAAAAGCCAAGGTCATTGTGACTGAAAGAAGAAAATGCATTTAGCTCGGGTTTAATAAACCTGTGTACATTCTGTTTTACTTGGAATCATAAAACATGGTGAGGGGATTCATCTTGATGAGTACGAAACCCTCATCACAAGAAATAGGTCACTCTGACCCATGCTTCACTGACATTAGGTAGATTTTGTGTTTTATTGTTATGTCAAGCTCTGCTTATGCTAGAATCATCAGGCTTAATGACTACATCTCAGTACCACACCCTTACAACAAAAGAAGATTACTGTGACATACATTCACATTTTGCTGGAGTAGGTTAAGATTTTGCATTTATGACCAAATAAGTTTCTTTTTTACCATGCATACAAACTGTTATGCCTAGAATCATGAAACTTGGTGAAGGGATGCCTCTTGATGAGTACTACACCCTCATCACAAAAATAGGTTACTGTGACCAATATTTCACATCTTTAATTTTGCGTTTTGAGTTTTTTTTCAAGCAGTTCATACTAGAATCATCAGTTGAAATGATTATATGCATGTATGTTAACTACACCCTCATCTCAAAAGTAGGTCACTGGCCCATATTTTACATTTCACTGACTTTAGTTACTTTTGTATATTAACTGTTCATGCTATATTCATTCAAGTAGATGATTGTGTGCATCTCAGTTTGTGCCACACTTGTACAAGATAGGTCACAGTGACTTACATTTTACATATATTGTTCATGTTAATCTTTTGCATTTAGCTCATAACCACATAGGGTTTTTGCATGCTTTGTTAATAATATCCTATCTAAAATTATGATAATTGGTGAATGAATATATCTTGATGAGCACTACTCCTTGTAGAAATAGGTCATTATGACCCATATTTTACATTTTGCTCAAATCAGTTAAGTTTTGTGCACCTTGTTCATTTCACAGACACTGTTCATGTTAATGATGTTATACGTGCCTTTTGTACCACACCATTACAAACAAATGAAGCTCATTGTGACCTACATTTCATCTGTTGCTGGTTTTGATAAAGTTTTACAGCTCATGACTGCATTAATGACTACGTATTTTATATTATGAGAGGTTACTCAAAACAGGTTAACTGTGTATTGTACCTGTGAATGAGCACAGAAATTGTTTTATATGACAGGATCGAGGTCTGGACCAGACAATATTCCAAAACCCTGACAAGCTTCATATTACCCTGGCAACACTAGTGTTACTGAATGAGAAGGAAATCAGCCAAGCTCTAGAGGTGCTCAGACGGTGTCAGCAGGATCTAGTCAAGTAATTTCCTTCCTTCATCTTCCTTTCTTAGATTTATCCATAAACTTTAGCATCAAATACAGGTATAATGTGATGCTTGGTGTCCAAAGAATAACATCGCATTATAAGCTGGATCATGTTAAAAAAAATTCAAAAAGCTTCCCTATAGAAAATCTGCATTGAAATTTGTCTTAACTTGATAGCTTTTCTTTATTTTTGTTAACAACTATAGCACGGCAATACGGTTTAGAAAATTTTGGAAGTGAAAATCTGCTAGGGATATGAATAATCAGCTTTTACGAGAGCATGTATTTAGGATGTTAAAAAGACAGGTCACCTTAAATTAAAAAACAGGAGCCATTCTGCCATTACATTATAAGTGGAATCGCATCATAACAGGTTTTACCTGTATATTGTGATACCCTCCTCTATCCATGCATCTGCAAATATGGGACAGAACGGAGAGGTCAGCTTAGAAATGCTAATCAGGAGATTTATAAAATTTGGTTTGGAGGCTTTAATTTAAATCAGGAGTAATTTCAGTGTTTATAAGACATGCTTAGATATCTTGACGAATTTTAAATACCAAAACCAATCCAATGAGGGCCCCGAGTGGCCGAGTGGTCTAAAGCGCTCTTCATTACGGATCACTGCCATCTCACCTCTGTCTGCAGCGGTTTGAGTCTAAGATTCAGCCAATGTGGGCATGTGAGAAAGCTTGCCAGTAGCTTCTCGTGGGTCGGTGGTTCTTTCCGGGGTTTTCCGGGTTCTTCCTCCACCATTAATACTGGCTGCCATGTATAGCCTATCGTGCTGAAAAATGGCATTAAACCCCACAACAACAACAACAACAACCAATCCAATGTTTTCTGTGTCATTTGAGATCTTTAGCATGACTAATCTGACCATAATCCAGTCCTTTCTGATTTAAGCACACACAGTATAATACATCTTAACAAAATAAAATGTTAAACGACAAAGTGAAACCAACCCTGCCAAAAGAATCCAAGTAACATTAGTTATTTTATGTAGCTTGAGCTCTTTAGTAATCCAACCATAATACTTTCATGTTTCAGATTCCTTCCAAATTACTACTAATCTCAGAAATTATAAACCATTAGAGTAAAAGTAAGACAGGCTTAGAGTTCATAAATGAATTTTGATGTTATTACAATAATTACCTGTATATTTTCAGTCCTATATTAAAGGAAGAACCACTACACTGTCATATTAGAGGCTTAGAGTTCATAAATGAATTTTGATGTTATTACAATAACTACCTGTATATTTTCAGTCCTATATTAAAGGGAGAACCACTACACTGTCATATTAGAGTCTTAGAGTTCATAAATGAATTCTGATGTTATTACAATAATTACCTGTATATTTTCAGTCCTGTCTTAAAGGGAGAACCACTACACTGTCATATTAGAGGCTTAGAATACATGAATGATGATCCAGCTGAAGTTGATGTCCTGTATGCCAAAGTATATGATGATTCAGACAGGTAGGTTACAGATAAAGTAGTTCAGAGGTCATGATTGGATATGTAGGTTCACAGTTCAGAGGTCATGATTGGATATGTTTTCTTTTTATAAGTAATAAGCTTGATGATACCCAGACAGGTAGAAGTCAAAGTTCAGAAATTTAGGATCAATATATGTGGTAATGTCCTATATAAAAAAGTATGGTTTAGGATGACTTGGATAGGATAAAGTTTGGGAATCATGGAATCAAAACTACAAAACAAGCCAAGTTTAATGTCTTTGATGCTGACATTCAGTTAATTTTTTATTTTGATAGTTCATATGTTTGGTGTGAGAAGGTTGAAAACAATCATCGAACCCAAGTCAATTATCTGTTTGAAAAAGTTCAACTTAATGGTGATTCATTCAGAAAGAGCAAAGGTCAGATATCAGAGGGCTGATAATGTAAAACAACTTAGAAGGCTGCCCTATATGCCAGCACTGATTTAGCTTGATGACTCAGTTAAGTCAGACACCGGAGGTTGGAAGTCACCATTGTGGGAAATTGGCTTAGTGATCTCTTTGGAATCTGTCTGCATGTCCTTCCATCTAGGCCATAGATTAAATTTAAATTAAAAGTTATTTAGATTAAGCATAACATTTTTTTGCTTTCTGGCTAAAGTAAAGAGGGGCTTGACAAAGAGGTACTCTCATGTTGTTAATTTCTTACAGTTGCAGTTGTTATGATTTGACTGAGTTTTCAGCAGTGTGATTGGATATAAACAGTAATGTGATGTATTTCTTTAATGTGATTGGATATAAACAGTCATGTGATGTATTTCTTTAATGTGATTGGATATAAACAGTCATGTGATGTATTTCTTTAATGTGATTGGATATAAACAGTCACATGATGTATATCTTAAGTGTGATTGGATATAAATAGTTGTGTGATACTGATCTGGAAATTTTTAAACATTAGTAAATTCTGGGACTTCATTCAGGTCCCAGTTGGTTTCCAGTGCACTTTAAGTGGAGATTTGTCTATACCAGCACTTTACACCATAATAACAACAGCAGCAACAACAATAACATCACCCATGCTAAATCAGCAACCCAAGAGAAAATCACCAATTAGAAGCTGAAACATTGAATCTATTGGTGTTTGTGAGCCACTCAACATTCATAGGTTTCTACATTTTTGCCTCAACAAGATGTTTCACTAGTGGTTATTGATGATCAAGGTCATATGACGTGAGAGCAGTGAATATCACTAAAAGTGGATGTGATATAGTTTTGAAAAATTCAAATGCATTGAAAGCAAGAACAGTGAATGCTAAAAGAACATATCACAGATGCACAATTTATCTTGAAAAAAATGCAGTAACTTGGTAATAAATATAAATCATACAGAGTAATACAAATTTCTTAGATCAGTGCTATGACCTGCCTGACTCTCTGCATCATCTATTATACTATAAAAGAGTCGATGACCCATGGCCAGGTAAGATGGGTCATAGTATTCCTGCGCAGTATGAAAAGTCAATGGAAAGAAAACTAGGTCCTTCTTAAAGTCAGACTTATTTTACTTTGTGAGTAATTAGGTTTTTGTTTGGTGTTTATTGGCATTTTTCAGCACAATACAGATCATACATGGCTCCCAGTATAACTGGTTTATGAAGAACCTGTGAAAACCCCAGAAAGAACCATTGACCCATGTGATGCTACTGGCAAGCTATCTCACATATCCACACTGGCCAAGCATGAGGCTCAAACCCACGTGGACAGAGGTTAGATTGCAGTTATCGGTAGAGGTGAGCAATTTAGACCACTTGGCCACCTGGGTCCCCTGAGTAATTGGGTAACCGTTTTTTTATACTTTATTTGCTATGTGTGTAGTTAGGTAAAATTTCCTTTGAACTTTATTTATTTTGTGAGTGATTAGGTAAAAATGTACACTTTGATAAAGATTCAGTCATGATCAATTAATCCTCTACTAAATGAAAGGCAATAAGAAATTGTATTTGAAAGTCAAAAGCAAGTGTTCATAAGGTTAGGACTGATGATCCAACTTTGTTGTATCACCTTCATTCCATTGATCAGCCTGATGTTTTATGAACATGAGGCTGATATTATTTAAATACTTTTTGAAAATTTTATATACCTGCATATTTTTTAGTTGTGCATTTGTTGTGGTTTTATAGTGGCAATACAGGATTTATTCCTTTGGATTTTTGCTATCAGATGATTTGGTTTTTTTTCTTCATATATGATAGTTATTTGATCGTTCATGAGTTAAAGCATCTGTGAATGGTATGGTATCCAAGCAATTCGCAATTTAAAATGTCATGTTGATAGACTGATGACTTTGGAATTGCAATGTATAGCGATAAACATACAAGACTCCCTCACTAAAGGGCACTTTATCATAACACAAAAGCAAGTCTGATAATGGATCCCATTTCATTAATTAGTAGTAAAATTATGTTTTTCATTAAAAGGTGATCTCACTGTAAGTTTCTATCCTTTATGACTCCTATGGACACTATTATAATGAGGGAATTATGCATTTTTTGGTGTAGGGAAGGAAAATAAAATTTAATGATCAATCAGCAACTTCAGCAAACCAATCAAAGACTGATTAATGAATCAGCAACTTAAGCTAACCAATCAGAGATTGATTAATAAATCATCAGCTTCAGATAGCCAATTAAAGATTGATTAATAAGTCATCAACTTAAGATAACCAATCAGAGATTGATTAATAAATCATCAACTTCAGATAACCAAACAAAGATTGATTAATAAATCATCAACTTAAGCTAACCAATCAGAGATTGATTAATAAATCATCAACTTCAGATAACCTATCAAAGATTGATTAATAAATCATCAGCTTCAGATAACTAATAAGAGCTGGATTAATAATCAATTTTTGTACATTTTCATTTGGCAGAATTGGGCCATTTTGCAAACAGCCTACAGTCTTAAACAGCGCAGTTGATGTAGAAAAGAATTTAAATAAAAAGTGAAAGATTGATTGATTGTGGTTTTATGGCACACCAGCACTGTATGGTTATTTAGCACCACAGAAAAGGTTATATGCTAGATTTTTAAAAAAGGTGAAATCGAAAATTGTAATAGATTAATTGATCATCTCAATGAAAGTGACTAATGCTTAACTGAATTGATTAATTAGAACAATAATAGTTGTATCATTTTATGGCCATATTGTATTAAGATATAAACACTTTGGATAATCTGTTTATTATGTTTTAATTTATTTTAGTAGATAATGAAGCAAGTCAGTAAAAAAGGCCCCATGTACTTATTTTCTATCCTGTAGATTACAGATGCTAGTGGACCGCATAGTTGATTCATTTGCTGGCATTAATCTGATGCAGCATCAGTACGATCGTGTCAAACTTCACATCACTGTTATGAACACACTATTCCGTAAAGATCCATCAGGAGCCACCCAGGCTCCCCAGAGGCAGAAAAACCGTGGAACCAGAGAAAGGGAGTCATTCTTTGCTACAGATATTTTGAAGGTAACTTGAGGTTTTGAATACATTCTTACACCAACATCTAAATTTGTCTACTCTTGCTGTATCTTTTTGGGAGCATATGGTGTTGTCTGTGTCCAATCATTTCCTCATATCCTGTCCTATTGCATTGCATTCATATTTAATTCCCCCTCAATAATGTTTGAAGGATTTAATGGCATGAGGTTTTAAACTAAGAATGCCACAGTCTTTTCAGTTGTCCCCATTTTCAGCAAGAATTTAACAGTTATGGCCCGATTGACTTAGAACTTAAACTTAGCCTTTCAGTAATGTTTGAATGACTTGACAGATTGAAACCAAAACTTTGATTTAAGGCTTTAATTTAGAGCATTTAGTTCCAGTATTTTTTCGATTGTTAATTTTTATCTGGTAAATTATTATGGAGTTATGGAACCTTTTTGACTTAGACCTTTACCCATTAATTACATCATGTTGGTGGGGACATATGTGGGATATGGACAGATTTCTTGTTCAGTTCTAAATAAATCAGAAGCTAAATTGTTCGTTCCAACTTTACACATTTATATGAGAAAAATCACTTATTTTGATGTGACAACTAATCCATCTATGTTATTATCATTGCTGTTTGATGTGGCATCTAATCCATCTATGTTATTATCATTGCAGTTTGATGTACCATCTAATCCATCTGTTATTATCATTGCAATTTGATGTGACATCTAATCCATCTGTTATTATCATTGCAATTTTATGTGACATCTAATCCATCTGTTATTGTCATTGCAATTTGATGCAACATCTAATCCATCTGTTATTATCATTGCAATTTGATGCGACATCTAATCCATCTATGTTATTATCATTGCAGTTTGATGCAACATGTAATCCATCTGTTATTATCATTGCAATTTGATGTGATAACTAATCCATCTATTGCAATTTGATGTGATAGCTAATCCATCTGTTATTATCATTGCAATTTGATGTGATAACTAACCCATCTGTTATTATCATTTCAGTTTGTTGTGATAACTAACCCATCTGTTATTATCATTGCAATTTGATGTGATAACTAATCCATCTGTTATTATCATTGCAATTTGATGCAACAACTAATCCATCTATGTTATTATCATTGCAATTTGATGTGACATCTAATCCATCTGTTATTATCATTGCAATTTTGATGTAATAACTAATCCATCTGTTATTATCATTGCAATTTGATGTGATAACTAATCTATCTGTTATTATCATTACAATTTGATGTGATAACTAATCCATCTGTTATTATCATTGCAATTTGATGTGATAACTAATCCATCTGTTATTATCATTGCAATTTGATGTGGTAACTAATCCGTTATTATCATTGCAATTTGATGTGATGACTAATCCATCTGTTATTATCATTGCAATTTGATAACTAATCCGTTATTATCATTGCAATTTGATGTGATGACTAATCCATCTGTTATTATCATTGCAATTTGATAACTAATCCGTTATTATCATTGCAATTTGATGTGATGACTAATCCATCTGTTATTATCATTGCAATTTGATGCGACAAACTAATCCATCAGTGTTATTATCATTGCAGTTTGATGTGATAACTACTCCATTTGTTATTTTCATTGCAGTTTGATGTGACATCTAATCCATCTATGTTATTATCATTGCAATTTGATGTGATAACTAATCCATTTATGTTATTATCATTGCAATTTTTAATGTGATAACTAATCCATGTTATTATCATTGCAATTTAATGTGACAGCTAATCCATTTATGTTATTATCATTGCAATTTAATGTGACAACTAATCCATCTATGTTATTATCATTGCAATTTAATGTGATAACTAATCCATCTATGTTATTATCATTGCAATTTAATGTGATAACTAATCCATCTATGTTATTATCATTGCAATTTGATGTGATAACTAAACCATCTATGTTATTATCATTGCAATTTAATGTGACAACTTATCCATTTATGTTACTATGATTGCAATTTGATGTGACATCTAATCCATCTATGTTATTATCATTGCAATTTGATCTTGATTATTAGACTCTCTCTCTGAGTTTTCAGCATGATAAAATCCAGATCATGACAAGACATGAAAATGTAATAACCCATATTTCCTGATGCTGACAATAAGGGTGGATCTATCTGTGAAGATTGAATTACTGTCATAAGGGCTATTCCAGTAAGACATGCATTGGACCCTGAGAATGCTTTTTTAATGTGGTGTGGTCACTCATCAATGTAATTTAGAATTTTGCTTAGTTTTAATATGAACTTTGTGAATAATCAGAGTACCCTGGCAATATTGATAACAAAAAATGCCTTACCTGAGTACCATGTATGTTTAAATGGAACAATATTTTTGTTATATACCTTTCCATTTCCAGATGATTTAATACAATTCCTATAAATACCTGATAAATTGCTTAATAGTTCAGCCTTTTTAATATGAACTTCATCCTAAATTATGAACTGAATTACATTTTGATCCTCTGAATTACATTTTGGGTCAAAGTCACAGGCAAAGAAAATTTCCACTTAGGTTTTGGTTAACAGATTTCATATGCTTATATTTTCTAAACCCGATGATCAGTAGCATGGCTTCATTGACCTTGGGTCAAGGTCACAGTCATAAATGTGCATTAACATTTTGGTTAAAGTTATTAATGTGCTAATATTTCTTAAATGGTTGATGTGTCCTCAGACTTTGTTATTTCCCCGCTATTTTATGCATATCCATTCATTATTGTCCATGTGTTACTATTACTGATAGATCTATGTCACTCAGTTTCTTCACACACTACTTAGCGTATGAAATCCTGGAGCTTCGTTTGGTGTTAACTGTATGGAGAAGTCTTATAAACTTACAGACTCAGTGGAAGTAACTAAAAAGCACTTGACTGACATGGAAAAAGGGGATACTTTACATGTCACTGGATCTGTTGCAGAGCATGCAATTCAACAATCTATTGTTTGTATTGATTGAAGTCTCCTCTTTGCTGATATAAACACAATTTGTTATATTTCAAGATCAGTTGGCCATTCAAACTTGGTACGATTGTTCTGGAATATCTTCCTAATTTTTGTCAACCCCAGGATAAGTCAATTCATTCTGCGACATATTTGCTTCTGCTTCTTTGACTTCAAGTCAAGGTCACAGTCATAGAAAATTTGGGTTATATTTATCATTTGCTTATAGTTCCCAAACCATTTAATGCATTTTACTCACAGTTTGTATCAATCATTATGAAGTTAAGATAAGTCATTCTGCAGCATGCTTGACTTTCGGGTCATAATCACATCGATAGAAAATGTGTATTAAAGTTTTTGTGTTTTTCACATCTTCCCAAACATAAAATGGAATCTGTTCATACTTTGGATGAAACTAAGAAGAATCATTCTGTGAGACACTCATTCAACCATTTGAACATGAGGTCAAGGTCACACATTTCACAGAATCACAAGGTTTTGCCATTTGCTACAGTTCCAGTAAACTCAAAGAAGAATGTGGACCCACAAGTTTTTTTCTTCTTGATCCTTGTCATAATCTCAGATGAGAAAAATTAGCAAAGAAAGTACATCATGACCATGTGGTCAAGGTCACACACTTTGCAGCTTCTCAAGATTTTGCCATTTGCTGCAGTTCAGTAAACTGGGAAAAAATGGAGAAGCACAGATGTACATATTTTTTTATTCATTCTCGTTCCTTGTCATAATCTTAGATAAGAAAAATTATTAAAGAAACTACATCACACATTTTGGTATAAGAGGATTTATTATCTACCTGTTTTTCTAACTTTCTACAGCAAAATTGGATACATCAGAAGAATTGTTCATAAATACACAAGTCTCCTTGCAAAAGCCATACTGCCATTCACAATCTGCACAAGGCTACTGACCAACTTCTCAAGAGTTTTCCAGTGACTATTGTTCAGAAGCCATATTGCCAGACTCTCCAGGCTTTTTTTCATCTGCTTCTGGTGCCAAAGGCGAATGGAAACTTCATCTGGCAATCGATTTGAGCCAGCATAACAATTTCATAGCCACACCTAAGTTTAAAATGGAGACAGCCAGATTGATTTGCTGTCAGTCTTGACATGAAGGATGCCTACTTTAACCTCCCTTCATCATGCAAGTACCTCATGTTCATTTTCTGGGAAATGAAAAGAAGTACACAGAATGGATAAACAGTATCCGTTATGTGTCCTTCTTTGCAAATTAAGCCTCATTCCATGGATATGCACCAAGTGAGTCCATTTCATCATCATCTTCCATGGCAGGTCCTGAGCAGCAGCTGATCGGTGGTTGACATGTTGGATTTACAACCAAAAGTGTGTTGGTTCATCAAATTAATCCTTCTGGCTGCTGTGGCATGTCCTTGGGGAAAGTCACTTTACTTCATTTGCCTCAGCACTAAATAACCTATGTGGATTGTTGTGTCACAAAGAAACATGCAACGTTTCTCTGTTTTGGGAGGCTCATCATGTTTGTTGATTCATTATCAAATGGAGGTCAGATTCTGCACACCAAGTGGTCTCTTCACATGGCTGTCATTAGTCAGATTTGCATTTTTGGGGGTTCATCCGAGGGTTGATCTCTTCCCAACCCGATGGAACAACAAAGTGCCCATCTTTGTATCATCCGTGCCAAACCCAGAAGCGTCACAACCACAGTGCAAATTCTTAGAGTGTCTGAAAGAATAAGGGGTCTAAACTGCAAGGTAATTCTGGATGCTTCTTCAGATGGACAAATCCTGGATCATTAATCTACCCAGTCTTGCAGTAGACATTCCCAGGAAGAGTCTGTCATTTCCCGTGTCCAAACAACAGAGAATGCAAATTTTCCATCCCTGCCCAGACAGACTTCTCTTTCATGCATGGACCTTGTCTATTGAGCCTTGCACAGAAAGAATTTAAAGCCTTTTAACATGTAGAGCAGGGGTCTCAAACACATGGTCCGTGAGCCGCATGTGGCCTGCCAAGCCATATCCTGTGGCCCACATAATGATTGGCGTCACAAGGTGTCGTGAGAGATAACAAAGGTGGTAAAGCCCTTGGGCCATCAAAAATGGGTGGTTTGAGTTTGGGACCTCTGATGTAGATTATTGCACAATCTGTAAGTCCCACCACTTTGAAAGCATCTGATGGGAAGTTCCATATCTTTTCATTCTGGTAAAAGGACAACTGCATCTTTGTTTTGGAGTTTTCATACCACAGCAGACAAATTTTCTTTCTCTTACTCTTTGAGGAGAAAGTAATTGGCCCTGATTGCAGTTAAGGTCTATGATTTTTGGCAGACACAGACAGTTTTGAGGATTTGTCTGATTTATTGCCCAAGTTTGATCTGAGTCAACCCAAGTCACATATATTGTTACATAAGGGGAGTCTTTCATTGTTCTTGCCTGGTGCAAATCCTCTAAGTTTGAACCTTTGTTTGACACCTTACGAAAGTTGCTACTTATACCAGATGTGCTTCCAATAAAGAGGGAAAGAAGGAAATCACTACCAAAGCTTTGGTCTCCTCTTATAAATGGGTGTTCTGTGAGATCTTAGGATCACATGTGCCTTTTAAAATTATCAGTATATGAGATAAGAGCTATCTCTATGAACCCAAATGATCACAACTGTTCCATTCAGAGCATAGTGTGGTTCTTGGGAATCTTCCAATGCTAAAATGCCAAAGTCTAAGCAACTGAAATATCATACAGAATTCATTGACGGATGGAATGTCAATGGTTGGAATCAAGTTCAGATAAGATGAATGTACATTCTGCCCTTCTTGTAAAATATGCTACAATAGCATAAATGATATTATATGTCATGTAACATATAAAAGTGTATTAAATGTGACAACAAATACAACATCATTGAAATCCATGTTTGCAGAATCTGCCTCAAATGTGGATCAAGATATATGTGGACACACTGTTTACCAACTTCATTGTCTAACATTATCTCCTGTTTAAAGGTCACCGTCCATACTCCAACATTTTCCTTTTTACATCAGATTTGCATTACATGATTAAAAGTAGTTATACTTGCACAAGAAAACCAAAAAAAATTATCAAGTGTAAAGAAGAAATAATAATTTAAATACTCGAAATAGAAGTATACAACACTGTTACTTCCCCTTAGTTACGATTTCCCACCTATATAGGATGCCGACCAGAATCACGTACATTTATCCCTACAAGACGAAGTACATGCTTCTTCTTGTCAAAAATAAAACACTATAAAATATAGATAGGGAATATTTAGATGAAACTAATGAAAACTAATTTACTGTTATATCAGATCATTTTTCAGATTCAGTCAAAATAATGTTCTGATGCTTGAAAATTGCACAAAAGTTTGAAAACAAACAGACAAAAACTACTAACGTAGTTACCCAAGCTTTGACTCCTCAGTGAAAAATGTCCAAGACATGCACTGCAGTGAAAATTTGCCATTCTCATTGAAAATTCTCATTTTGAAGTCAAAACTCCTGACAAATTTGAGCAAATCTCTCAATTTTCCCAGAGCTGACTTATCTTTTATATCATGTGACTTATCTTTTATCATGTGACTTATCTTTAATGTCATGTGATGTAAATATGATCTGATGATGAATTCAACAGAGAAAAGAACTTTTCATTGCATTTCTTCAAGAATACATACTTCACATAAGCCCACTTCACATCAGGCAAATATGAGCATCCTAGCTGACGTATCACTTCACATCAAGCAAATATGAGCATCCTAGTTGACGTATCACTTCACATCAGGCAAATATGAGCATCCTAGTTGGCGTATCACTTCACATCAGGCAAATATGAGCATCCTAGTTGACGTATTACTTCACATCAAGCAAATATGAGCATCCTAGTTGACATATCACTTCACATCAGGCAAATATGAGCATCCTAGTTGGCGTATCACTTCACATCAGGCAAATATGAGCATTTTGTTGACTATCACTTCACGTCAGGCAAATATGAGCAACCTAGTTGATGTATCACTCTGGCGTAAGCTGATTACATTTGGTATACAGATAGTCACCGAGTGGAAATGGGGAATTAATTATCATAGGATCCTGGATTAGTAGTTCATCACGTAAATGTGATCCATAAGTTTACCTGGAGAAATGTAATTTATAATAGAAACTTGTTTTCTCCCAAAACAAAAAGTGCTGTTATTTCAGAATGGCGTTTATTACTGAAGCTGAAGAGACTGTATAGATAATTACTGTATAGATATTTACTGTATAGATAATTACTGAGGCAGTAACATTTTCAGATCAAGAAATGTAAACAACTGATTGATGCAGATTGGGGGTTTATACCAATATTAAATATATGGATTAATATTAACCATATAGGAAGAGTTGATATCTTTTCTTGTTTGAGGTAGGCTTAGGTTTACCTTTCAAGACTTAAGATTTGTTTAATTATTAATTTTGTCTGTTTTCTCTCATTTTCAGAAATTCGGTGACTACAATTTTGGAGACTATCATATTAATACTGTTCACTTGTCACAGAGATACAGCACAGGACCAGAGGGTTATTACACATGTGCTGGCTCAATTGATCTTCCCTGATTCATGTGAAAGATTTCATTTGTCACATTTGCAAAATGCTGTGATGTAAACAGACTTTCTCTGATAGCTTTTCAAAAGCGTTTAAACCTTTATCGTTACGTTATACAGATTGTGCAGACTTTTCCCATTTTCAAGAAACATATATTAGACAAACAAGCATAGTAGAGTGTGAAAGCTGTAAAAGACGGCCACATTACATTACCGATGCAAAAAGTATTCCTGTAAATTTATATGTACTATACATGCAGACTGCCACAAGAAGTTTTATTGTTATGATTGCCAAATATCTTTGGATACATGTTACAATTTATCCTTTTATAAATAAAAGCAGTTCATGCATTTTAGCATCTGTCAGTATGTATTAATTTATTTGCATTTCATTTGGGATTCCCTGTCCAGGGATTTCAGGAATTTATTTACATTTCATTTAGGATTCCATATCAGGCATTTTAGCATCACTTTGTATGTAAGAATTTATTTACGTTTCATTTGTGATTCCCTATTCAGACATTGTAGCATCTGTCTGTACATAGGAATTTATTTACGTTTCATTTGTGATTCCCTATTCAGACATTGTAGCATCTGTCTGTACATAGGAATTTATTTACATTTCATTTGTGATTCCCTATTCAGACATTGTAGCATCTGTCTGTACATAGGAATTTATTTACATTTCATTACGGATCACAGCCATCTCACCTCTGTCTGCGGCGGTTCGAGTCTCGGATTCAGCCAATGTGGGTATGTGAGAAAGCTTGCCAGTAGCTTCTCGTGGGTCGGTGGTTCTTTCTGGGGTTGTCCCGGGTTCTTCCTCCGCCATTAATACTGGCTGCCATGTATAGCCTATCATGTGCTGAAAATGGCGCTAAACCGCACAACAACATTTCATTTGGGATTCCCTACTGAGACAATGTAGCATTGTCTACTTGGATTATATTACTGTGATTCAACAGAAGACTGTTGGCACATCAATACAGTTAAGGCCATTGGTACATTAGTACATTGAAGACTACTGACTGCTACAGGCACATTAATACCATTAGCATTGGAAATTATTTGGAATACCACTAAAGATTATTCAGAACTTTAATATTTAGGACTTGTGTTGGTAATTATAGGATTATTTGGGATTTAATTCACAATACCCAAAGTTCTGTTTTTTATACATTTTCACTTTGTGTTCTTGGGAAATAAATTATTGTTGAGTTTTACAAAGCTTGTTGTTTCTCACTCTTTTCTGTGCATATTTTAAGACCATATAGTCATAATAATATATATGTGATAATACTATATACAGAATCATACACAGGTATTTCAGTTATAACGAGTGTAATCATATTTCCACAAGCTTCTGGAAGGAAGTGACATATAGATTCAGTGAATCAAAAAATCCAGTTTACAATTCATTCTTGCATCTGTCAATGCGTATTGTTATTTGTCATTGCTAAAGATACCCCATAATGTGTCAAGTGATTTGTGTATCACTCACTGATAAGGGCATTGCATCTCTCATTGTGTGTTGTTATTTGTCATTGCTAAAAGATACCCCATAAAGTGTGAAATGATCTGTTTATCACTCACTGATAAGGGCATTGTGTATTGTTATTTGTCATTGCTAATAGATACACCATAAAGTGCCAAGTGATCTATTTATCACTCACTGATAGGGGCATTGCATCTGTCATTGTGTGTTGTTATTTGTCATTGCTGATAGATACCCCATAATGTGTCAAGTAATCTGTTTATCACTCACTGATAAGGGCATTGCATCTGTCATTGTGTGCTGTTATTTGTCATTGCTAATATATACCCCATAATGTGTCAAGTAATCTGTTTATCACTCACTGATAAGGGCATTGCATCTGTCATTGTGTGTTGTTATTTGTCATTGCTAATAGATACCCCATAATGTGTCAAGTTATCTGTTTATCACTCACTGATGAGGGCATTGCATCTGTCATTGTGTGTTGTTATTTGTCATTGCTAATAGATACCCATTATGTGTCAAGTGATCTGTTTATCACTCGCTGATAAGGGCATTGCAACTGTCATTGTGTATTGTTACTTGTCATTGCTAAGAGGTGCCCCATAATGTGTCATATGATCTCTTTATCACTGATTGATAAGGGCATGACATCACTCTTTGCATATGGCTGTGACCTTGCTGATAGATACCCCATAATGTGTCAAGTAATCTGTTTATCACAGATTGTTAAGGAGTTTGCGTCTGTCAGTTTGTACCGCAGTGTGGCATTGCTAAGTATTTTATGGCATGATGCAAAGAAAGGTGAACTTCTTGAGAGTGATATTGTGAAATTTTAACTTGTCTGCTCTTATTCCATGTGAGTTTATGGTGTAGGCTTAATTATATCTTATCACATGTGACAGGTCATCCACTTGTTACATTTATTGTTTAGACTTAATTGCATCTGTTATCAGATGAAAAGGCATCCCCTTGTTACTTTTATCGTGTAGTCTTATTTGTGTCTATTATCGCACGTGACAACTAATCCCCTTGTTACATTCATGGTGTAGTCTTAACAGTGTCTATTATCACATGTGACAACTAATCCCCTTGTTACATTCATGGTGTAGTCTTAATGGTGTCTATTATCACATGTGACAACTAATCCCCTTGTTACATTCATAGTGTAGTCTTAACAGTGTCTATTATCACATGTGACAACTAATCCCCTTGTTACATTCATGGCTTAATCTTAATTGTGTCTTTTATTGCATGAGGCAAGTCATACCTTAGTTATATTTATCAGCTTGAGCCTGTTATTACCACTGAATTGGTATTAACATATTTTGTCAAATGGCATACAGACAACATCTCAGATGATTGATAACAAGCAAAATTTCTATTAGCAAGTTTATTTCTAATTGTTGATTTTAGGCAAACTGGTATTTCAGTATAGCAAATTAAACAGGTATGGGTTGTAATCCTGGTCAGCCTTAGTCTGGAACTGGACAAGGCACTTTACATAAGTTGTCTTAGCAGTAAATAACATTGGACAAGGCACTTTACATCAATCATCTCCACAGTAAATAACCTGCTTGCACTGCCATGTCATAAAACAGCAAACCAAACCAAATAGTTGTATCCTGAACTTTTTATCCTATCTGGGCCTGCACTTAAACACACTTTGGCACTGTTAGATCCAAGGATCAGAGGTTAAAATCACAAGGTAAATTGATTATTTTCTTTTTACCAGATTACACAGCAGTCCTGGCTTCTGAATGTATCTGTTCATCTTTCCATCCATCTGTCCGTCTGACATTAATTTTCAGAGACAGTACTCATTCAACCACATAAATTAGTGGTTAGATCTGAAATTGTTGAAGTACTACATTTTTTGGTGAAAATGGGGCACTGGACCTATATTTTCATGGTTTAGCAATTTGTGATATTTTGTTAAGCTCAGTTTCTTCTCAATGTTAGAGTTTATGTTCAGGTCAGCAGACACTTTTGCTTTTAGAGTAAAAAAATGTTGGTATTTATTGGTTCAAAGGAAATGAAAACGTTACATGATGGTGCCTTATGAATAGAAATGAATTGACAGTATTTATCATTTACAGTCAGGACATACCACCATTTGCCCCGTTTTCTTGTTTTGAATTACTTGTGGAGATCTTTATGAATGGTCTACGTTTGTGATCCCTTCTTATCAGACAAGTACACAAATTTAACAGGATATGAAACATCCTTGCTGCATATACTTGCTGACTTAAAGACCCAGATCAGACGCTACATAATGCACTAGCATATCTAGGTCTGTTTAGATTGTTAATAGTAGCCAGTTGAACAGACAACATAAACCATGTTCTGCTACTCATTGTGTGATGGCAGAACTGGGTCTGTGTATTTTGCAGTTGGATTTGACTTATAAATGAGTACATACAGTATCAATGATGTGCGGGCTGTTACAACTATATAGGAACCACTCCGGTGGCCTAGTGGTTACAGAGTCCACCTTGGATGCGGGAGGTCATGGTTTCGAACCCCGTCTGAGTCGTACCAAAGACTTATAAAAATGGTAATAGCAGCTGCCTCACTTAGTGCTCATCATTAAGAGGTTAGTGTTAGGAGTTCTCTGCAAAAATCGAAAGATATTATGAAATCGGGAGATAGGCGTGGAGCGAATCCAAAAATCGGTAGTTTTTATTTTTCTTCTCTAGGCGTACAAATTGACACGGTATGGGGTATAGTGTAAGGTCGCTTACATCAAAGCAAACTACAACTCAGCTTTTACAGTATTAGCATCGAACCGTATGTAAACTGCCACTCTGCAGACATTGTAGCGATATGACTGAAAAATTGTTAAAGATATGTTAAAAATCCAAATCACACACACACATGACTATATAGGACTATTCCAGTGGCCTAGTGGTTAGAGCGTCTGCCTCAGATGGAGGAGGTCATGGGTTTGAACCCAGGCCGAGTTACACCAAAGACTTTTTAAAATGGTATTATCAGCTGCCTCACTTGGCGCTCAGCATTAAGTAGTTAGTGTTAGGACTGGTCGGCCTGGTGTTAGGATAATGACAGGGTGGGACATTATGCTACATGTCTGCAGCATAATGCCTCAGTGCTAGACATCACTATAAACTGTCATGCTGCAGACATCGTAGTGATATGACTGAAAAATTGTTAAAGCTACATTAACAATCCAAAACACACACACATACGACTATATAGTCCTAAACTAAGTAACAGAAAGCAGCGAAACCAACAAGTTTAGTAAAATCAACAAATAACTTAATTCTCTAGGTTACAAAGTAAAACTTTAAGAAGAACTTTACAGTATTATGAATTAAATCCCAAATAATCATAAAAATACAAGTCCAGAAATATAGAATATTATGAATGAATTCCAAGTCTTGAATGCGCTAATGTATCAATAGTCTTTATGTGTCCTGATGATATAATCCAGAATTCTAAAGTACATGTAGTGATTTAGTCCTAAATGTCAGTGAGCACTTTGCAATTCCAATGAATAATTTAAATAATTTATCTGAATACAGCAGGAAACAATTTCACATTAATATTAAAAGGAGGATTGAGGTCTTTGTTGACAAAGCCTCTATCATATACATCACCACTGAACCAATGTTTCAATAGTATTTTCTGAAGATAAAAAACGCTCAGCAATCAGTCTGAATGGAAAATTACAGCACAATGTAAAAAGTTTACTTCTAGAATTTTCTAAGGTCAGAATCATGGTTGGGTCTAGGAATCAGATTCAGGTAAGTTATAACTTACAAACAAGACATGAATCAGGTACTCACTTAACCTCTGTCTTCAGTAATACAAATGAAGTACATATAACATGGTTCAAATACACAACACCCAAACTAAGAGATTTTTCTTTTCAACCAACCTTATAATGTGCTTAGTAATATGCATTCACACTTCACAGAGCACGATTTATGCACTTTTAAGTGGCTATAGATTGAGTGTAGAGTCTCTGCATTTTTTATTGGACACAAATTTGTATTGATCAAGGACCCTTGGGTTCCTTTTTGAAACAAAGAAGGTAAAAGAGGAAATCTAATCTCTTCTGACAGGATCACAGAGATGAATAACATGTACATAAAAGGGATCTTGTCAAAACTTTGCAAAAAATAAATGTGGTAGCCATATATTTCTGAAATTTAATATAAAACATTAAAAAGAGGTATATAACGTTGCTGCGAAAAAGAAAACACTGATATACCTAATTATTAAGTGTATTGGAAAATGTGTCATTCCGATTGGCTGCTGCTTTATCATTAGTATTATCCTTCTCATGAGCCATTGATTTCCTTTGTTAAGAACATATTTAAGGCCATACATTTTGACATGGGATTGGGCTACAGTTTGAATTATTTTGTACATCCTTGATCACAGATCACTTGACACTTTATGTTTTTTTTTTTCAAGTCTGTTATTTTGAAAGGTGGAGGGGATGTGTTCTGCATGACTCGTGCACAGATATGTCTTTACAGTTAGACTTCTGAATTGTTTAATTATCTGTATTTTTTACCCTGCCCAGTGAAGTTGGCAGGATATATAGTAACTGGTTTTCTCCATCTGTGAGTCCATACATCCATCAGACTTTCATTTCTGGAACATAATTCCAAACCTATTCAGAATGTTCCTTTGAAAATTGGTACTTTTACATATATTTGATTAAATTTATATTTGATTTAAGTAGTGTTTGATTTGATCTGATTGTTTTTGGGTTTTGGAATCTTTTTATTTTCTTTACATGTCAATGTAATATAATTTTGTTTACTAGGACTTTGATATTTTCCAGAAAATTCAGTTTGACCTGAGATTTCCTTAGATACCTAATAATAGAAAAACAATTGTTTCTATTTTTGGCTTAATTCCAGGCCTTGACTGGGGGTCAAGTAAACAACTTTTTTATATGGGTAAAATGATTGGTTCTTATCAAGGACATACAGGAGCTATGTGACTTTTACATGTAAACATGGTCATGTTATCATCTATTTTGCAATTAGGCATTTCCAAAATTGCGAAATACTTAGTATTAATAATGATGTTTATAGAGAGAGAGAGAGAGAGAGAGAGAGATCTGAGAATCCAGGGCTTTTAAACACTTGATGTCAAGTTATTTTCTTCTTTTGTGACCAGAAATGAACTTTTGAGTTTTTGAGTTATTAGTTAATTTTTCTCCAAATTCTTTGGACTCTCAAAGATTACATAGTTTCTCTGGAAATATTATTGTATTCATACAGAATTCTTGAACAAGGACATTTATTGAAAATTCTGTTTGGATTTCCAAGACCGGAGGATCAATTATTGTGTTTGTACAAGGAACTGTAGACGTCCACACAGTACAGGCTACATCATACATCATTGCCTTCCATCTTGGATTCTTCGTCGGGAGGGGCCCTGAGAGGCCGAGTGGTCTAAAGCACTCTCCGTTACGGATCACTGCCATCTCACCTCTGTCTGCGTGGGTTCGAGTCTCGGATTCAGCCAATGTGGGTATGTGAGAAAGCTTGTCAGTAGCTTCTCGTGTGTCGGTGGTTCTTTCCCGGGTTTTCCCGGGTTCTTCCTCCACCATTAATACTGGCCGCCATGTATCGTGTGCTGAAAAATGGCGTTAAACCCTACAACAACAACAACAAATCTTCGTCGGGACTCAAACTTGAAATCACTAGAACATTTCAATATTAGGACTGCAAAACTTTATTCGTGGATTATTCTTGTATTAATTTTGGATTTGATTCTGGAAATCGTAAGTTCTATTTTTTTAAAATTTGTACACTATTTTTCCAGGGAAATAAATTATTTGTTATATTTTTCAAAGCTTGTTGTTTTCACTCTTTCTTGTGTTACTGTTTATTCGAGCCTAAACACGTAACAGTACACATATCTGACATCCAATACCATTCAGAGTCTGACTACTGTAATGGCTGTAAATCTTGGGACAGTGTGTGTGTGTGATTTGGATTTTTAACGTAGCTTTAACAATTTTAAAGTCATATCGCTAAGCAGCGGGGGGGGGGGGCGAATCCGACATTTTGTCCAATCGTTATTTTGCTTAATTAATATTTCTGCACTCAGCGGATCCGGTGTAGTCAGCGCCTGGTAAAAAAAAAACGACGTCGGTCCATCCTACACGACGGTGACGTCATTTGGTTCTGCGCGCCGATCCCAGCGTCGTCAGCGTCCGGTAAACACAGCGACGACCGCGTCGATGTCATTTCCCCCCCTGCTGCTAAGAAGTTATTTACAATGAAAATTAGTTACAATTCAACCGAATATTTGGTCAAGTCCGATACGATATCGTGTCCGAGGATCATGTAAATTTATCGTTACAAATCCATGTGGGGTCGACTGAGCATGACTAAAAAAGTTTCGAAAACCATTAAAGTCCATGTCACCGCCGCACCATGTCTGCCAAATATTTCGTAGCGTGTGTGTATCAACGCCGTTGAATACAGCAAGAATATTACAGTTGTCTCTGATTACTTTTGGAATCTGAGTGTATCGTTGAGTGACATATATCACGTCGGTGTTTTTATGCCTGCCTCTGGAAAATATCCTAGCTGGGTTTTTTTGATTGTCTAACATAACATCATCGTACACGACTAGATTGTTAACGTCGCCATCAATATCATCAATACCTGGTGCATCATTGATATCTGTAATAAACTCAATAACATTTTTTTCAGCGATCGCTGATGCATTCTCGTTAAAATCTTTCAACACCTCGTAGCATCGTTGATCATCCACGCTAGGGGCGATTAAATACAACTTATCCCACTTCATCCATCTCATTATTAAATTAAGTAACAATTGCGTCTTGCCGGATCCAGATGGTCCGATGATAATCATCCGGATCGAGTTTGGTAACGCTGCAACATGCTTAACTGGTTCTCTTGTTTTAGTCGCCGAAAAATCAATTATATTCATATCTCTATACATAAATTATGGATCTATATTGTGTGAAGTGTAGAGTGCGTACTGGCACAAATGATATGACAACCGTTACAACAAGAAATAACAGATCGGCGCTTACTGGTAAGTGTGTACAATGCGGTACAAAAAAATTTAGATTTATTTCTATTAGACCCGGGGATGCTTTAAAAAAAAGCGAGGAGGTGATATTGCAGCCAAGTTATCAAAACTCCCCGGAACACCGTGGGCAAAGTATCCAGGAGAAAAGCACCTCTCAGGATATAGCTACTGTGGCCCCGGAACACGATTAGATATCAGACTCAATGATCAAAATCAGACGCGACCCGGTGAGTATCCAATAAACGCTATCGACGAAGCATGTCGGATACATGATATAGCTTATCGTAGCGGTGATTTGCAACAGCGTCATATCGCGGATGTAAAATTAATTCACGCGTTAAATGCTATTCCTGATAAATCATTCAAAGAAAAATTGGCTTCATGGTTGGTAAAATCGGCTATGAAAGGTAAATTAATGATTGGAAGCGGAGCTTCTCGCGCTGATAATTGAAAACGCTAGCGTTTATAATAACAACATGGAATCCATCTATTATTCTCCGAGAGGATACTGGAAGGGGAAGGCCGCAGTTGGTAAACTCGCAAGCGCTGCAAAGGTAACAAAGGCCACTGCGGCTAATTGGTTATCCAAACAGGCTATATGGCAAATTTATCTACCGCCACCTAAACAAATCAACTTCTCGCGCTTTGATGTCAGCGTACCCAATGAAGTTCATCAGGCTGATATACTATTTCTGCCGCATGACAACGGTTACAAATACGCGCTAACCGTAGTTGATGTTGCGAGTCGATACAAACAAGCGGAGCCGTTAAAAACAAAGTCAGCAACTGAAGTAGCCGATGCGTTTGAGCGGATTTACCGAAGGGGTCCTCTGCGCTGGCCAAATCTAATACAAGTTGATCCTGGTAGTGAATTTCGCGGCTCTGTTTTATCAACGCTGAAACATCATAGCGTCGCGATACGACGAGGTCATACTGCGCTACATCGTGATCAGGCAATTGTTGAACGATTCAATCGGACTCTTGCTGAACGGTTATTTGGGTATCAATACGCGAAAGAATTCATTCAGGAAAAACGATCTCGTGAATGGGTTAAAAGATTACCAGGCGTAATTGCAGCGTTAAATAACGAGATTACCCGAGCAATCAACATGGAGCCCAGCGACGCGATTAAAAAAAAGTATATACCCGGAAGATCAAAAATAGATAGCGTTTCCAAGCCGATTCTCGGCAATGTCACTGTTAGATATTTATATGAACCAGGAGAACTTGAAGGCGGCAGAGCAAGAGCTACTGATCCTATTTGGAGTGTTACCACACATAACATATCAACGATAACACGATCAACTGGTAGACCACCGATCTATAGACTGGATTCAACTGCTCCTCAGCGCGGATTTACTCGCGAGCAACTACAAGTGATACCTGATGATACTCAATTACCCCCACGTGGCCTTAACTAGCGCCGTTGCGTCTATTGCACTCAAGACAAGTTAACCTCACATTACCACGGATATGACCGAGACTGTTATCGATCCTGTCCACGGTAAATTGGCGAGCGTCTTTATCCGAATAACGCCAGCGCATTACACAATTGCAACTCGCGCAGTGATTATTCTGTTGTTGTCGTAACGCAATTATTAATTCGGCATCAATATCAAAACGCCGCTGTTTTTTTTTATCCTGTTGGCGGTAACCCGAGAGTTTTCTATCAATGACGCTAGCATCAATAATGTCATCGTTGTCACTGGCTTCGTCAATAACAATTCTTCGAAGCTGATTCATTCTCCGTACTCTGGACACTGCAAGATAGACTAGATTTGACCATTCGATGCGATTATCAACCATCCAAACAATTGTATCCGTGATAGTCAATCCTTGCGAGGAATGTATTGTCGTTGCGTATCCTAGCGTCCACGGGGATTTATCAGCACGTAGCGCGTCCTCGACGACGCTGATATCAACGAGCACAATATCATTCAGCACAAGAATTTGTTTTTTTGTCCCTGACGCTGTCGGGCCCGGGATTTCAACTTCAATGTTCTGCCGCCGTGTATCCGCGGGTCTATAACATAACGGCACTGGACGCGTTGGAAACTTTTCCTTATGCAACGCAAACAACTTCCGCTGAAGTGTGTCTCTGACTATCTTTCTACTCGCTACAATCAAATCGTTTGGTCTCCATGTTTCCCAGAATTCATTTAACGGCGTTTCCGGAATCACCTCGCGGATTATTTCACATTGAACTCTATCCGGCTGTAATCTGATTAATTTTTTAACCTCGCGCAGTTGTTCATCAAGTGCTCGGTAATCAGTATCGGTTTCTTCATAATAGTCCACAAAACCCTTTAACCAATCATGTGGACCCTCGCCGACAAATGGTGGTGGTTGGCCATGGTCGCCACACATGATTACCGCTGTATTCGCGCGCAACAACCACTCAAGAAACATTTGTAAAGTATCTAACGAAACAGTACATATCTCATCCCAGATGATAACCTCAGGAATAAATTTTTCACCCATTCGATCAGGAGTCCACTCACCGCCGCTGTATCGAAAAAAGCTGTGATAAGTAACGGCGTCAACACTTCGTTGTTTTATCTCTCGCGCTAGTCTATGGGTCGGTGTAAGCACGATTATACTTGCCCGCGTTCGAAATAATTCAATTGCCCGAGTCGTCTTTCCTGACCCGCCACAGCCGCTTAAATAAACTGTTTTATATCTGCAAATTGGATCAGAACACGGTGGTGCATTAGACCATTCTGATAGATTATCACCGCGTAAGTAATTATTTTCAACGGTGACATCTGCTGACGGGGAATAATCGCGTCGTATTTCGTTTTTAATTCTCCATATCCCCCAACTCTCGTCCGGACTAGTAAACTCGGCTATGTTTCCCTTATACTTTACGTCTATGTAAAATGAATCAATCGCAACTCTAACCGCAGTGTCGGGAAATCTATTTATCATCGAGAATAAATTGATAGCGGCGTAACCCAGCATAGACGCCCTCAAATGTGGATACGCGGGGCTGTCTCCATCGCTGTAGGAAACAACTGTACCCAACTTTGTTCCATTGGACAAGAAAGCTGTTTTGCAGTTCACGTATCTATTTTTTGCCACTGCGTCCTTGATTACGAAATCATATTCTGCGTCATCTATAATCAGCCGTGAGCAATATCGTTTGTAGTCGCAGTTTTTTCCACCTTGTGTGAACTTACCGATTATTCTTCTACCGAGATCTTTTGCCTCGCGGTTTCGTTGGTTGAATATCTTTTTGGACCATTCGATGATATATTCCTCGTCGGCATCAATGTGTTTTCTGGACTCGTCAATTATGCTATCTAGACACTCCGGTTCTGGTAACCAGACTTCAGTCTGCGCCCGATATGATATAATCGCGTCACTGACAATCAACGATACAAGCATGCTACAATCAATCATAAACCGTAGCAGCGCTATTGGAAGCCATCTCTTTTCAGCCATGTGTCTACCGATCCAAATATAACAACAGCGATGAAGTCCTGCCGCGAATTCAAATGATACTATGCGAGCGAATCCGGTTAAATCAAAATCAGGCAGTGGTCCATTAATAGCAACACGAATCATTTCATGTCTGGGGTGTCCAAATCGTTTGAAATATTCAGCGGCGGATCCATACCCGAGAAAACTCGCTGGATAACAGGCAACCATATCAACGGAAATCATAGCGTCGCGGTTGTATTCAGTGTTCCATAGTCCACCGTGATAATATTCCAAACAACTGGATTGTACATCCGGTAGAAATTCCTTGCGCGTTGGTCTCCACGCATTTTTCCTTGCTGCAACATGAGCCGCAACCGATGGAATCGTAAAACAATTTGTTAGCAGTTGTTCATCATGCTCTTCAAATTCCATGGCGGTTTTTTTCATCTTGTTGTGAAACGCTTCAGTGCGATATAATTCACCGTTTGGTCTTACAAACTGATCAAAGGTATCCACATCGTTTTCAGCGCTGCGAAGTAACCACACTGATACAGGGTCGTTTTTACACAAGCAGGCAATAGCATCAAATAGTTTCCTCTCCGCGAGAAAACCATCCTCTCCCAGGAATTCCCCCGGGATATACTTTACTGTTCTATCCCGTGGAAATATTGTGACCGCGGGCGTCCACGCGTGTTCGTTATGATCAATAATTTTGATTGGGGCTCCATTTGATTTATACTTTGATTCATATAATACTTCACCGGTTATCGTTGTAACGGTTATTGGAAATCTCAGCGACGTTTCTAATTTCGCTATGTCGCTGATGGTTGCTCCTCTCTCGCGCACTGTCTCCTCCCATTGGTTTATTTTGCTACCTCGTAAATCGGTCAGTTTATTTCCTCGACACGCATTTGTAAAATGCTCTATTACTCGTTCTGCTACACAATTTATCCCCGTTGACTGTTTCATCGGCGCTAGTTTTCCGATATCAGGTTTCTTATTTAACGGGTATATTCCATAGACAACTGCTGTTTCAGGATACGCTCGTTCATAGTATGGTCTGTCAACTCCGGTTAACAGCCCTGGCTTGGAGTCGCGGCTAACAATGACTGTTTTCTTGTCGCTGAGAACCGGTTCAAATTTATCACGTATGATCCAATTACCTGATTCCACCCGGACAATGAATTTTACTCTGAAGAAATACTTTTTACCGTCAAGTTGTGATATTATCGTTGCCGCGCGGTTGTCGTTCATGGTAGCATCAACAACGCCATCAATTCGAAATGTTGACCAACTATGAGATGCGCCATCACGCTTGAATTCATTGATACAATCGCGTATTTTATTCAACAGGGTTCTATCGTTTATTAACGCTTTTGGTGCGTCCTTGAGGACTCTATCGAGATTGAACTTAATATTTTTCCAGGGCTTAATTGCTGCTAATCTCTCGAACTCCTCCATATAATTAAAACAAGTATTTAAATGAAAGAATATAGTATAATGAATCACTGCAAATGGTTGATGATTGGGTCAACAACCCCGTGCAATAAATGATGTAGAGGTGAATTCTGCGGGTATCATTTACAAAGCGTTCGTAATGGTTCTCTTGGCCCCCTACCGTGCTTGGTTTGCCACGTTGATGTAAGAGGAAAATCACAATTATGTATCAATTGTGGCGGAAAGCGATACAGGGAGTTAAAACGTTATTATGATAAACGAATTAAAAACGCCGTCATTGACCCCACCGCTGACTCAGTCATCAAAACTCCTCAGGACTACATTGCAAGGTTTATAATTAAACCAAATAATGAATTAGACAAGTAGTATTATTATACAAATGAACCAAGAATTTCAGCCGCATCCTGTGCTCGTTAATTACGAGGCATCTCGCGACGGCGTTGTTAGAAATTGTAGACTGAAGAAGCCGGTTGGTACCGTAAATAATCAGGGGTATTTGATGTTTGGCGCCGGAAAGAAGAATTATTATTTTCATAGGATGGTATTTGAAGTATTTAACGGATTAATCGAGGACGGTCTCGTTATTGATCACATTGATGGATACCCTCAAAATAACAGACTGTGTAATTTAAGAGCTGTTACACCGAGTCAAAATTCCAAATTTGGAAAAACAGGGAAACACGCAAAAAAAGCAAAAAGCGTAAAGTCATTTGATACAACAACGCACGATGAAAAAATATTTCAGTCGATGAATGAGGCAGGAAAATATTTCGATATTTGTAGAGCCTCAATACGATTTGTTGCAGAAGGAATACAGAATTCAGCGATCTCAAAAAAGACGGGTCACATAATTCGATTTTCGTATATAAATAAATCCTTGTCACCGTGACGAAGTCGCCATGACGAAATACTTCATACTAGATAACACACCTCGGGATTGATACGCGGGGTTCATTTTGTAAAATAATTTTTTTTAAATTTAAAAATAAGATGTTTTATAAGAATATGAATATCGAAGACATCAATAATATATTAACCGAGATTTCAAAATTAAAAAATTCAAGGAATTGTATTATCTGATAAGCTTGATAACCAAAAAATATTGTCCGATTATGAAATTATTAACGAGCAATCAAAGAAAGGTCGATATACCTTGCCACGCGAGTATTCTTTTATAAAGCGATTACAATATACGATCAATGAAAACTTGTATGGCAATGACGTAAATGCATTTATTGGACTATTTACTGCCGTTGAGACAGTACGAAAAAAACTCGGACAGGCTTTTGAACGACGTCGAGAAATCTCTAATAAAATTGAAAACATTAGAAGGATTATAGACGAAAACTCCCTGGAGCCCCTGGGACATATCCCCGCCACACTCGGCGGGAAATTAGAAATTACGGAGCAATTGCAATAATGGTAGGCGAATCACTTACTACTCGGCTAGCCAGAGAGCGGCTAGTAGCGCTTAAAAAGTTCATACCGTTACGAGACAGGGTCCGAAAACAACTTCAAACGCGGCAACAACTACAAACTGATTTTGCTGTTGGAAGCGAACAGCTCTTTGCTCCGGTAACTAAAGCGACCAAAGATGTTACGGCGGCAACTGTGCCCGTCCTCGGTGCGCTTGAAAAGATAGCGGCTCAGACCGAGCAAACAAAAGAGTCTCTGGAAACACTCCCTGCGAAAATAGCGGTTGCTACAACACGGAGGCCGCCACCACTCGCTATAACGGACCCACAAGAACCTTATGTTACAATAGCCGATGAAGAAGAACTAGGCGCCACCGCAAGAGAACCAGAAGAAGAAATACCGGAAGAAATACCGGAAGAAATAGAGAAAGAGGGGAATATACCCCGTAATGTGCTTAAAAAGAGCACAATAGATAAAATTAGAAATCTCGGCTACGAAGGATTAGTTGATTTTACTGTTACAAATTTTGCTAAGGACACACGAGATGAGCATATCAATGGCGGCTACGAGAAAAATATAAAGTCGTTAAAGGACTGGACAAGAATAGTGTATTTGGCAAGTAAATATAAAAATGAATTACCACCGCGTGATAATATTTATATAATGTTCCACAATAAAGTAAAAAGTGAAAGACCAAAGCACGGAAAAGGATACCCTTCTGGTTTCAACGCTAGCGTTACTTGTCCTGGTAATGTTCTTAGTGATATATCACGGCTAGAAATACTAATCGGAGGAAAACGAGCCGGAAATAACTCTCCGGAAATAATCAATGAGGCCGCTGATATTTGCAGACGGTTATTTGCCGGTGGTATCATGGACATTAATGTATATCGAACGCTCATAGACGAACTCGTGGACCACGGTCATTACAGCGATTGATCAATCACTGGTGATCAATCACTGGTGATCAATCACTAATTGGAAAACACTGGTGTTTTTTATAATAAAGATGATTATACACTACAACCATGATAAACCAGTCAGCGTCTACGTGGTAAACTCACGATTGCCCGTATACCGCGAGTGGTACGGAGACGGTCTCGGTAGCACCATTGCGGGGTTATTTACAAGAATGGCTCCAAAAGTGGCGCCGTTAGCTAAACAATTAGGAATGAAGGCCATTGATGTTATTCGTGATAAGGGTATTAGTGCTATTGGAGATGTTGCCGGAAAGGCGTTTTCTGCAGCACGAGATAAACTAATGTCGTTGGTAAAATCCAAAGGATTTTCACGAAAAAGAAAACAGAAACCACCGGTGATGCCATCAACGACAGTGATGCCTGCAAATGTCAGTAAAGTAATAAATAACGCCGTGGAAGAAAAACTAGAGTCGTTGGCGGCTCAGTCATCCACCGATGCAACAACCAACGCGCTCATGAACGCGATAGCGGGAAGTGGACTACGACGAAAACGACGTTGATGAATTAAACATCAACATGATAAATAATAAAATGTTTGCGCAAACCGCTGATCCCGCGTTTGATATGGACGCCCCAGTGCGCAGGGATGATTCTGTCCGTGATTATCAATTTTATTCCTATCAACCACCACAAGCCGACCTACGATCGCGAATTGAACTTCAAGTCCAAGATACCAGTAAATACTTTTTGCCGTGTGAAGCGTTTATCGAAATTGAGGGAGAACTCGTGACAAATGCTGCCGATAATGCACCATACGCAAATGACGGTCGTGTTCGAGTTGGTTTTGTCAACAACGGTATCATGGCGTTATTTGAGAGCGCTAGATATCTCATTGATGGGCGAGAAATTGAATCAATAGAACGCGAGGTTGACGTTGCAACGACGATAATCGGGCTAGCGAGATACTCAGATGATTATACAAGATCGGCGGGCCCATCTATGATGTTCGCAAAGGATACCACTAATAACGCTGATCATATTCAGTACATTAACGTGCTGGCGGAAAGAGATACCGCAGTTGACCCACAGGCTGAAGCAGCCAACCCAGACCGCAGGGCAAGACCAGGTGACAATTTCACTGTTATAAAAAGTACTAACGATAATTTTAATCTCGGGTTTGCAACACGATTAGGGATGTTGCAAGGACAACGCCGACAGTTTTCATGCGCGATTCCACTCCATCACATATTCGGATTTTGTAGAAATGTCAGAAAAGTTATCTATGGGGCTAAGCATACAATCGCTCTAACGCGAAGGGGCGATGATAACAATGCAATATGGCGTGCTGCTGGCGTCACTGCCGGTAAAGTCATTTTAACTAAAATAGCATTGTGGATGCCGGTGTTAACTCCATCAGTTACCACGGAAGCACGATTGTTATCATTTATGGAACAGGGGGGAAAATCGTTGTTGAGTTGGCTAGCGGTAACAACTGATGCTAAAGAGGATAATGTCGGCGATACATTTACATGGCACCTGGCATCCAAACAGGGTGTTTCAGCCCCGCGTCATATATTTGTTGCGTTACAGGATAGGAATCGATTGGGTAATCAAGAACGCAGCCATATGATATTTGATCAATTAGGAGTCAGGGATGTTTCGCTGAGAATAAACGGACAACAGGAACCATCCGAGGATATACAGCTTAATTACGGCGACAACCATATCGCACGTGTGTATCATCGATTGCTGTCATATATGGGTCGTGATCAAAACGTCGACACCGGTTTGCAAATATCACAACTTGATTTTAAAAACCTGTATCCGATTTATTACTTTTCGCTGGAACATCTTGATTTAACGAGACAGTCCGTCGTTGATATACACTTCCGAGCTCGTATAGCCCCCCGGGATGGTGTTAATTATAGAGCGGTTGCTGTCATTCTCAGCGATAAATCAATGCTGTTGGAAGGTGTTGGTGGACGAATGAGAATCGTTGATGCACCAGTGGAAAACATGTAATTGAAAACATAAACGCGTTTACAATAAAAATGTCGTATAGTGTTGTCGGCGTAGAGTTGACCGATGGTCAAGTCAAGAAATTACGATCAAAGTCGGCTAAACAATGTGGAACCACAATAACGTTAAAGCCGTCACAGATGGCAGGTGGTAATCATAAGATATCGTTGACGGCGCGTCAAATAAAACATTTCAACGATGCGATGAAGAATAAAAAGGGTGTTCAAATAGATTTTTCAGCCGCAGCGATTAAAAACATGGAAAAGACCGGTGGGATATTTCCGCTGTTAGCTGCGATTCCAGCGTTGATTGCCGCGGCGGCCCCAGCAGTGGCGAAGGCGGCGGCGTTAGGAGCCGTTGGTACCGCGGCGGGAATGGCATTGAAGAAGGCAACCGGGAAAGGCTATAAAAAAAAACGACCCGTAGCCGGAAAGGGTCTAAGACTACCGGGAACCCCGTATTCATGGTACTCGGGGAAGGGTCTAAGACTACCGGGAACCGTTTAATAACTCCTATGTCTAATTTTGATTTAATAGATGCCGCAAACGCGTTAGCGATAAAAAACTTCAGAGGTGTTTTTATGAGGGATCAATTACCGACAAAACCAAGGAATATTGAAACCGGTATAATTAACCTCGATAAATCCTCCGGAGCGGGAACTCATTGGGTTGCATACGCAATTGATCCGCGTGCGATCGTCTATTTTGATTCATACGGGTTAGCCCCGCCAAACGAGTTCATGCGGTATATCCGGGCGTGTTCAGCCCCTGTTTTTTATTCCACGCTGCCAACACAACAATTAAGTGACCCACCGATATGCGGCCGTGAGGTATTGAACGTACTCGCGGCGATTTCATCATCGCGGAAACCACCTCATGTGGTTGTAAACGAATACACTAGTGGGGTCGTAGAGGCCCGGCGGGTTAATTAAAAACTGTTTTTTTTTTACAATAATAATGATTGATATCTGGGGACGACCGGTTTCGGCGCTGAAAAAACCCACGGAAACGCTCGCCACCGATGACATAAAAAAACTAATCGAGGATGAAATCGCTGATACGTTAAATCTAACCAGTGTTGACCCGGGCGAAATAGTTGTATTTCAAGACCGCCAGGGTAAACTGAAATCCAGTAATGTGTCGCTGAATGACGTTTTAATACGACAGCGTGATGCCGCCGAGAACACTATCGTGTTGTATACCGATGACGGACGACTTAAATCAGGTGAATCCATCTTGACGATAAATGGAAAAATAAGTACACTTGGCGACAATTATATAACCATGTCGAATTCGTTAAAAAATTTCTATGATAGACTTAACGCGCAAGCAAATCAGTTCGAGGGGATACAAAAGTCTGTCACCGATATACAACTCACTACTGCTAGTTTTTTTGGAACCCCGACGGTAACCGAACCGAATCTTGTGGGGATAAAAAGTACTATTTCGGAGTTTACAACGCTGTCGGGCCAATTTTACACGTTACGAAAAAATTTTAACAGGGCTGATAACACCATTGATAAATTCTTTGGTAAAAAAAATACCAAACCGGATGAAATTACAATAACTATAAATGATATCACTGCGTATGGACAGGAAATAGAAACAATCAAAAATGATGTTGAAACGATCAACGCGGGGTTATACGTTCATATACAGGAAATAGGAACAATCAAAACTAATGTTGCAGCGAACAAAAATAATATAAACGCGCATACACAGGAAATAGAAACAATCAAAACTGATGTTACAGCGATTAAAGACAGACTACCGGAAATGACAAAAATAAAAATCCCTCATGGGAACACCATCAACACAGTATACACGATTAATCATGGAATATTCCATTGGACTCCTACACAAAATATATTAAATATCACCGTAACTGTTAAGGGCATTTATCGATTGACACTGGTTTCAATGATGCAGTTTAATATATCATCGTCAAGATCATCCTGGTTTAACAATACAATATCAACAATTATAAACAAGGGCGCAACTGAACCGTTTATAATTGAAACCAATAATAGAACTTTAATCATGGCAGACATTACATGGTATGTGGAACTTGTAGCGGATCTAAGTAATTAAAAACACTAGCTCTTTTAAAATAAAAATGACCACCAAGGTAATTGAATCAGAGGTATCACCGACGTCACATCAATATCGATTCAATACCGTAAAAGAATTCTCCGCGAATTTGAAAACGCTTTCCGAACAATACCGTGTAAAAATAAAAAAATACCGCCGAAAAATAACCACCATCGACGCGGTCGTGTACTCGGTGTCGGGTATAGTAGCCGGTACCGGTGTTATTTTATCCACGGTGACCATGATGGCCCCGATCGCTGTTCCAATCGCTATCTCCGCGGCGACAACAATTGCTGGAGTCGCCAACGCAATCACTAGAAAGATATCATCGTGTTCTCAGAAAAAACTCAACGAGTATACAGTAAAACATCAAATAGTATCCGACGCGTACTCGAAATTATCCGGGTTGATCTCGTTGGCGATAGATAATTCGTTTATATCCGATGTTGAATTCTCCACGATGGTCCAGTTGTATGACTCCGCGATGTCAAAAATCGAGGATTTTCAACTGGAAGCTGGAAACCACGTCGCTGAAACCACTTCAATGGGCTTAAAACATCCTCCTGAAACCACTTCAATGGGCTTAAAACATCCTCCTGAAACCACTTCAATGGGCTTAAAACATCCTCCTGAAACCACTTCAATGGGCTTAAAACATCCTCCTGAAACCACTTCAATGGGCTTAAAACATCCTCCTGAAACCACTTCAGTGGGCTTAAAACATCCTCCTGAAACCACTTCAATGGGCTTAAAACATTCTCCTGAAACCACTTCAATGGGCTTAAAACATTCTCCTGAAAACAAGCAGGTTGTTAATATTCGGTGTTGAAATTAAACACTAGAAACAGCGAATAATAATAATGTCGCTGAACCCCGAAGGGTTTCAATTACTTCAACGGATCGCGGAGAACACCACTCCGGTACAAACAAATATGATATCGATAACATCAACGAAGCCAGAATTCAGTGTAAACTTCCCTTCTCCGATTCCAGTGAAGGAAATAGCGCTGGCAAAATTGCGAATATATCACAGTTGGCCTAATATCCGAGCGGAAGCATTTAACGGACAACAACCTAATAACTCGCTGGTTTTTGCATGGACAAATAAACCCGATGGGACCCCAGACTGGAATGAGGTTACAATACCAACTGGGTCATACCAAGTAGAACAAATCAATAAAGAATTTCAACGCAGGATAAAATCGATCACAGGAAAAGAATCAAAAATCGCTATTACGGTTCATGAACCGACGTTATCGTCGACGATTGAAATAAGCACACCGGGGTATATGGTTGATATTTATAACAGTTCAATAAGAACCATACTAGGTTGGCCCATGAATCCACCTAATGAAAGTCCGCGGGAATTTCACACGAATGCGCAATCGTATCATGAAATTAATCCCAGGTATCGAGACGATTTGTCTATTATGAAAAACACGTCACCATACGGCCGGTTTATATTTCAAGACAGGAATACCATGCAATGGGATTTTCCGTATAGGAAAACTCCTGAATCGTTCGTCATATTAACAGTTAATTTAAATGATATAGATAGTTTTTTTATCGAGATTAATCGTAATTACCAATTGCAACTAGAACAACTACGGAAAACAAAAGCACAAAAACACATTGAGGTGTTAAATCAACTTATATCAGACATGGAATATATCAATGAACGAATCGTTAAAATAATATCTGATAGCATCGATGGTGATAAACAAAAATTCCTAACCGAGTATAATATCACAGAAGCCGATTTACCCGATTTCAAGTTTCCAGGATACAACGCGCCAGAACTAAGAAAGTCTCTTAATGATTTTCTCGGTCCATCAACTATTCTCAGACACGATAACGGAGATGGTGGTAGGCATATTGCCCCATACAACGTAAATATCGCATCGGTGATAGCAATCAATCTAGTGTGTGATGTTATCGAAGGGAGTTACCAGGTAGATACCAAGCAATAAAATCAAGCTCAACAGGGGTATATCCTTTATTCATTTTCGCCAACAGCCCCTCCCGGATTCTTAATCGTTGAGAGCCCGATTAATCCGGTCTATATGCGATGCCATAATCGGTTTTTAACGAGAATTAATTTTAGACTTACTGATCAGTCAAATAACCTAATTGATTTACAAGAGGAGGAGTTAGTAATCACTCTGTTTGTAAGATCATTGTAAATAACCACTTAGCAGCAGGGGGGGGAAATGACATCGACGCGGTCGTCGCTGTGTTTACCGGACGCTGACGACGCTGGGATAGGCGCGCAGAACCAAATGACGTCACCGTCGTGTAGGATGGACCGACGTCGTTTTTTTTTTACCAGGCGCTGACTACACCGGATCCGCTGAGTGCAGAAAGTAATAATTAAGCAAAATAACGATTGGACAAAATGTCGGATTCGCCCCCCCTGCTGCTCGCTACGATGTCTGCTGTGTGACAGTTTATAGTAATGTCTAACACTGGGGCATCATGCCGCAGACATGTAGCATGATATCCCACCCAGTCACTTTATCCTGACACCAGAACGACCAGTCCTAACACTAACCTCTTAATGATGAGCACCAGGCAGCTGTTAGTACCATTTTTGTAAGTCTTTGGTATGACTCGGCCGGGGATCGAACCCACGACCTCCCGCAACCGAAGCGGACGCCCTTACCACTGGGCCACCGAAGTGGTTTAAATTTTGGGACACGAAACAATAATTTTTTCCTTGTCCTAAGATATAGGCATGTATAAGAGAAGTATATTTAGGTGACACGACAATTATTAAACTCTTATAAAGCACTATGATTGATTTTTGTTATAATTTTGCATGTGCATATTTTCTGATTTCTCCAGCTCGAAGTTAAATAAAGGTAAATACAGACTTCATAATTCGAGGGCTGGTTGAGTTTTACCAGGGAGACCATGCTGAACTATAATGTACAGTACTTACACAGTGCTTAGGGTCACTTAAATCCTTACTTATTCCCAAACGTATTATATGCAGATTTTGCTTTATTTTTTCCCTCAAAACGTGACCTATTGTCATATTCTGGTTAGCTGTGGTCAAACTGCACAATAGCTAAAGATTAGTCTAAATACAAGCAAAAAAAAAAGCGCGACTAAAAAAAGTTAATCCTAATACTTGCAACTATTTTGTGAAAACGACTGGTCCTCCATCGTAATTCAATGAAACCACGTTCAACACTGTTTTTTGTGCTACGCAAGCACCAGCAATTGATTGGCAAATAAAGGATTCCCAGTTTTGTTGAACTAAAGGTACCAAAATAGCCAGCCAGTAAAGTAATTATTTCGTCATAACAATAATTCACAGGTGACACAACAGAACATGTAGGACTTTTCTTGTTTAGAAGAAATGAAAATCAAAGACATAATGTAATAATTGGGAGCTCTCTGCAAAAATCGGAAGATATTATGAAATCGGGAGATAGGCGTGGAGCGAATCCAAAAATCGGTAGTTTTTATTTTTCTTCTCTAGGCGTACAAATTGACACGGTATGGGGTATAGTGTAAGGTCGCTTACATCAAAGCAAACTACAACTCAGCTTTTACGGTATTAGCATCGAACCGTATGTTTGTTCGTCGTGTTGTCATACTGGGATAACATTTTATGAGTTAGGTATTTACAATTTCAAAGCTAAGTAAAAACGTAATTATCGGTGCACTGATATAAAATATCCAATGCAATAATGCATAAATAAACAATAATCGATTCAAAAGGGAGAGGTAGTGTCACAGAAACTCGCGATTGCTAAATTTTTGTCATCATTCGATCAAATTATACACAAATCTAAATTAGGTATAAGCAATAAGAAAGCAGAAAATTAAATTTTCAAGCAAGTTTATACCATTTCATTTTAACAATCATGTACGCCAACTTCTAGATGAGTATACATGTATTTTTCTAAATATAAGTTTTCCTAAATAAATGCATTTAGAACATACCTCGTGCATCTTGAGATGTCTCGGAGTTGTAGGTCGGCTTATATGCGGGTCATGCACTTTTTAGTGTTTATACCTGTTCAGCTTTGGGTCGGCTTATCCGCGAACGGGTTTATACACGAGTCTATACGGTATAATAGAAAATTCTGGTAATGTCTTTTCGTTCATAAGAATTTGACCAAGTGTGACAGAAAGTATCCTTGCATAAAATCTAAAGTCTGTTCAAATGATATTAATATGACTCTTACTAAAAACAGAAAAACTTTATATGACCTTTTCTCCAAAACGGTTGCAAGGAATTTGAGCATCTTCGCATGAAGACATTTCAGATTTATATAAACTATACCATTCTTTCATCAAATATGGCAACCCATTCATTGAACACCATCTAAATGAGTTCATTTCAAAAACCGATTGACTGATTGGACCAAATTTGACAGACAGCATTCATTCACATGTGCCCTTCACATTTGTACTGATGATGCCAGATTGCCACTAAAAGTAGAAAGAAGCAAAACATTCATGCAACTTATTTAAATATGCTGAAGAAAATTTGACACAAATAATCCCATCATTTGGGCAAATGATGCTGATGTGAAATAAAATATAAATGAAAATTCAACAGCAATGGAATAAATTTCGACAGATTGCAACATTAATTGTATTGTTGTTGAACCATATAGTTGATGGTGTGTTACGGTCCAACAGAGAGAATTCAAACAATTTATTCACGTGATTTGTACCGATGGCCTTAACAGTTTTGGGTTACATGATGCAAATTTATTTATGACATGTACCAAATAGCTACTGGTAGTCTTAGTGTGTGTGTGTGTGTGTGTCTTTTGTGTGACGTTATCAAAAATTTGAAGAGACCATAAGTTGCTTTATGAGTTAATGATTTTTTTTTGTTTGTTACAGTGTTGTTGCTGTTTGATTTTTAAACAACTTCGTCAGGAACAACAGAAGACAACAAGGGTTTCATCCCTTGAAACATAATTCCCAGTGGGATGACACCTTGTCTTGAGACAACTGGCATGAGACAACCCAGACTGAGATAAAGTCATTTTAGCAAATCAGCCAGGTTTCTCTGTTGCCTTGGTGAGAATACTGTACCCCTCTATGTACTGCTTTGGTTTTTAATCATATCTCACATGTGGGATCATGGCCAGCAGGACTAATGTAGCTCCCAATATCTCACATGTGAAATCATGGCCAGGAGGACTAATGTAGCTCCCAATATTCTGACTTGGTCTTGCTTTTGTCTCGTGTATAATTTTGATGAGGGTGACTACTGTAAACCTATTGTTCAGTTTGGCCTTTGCTATTGTCTCACATGTGTAATCATGGTAAGTGGGGCCACTGTAATTCCTACCAGTTTGGTATTTGCTCTTGTTTCGCATGTGCAATTATGGTCAGATATGGTAATCATTCTGTTTTTTTTTTCTTCTGCGGCATTCATCAGATATTGGGTGGGTCGGGGATGGAGGTGGAGGAATACATTTGGTGCAACATTATTTTTTATGGATTGATGGAGTATTTGCATCGTTTTAAATTGTGATTGTAACCAATTCCCAATTTTACCTATGAAGAACTTATGCCGATTTTGTTATTCTTTATATATCTGATGCAAAAATTTTGATCGGTTTTGTCAATGTAGTTTCATTTACTTGTTACATGCTGAACATATAATAATTGAGAAAAACGTATTTAAATGCATTCTACTGTACACTGTGTTAGCATGTATGTACAAAGGGAGAGAACTCTTAAAAGAAACTGTTTTAATTTTAAATTGTCTACCTTGTTCAAATGCTGTCTGTATATATGATTTTTTTTTTTAAACACGTACAAATGATAAATGTATTCGTCCTTTACCTGAAATTAAACGGTGGTTGTTTATAATAGTTTCCTCGTTCAGTTTAGCAGATCTGATGTGAAGATAGGCCTTTGTTATACATTGCTGCTTTGTTTTAACAGGGTCGCCTATGTTGGATCACCCACGTTTTTAAAAAAAGATTTTTATACCATCATCCTCTTTGTGTAATAGGACCGATCTCCTTGTAGGACATGCACTTTTTCATTAACTGAACTATCCATAAAATGATGAGTGTTCCAAATGCACAAAAAATTTTCTGGATATATGCATAGACACGATCTTAGACTAAACGTGGGCATGTTAATGAATTAAATCTGTGTAGATCCTGCCGAATGCTTGTATTTAGAATACTGAGCTGCTGAGTTTTGTGTTTATTTTTAAAAATATTAAACACCCACTTTTATTCGATGGATTGGATAACAGAAATCAAAATACAAGTTAGTAAGCATTTTATTTCACACAGACAATTTTAAAATGTTTGATATTAGATTTAATTCCTGAAATTTGTAAATGATCAGATGATACTGTTTCAGATATCTGTACGTACCAAAAATACAAAGTTTCAGAAGTGCATTCCTTGTCATTATACATTGAAAATGGAACACATTCTTGTAACGACTTCTCCTTGTGAGACAGACGTTTTTTGAGGTGAACTCTATCTGGAAGCAATAGTGATGTACAAACATTTACAAGAATGTGGTTTTATATCGAACATTTTGGCCATTGGATTTCTTATTTTTTGAATTTATTCTCTTATTTTATGTGCTTTTTAACAAATTTAACATCTTTACCTTCTTATGCTTTATATACATGGGCTACATATTTGCATTTATTAAGGTTTATGTTTATATTGTCAAAAGTTTAATTTTTTTTAAAACATTGCGATTTTGTATCTTTACATTTTCTAAACTTTACCTTTAATCTGCACTATATAACCTGCAGTGTGCTGATGTACTGTAAAATCCTTTTCCTATATACATGCAGGCTATATCTGGAAAAGAGTGTTAGGAGTTGCACAACATTACAGAAATCATGAACTGAGTATATGCCGAAGTCACCCTACCCCCAACTGCCACTTATTTATGAATCGAAATTCTGAATCCGTAAGCACACTGACAGATCATCTCCAATCGTATCCTAAAGTGTTATCTGTGTCTTGAACCGTATAGCAGTAGATGATACATTACACATTTGCTGTAACATACTACACACACACACACACACACACACACACACATATATATATATATATATATATATATATATATATATATATATATATATATATATATATATATATATATATATATATATATATATATATATATATATATATATATATATATATATATATATATTCAAAAATTACTCCCACTTTTCTGGGCGGATTTAAATTCGAACCCCTCCAATCTCCAGCCCCTTGGGAATGGACTTAAAATAAGTTGTGCACATCTACAAACTACACCCGATCATATTTAAAAAATTGAAGTCTTTTTAATTTAAACGAAGGTTTAAGAGCATTCATGTACATACGGATGGACGTACAGGGGCGACAACACTTTTTAATTTTTTATAAAAGGAACATTTTTGTTTGAACAAGAACTAGGAGAGGCCCGGGTGTTTCTTACCCCAGGGCCCGTAATTGTTCTCTACGGCTATGTGGACGGACGGACGGACGGATGTGATCACATAACCTACACCTTTTTTGTTTTCGAAACTGTTGGGTATTATAATATAAACATGAGGATTAATTGCTACCAATAATTGTTTTTAGAGCAGGATATGCTATTATTATTTTTACTTTAATAAAAACAATACATCATTGGATACGCCATCAAAACGTTAATTTTATTAAACAGTTGGATTTTTAACAGAATTATCCAAAAATGTCGCAAATGTTGACTAATGCCATTCATACAAACACAAAAGGTAGACAGAAGTCAAAGCCATCTCAGCGAATAGATAGACTCGTAAATAGACGCGATGGCGAAAATACAGCAATTCAATTTCATACAAAAAAATATTTCATAATATGTTGACTCCACCGTTTTTCATACGATAAGATTGTTTTTCGTTTATGCTCAAATCGCTCTAAATACTTATTATACGTTTTTAGAGCCCTCATTATTTTGTTTTATTTACTATGCTATCAATTTACCACATTAATTAGTGTCTCTTTTGTTCACGCCACTAAAAGCATCTGAAAACGTTCAGACAATAAAGCCCGCATAAGACCCTGTGTCAAGTAAATAGAGCTTCATAGTCAATCTAATCTTAAAGAAAGATGTTATTTATTAATTTTCCTGGAAAAATGACAAGCTGAATAATCACTTTTCTTTATCGTTCATAATAAATTATATTTCCAGTTTGATAAACTGTTTACCTTTATATCTTTAATTACACCTGGATCACATATTCTTTCTGAAATTTAATCTGCTCCCTTTGATACCACTGGACAACAAATTTTTACAAAAGTCATGTTACTGAAATAAAATTAGTCAATTCTTATCAATTTGTATGTGCTGAACACAAATATGACAGTCAAATTGCAAAATTGGCTCTAGTTTTTTTGTAATCTGCAAGAAATTAATGTTTACATAACGAAATGCATTCCAATAGTAAAAGGTCAACTGTAATAGCCTACCTATAAAAAATCAAGTCATTGACTACATCTTAGATTTCTTCGCCTGTCTCTTGTACAGCTGTTCGGGAGCATCTCTGAGGAGTGTCCAGCAGTAGTCAGCCAGCATTGTAGTGGACCATTTTCCCTGGTATCTTTGTTCCATTGTTGCGATATCTTGATGAAAACGTTCGCCGTGTTCATCACTAACAATACCACAGTTGCTAGGAAAGAAATCCAAATGGGAATGAAGGAAGTGAATCTTTAGAGACATATTGCAGCCAAGTTTCTTATACTTCATCAACATGTCTTCTACTAGTTCCTTATAGTTTTCTGCCCTAACATTTCCGAGGAAGTTTGTAGAAACTAGGCGAAAAGCATTCCATGCTTGTTTCGCGTCACCTTCCAGCAAGTTGTTGAACCGGTCATCTTTGAAAAGCTCTCGAATCTGAGGACCCACAAAAACTCCCTCTTTAATCTTTGCTTCGCTGAGTCGAGGGAATTTTTCATGCAGGTATCGGAATGCTGGCAAAGTCCGGTCAATGGCTTTCACGAAGTTCTTCATCAAACCTAGTTTGATGTGAAGGGGTGGTAGCAAGATTTTCTGAGCCTCAGCCAGAGCTGGGTGTTGGATATTCTTCTCTCCAATGGCTACATTCTGCCTGTGAGTCCATTCCTTCCTCATGTAGTGCATTTCCCTTGCTCGGCTATCCCACTCGCATAAGAAACACATGTATTTTGTATATCCTTGCTGCAGTCCCATTAAAAAGGCAACTACCTTCAAATCACCACAGAGGTGCCAGCTGTACTTGTTATACTCAATGGAATTCAGTAGCTGCCTTAAGTTATCGTATGTCTCTTTCATGTGGACAGCATACGCTACTGGAATAGATGGAAGAATGTTTCCATTGTGCAAAAGCACAGCCTTGAGACTCAGTTTCGAAGAGTCCACAAATAGTCTTCATTCTTGTGGGTCATGAGTGATTTTTAAAGCATTCATGAGGCCCTCAATATCGGAACAGAATATCAGATTACTTTCCTTTCTGAAGAAAGGCTCCAATTGCTGGTGGCGCTTTTGATATGCAGTAATTGTGACATCTTCTTCTAGAAGATTCCATTGTTGGAGTCTTGATCCTAGCAATTCTGCCTTGTTCTTTGATAAGTCCAAATCACGAATCAGGTCATTTAGTTCTTCCTGTGTTATTCTGTGTGGGGTTGATGATGCACCACAGTGAAAATCTGGATCACTGCATGCTGATGGACCAGGAGAAGAACAGGTCGACTCACCTTTGTCTTCGTCAGATGAATCAAGAGAATATTCTGCTGGAGGTTCTGGAATAGGAAGTCCCTCACCATGTGGAACTGGTCTCAATGCAGACGGAATGTTTGGGTAGACTATTCTCGACTTCTTTCGCTTCGTTATTCCGCTGGAAAGAGGAGGAACCAAGCAGAAGTAACAGTCATTTAGGTGGTTGCTTGGCTCTCTCCACACCATTGGGACTGCAAACGGCATTGATGACCTTTTGCAATTCAACCACTGTGAAAGCTGTGTTGTACATGTAGCACAGCATATATGCGGAGCCCAAGGCTTGTCTTGGTCACCAACCTTGCATCCGAAGTAAAGATGATATGCCTTCTTCACTTGAGAATTGATACTTTTCTTCTGGTTGGCAAATGTCACTTCCCCACAAATATAGCAAAAATTGTCCGCGGTATTAACACACTTTCGAGGCATTACTGTTCTTTATTGTACGTAAATGGATAAAATAATAAGTTTTATGTAACAGTAGCTTGAACTGTCTCGCACAACGTCTAAAATATTTTAAATGCTGAACCTATCTGATTGGGCTTTATATAGTACACTGCTTACGTCAGCTTCAGCAGCCGCCTGGCATTAGTATAATAGGCCTACACATGTATAGTACACTGCTGACGTCAACTTACTTCAGCAGCCGCATGGCATTAGTATTGCATTGCATCAGAAAATGATGCAATCAACTGTGGATGATGTGAGCATGATGGTATTATGCAATGTTACATCATTATTCCGGATGTTGCTGCAGTCCTACTGGAGAAATTTACACAGTGAAACATAGAAAATGAGGTATATGAATATCTTCAAAACGAGAGCCAATACAAATTTTTCACGGTTATATTCGTGTTCGGCACACCAAAATGCTGCAGATTAGGGCCTTTTCAAGTCAGTAATGATTTCACTGTTGACCAGTGTACTTCCTCTGGTGCTTTTTCGAGTGGTGCTTACAAATAAATCGGTAAATGGATTCCTTAAGCACAAGTTTACCACATGGACAAAAAAAAAAACAACAACAAAAAAAACAAAACAACAACAACACATTGTATGTGAAGCCATTAGCGGGTTCTGTATTGTTTACCGTTAAATCTATCTTATATATCTCACAAAAATAACATTCTAAACTAAACATTTGTTTAGAAACACAGTGCTGCTGAAAATAAAACAGTTATTATTTTAAACGTCAGTAAAACTTTATGATAATGTATCCCATCCTATTTGAGAAAATTTAAGATACAAGTTACAGGCAAAAAAACTACATCGCTACAAATTCGTTTGACGATTACTTTTTACTCAAATGCTTGAATGATTGATATGCATATAAATAGCGGTAAATGTGTTATAATTGTCAAACTTGGGGCGGGGGATCGGAGGGCCAAAATTTCCTTGGAAAACTGTTGGGAGTGGGACACATTATTAAGTTTTGCAAGATGGGGAGCCCATGTTGCTGCGCCATGGATGCCAACATATCTTTTCACTTTTTTTCTATTTTTTTCTGGCAATTTAAACCAATGATGCATTACAATTGTTGAAAAATGTTTTGATACCCCTGTGCCTTTCTTTCAGGACCATTTAAAATTGACTTCACAACAAATTACAATTGTTCATCAGTTAAACTTTTTGTTCTTAACCTATTCAGAGCGGTTGATACGCTACCATATGCAGCAGTTGATTGTTATATCCTGTCAAATATCCTTCTTGGAAATACGCTTATTGCTAATCAAAATATGGTACAAAAAGTCTATAAAGCTCACATCACACACACATCTATCTATCTATCTATCTATCTATCTATATATATATATATATATATATATATATATATATATATATATATATATATATATATATATATATATATATATATATATATATATATATATATATATATATATATATATATATATATATATATTTGTTGAAAAACTCGTACAAATCTTGATTGCTGACAAAGTTAAATATATACTCCCTTGTATATTTTTTCAATGATTCCCTAAGTTATTGAATGATAAGGCTTGCTAGTCCATATTTTGATATTCCTCAATACCTTATTCAAGGCGCGCCTTGTTTACTACAAATTTATAATGCATGCACATACAGAAAAACGAGGTTGAAAATGGAAGTAGTTAATAAATAAACTAATATGAAGAATATAAACGCTATTTTACTCGTGTTTCTACTGTGAAATTTGGCACCACCGTTATTAAATAAGAAGACCACTTGATTCGTTTAAGAATATGGATACAATATTTTTCAAACTGTCGAACAAAATTGCTGAATTGACACCAGTGTAAATCAATCTAATGACACATACAGGAACGCTTTATTACACTATATATGCTAAGTAGGGTACTAATGTTGATACTAGGTTTTTTCCGCAATTTTTAGCAATACATTGGAAGCACGAAAATGTCGAATAACTCTAGCAGAGTCAGACACACGTACCTGAACGATCGGGCTTTCCCAGCTAAAAACAATGCGACAGTCCAATTGCATCAAGTGATTGTGATCTCGGCTCGTTTTCTCCGATGCAGTTTGTATTCTTTTCTCTTGACCCGCGTGTGTTTAAACATTATTTGCAGTGGACATGCTAACGTTCACCGAGACTATGCCATGGTGGAACGATTCACCGTCACTTGCGATGCGATTATTCGGGCACCAGTACGCGCATGAATGGGTGATTCATGATGGGTCATGAACATGGTGAGTCGGCTTACCCCGGTCACAGCCGTTTTGAATAATGAAATAACACGCATGGTTGGGTTGAGACATGACATGATTCGGCAGAAAAAAGTCATAGTCACACGAGATGTTTTGCCGCCACAATCACATGCGTTGGACTCACTCAGAAACAATCTAATCAGGAGGAGATGGAAGATGAGCAGCATCGTGCTAGTGATCCGGTGTGGTCCGCTTATGCCTTGACGTTCTCAGACTGATTTGAAATTTCGTTGCATTTGGTGCCAACAGACGAATGCGTGTTAAAGCCTCCTTTCTGCTGAAGGAATTACAAGTTATTTCCGCGAGTACGGAACTACCGCCTAGAGCTTTTTTTTCTGATCTGCGCGTACGGACTGTCACAAAACCCCATCAAACTGACAGTTTTAGTTGAGCGTGTTGACAATAGTGGACAAAGAGTGTGCTCACTTAGTAATACTGATGTTGGGAGTTTAAGGAAAAACATGCTTTCCTGCCAGATACATGTGCTGTGAGGAATAGCAAGTTTATAAGAATATATTGATGAAATTGGGAATAAAAAGCAGTCATAGATAGAGGTCAATTAATCCACAGTGCGGACATCGCCGAGCGTTCTGGCCGGCATAGATGAAAGTTTGAAGTGTGAGAACGGAAATCAAAGGTATTGTGTTGAATTATGGAACATGAAAATAATAATGAATTGTGGCCACATATAGACGTAAATTTCTGATGAATGCGTATAGGTTCCCGTGACCTATGGATGATCAACTGTGAAACATTCTTGGCAAAAATCTGTAGCGTGTGATATACGGATCAAGATGTGTGAGTGTCTGCAGTATTAGTGTTATATGTTAATAAATGTTATATTATTTGTGTAGTTTGAGCTGTTCGTCTTATTTTATTCTTCGTTTATTTGTTGAGTGATTGTCGCCCGCCCTAAACATTCCCTCTCCCCTATCTCAAGTATTTGACTAAGTATGAGGGAGCGCGTAAGTTGTGATTCTCTCCTGGAAAAGCCATCGCTAGGAGTCTAGCGGGTACAAACTCATCTTGGTACATCATGTTTCCGCGACCGAATAAGATTTACTATTTGCGTGAATTTGCGCCGCTCAGGTATACATTCCACTTACGTGTCGTGCTGGAGATCATTTTGCACAAACAAGTCTGGACTCCGTTGGCTTTTAATTGTTTTTGATGTTTATTGAATATATTCTGCGGCGAAGTCACAAGTATTCCTCAGTGGGCTTGCCTGCGCATTCGTCTTTAGATTTCTCTGCGGCTTTGCTGTACCGCGCATGGCCTTTTCGTATTCGCTGGCGCCAAAATCGCACACGGGCAATGCACCACCCTTGTCCTTGTAGATGTCATCGGTAGTAATATGCATGATCAACGAGCACAAGTCAGTTTACTGCATCCCAATGTTGCCGCCATACCGCTGCATTATCTTGTCGTAAATATAACACAAACATTACATTTTTTGACAAATCCAGAACGGACGAGCCAACATAGATCAGCTTTGCTAACTGCAGCCGTGACTTTGCTATGTGAATGGCTATGATGTCACCGTCAAATAATTTGTGCGACTCAACCTCTAGTTCAGTAATTATCCTTCGAAGTTTATTATGTTCCCTTTCCAGGTCAAGGTCTACCTGAATTCACTTTCGTAAATTTTCCATCATCTTGCCGAATACGACATTGTTCATGGGCTTTAACAAGTCTTGTCAAACTCTTTTCTAGTCGCGACCGTTCGCAGATCCGTATTGATCAGGATATTTTGAGTCATCTACGCGCGCTGACAAAACCTCAGCTGCATGATCTTATCGCAATATAATACACCGGTGAACTTGCAGCACGCGTATCAGAAAAACAGATAGGATTGCTGGTTGCTTACGTGAACAACACATTTTATTTCTTGCGCTAGTTTGGAACCAGCTTGGTGCATTTGGTGAATTCACCAAAGCTGAAGATTTGTTTGTCATCCACTAGCGCACATTGATATTAGGACCTCCACTTGCGGAGTACCGATCACGCTTCCAGGGTCAGTGGGTAATCGTTATGTGAGTGGTGAAGCTCATCCTAGTACTCTATGTTAGCGTCAAAGAAGTACCCGATGGTGTTGCTGTCGTAGTCGTGTGCGTGTTTGTGCGTGTTTAAATCTACAGAATACATCCGTTGTAAATCAACCACAGAGTTCGGTTGCATCATCTTCCGTCAGTACAAGATATTTGGTCCCAACGTACATTATGCGACTGTTTGGGAGGGCAGGGTCTTATTCGTCCACAGGCAGATTGTTCGACGAACTAGTGATCACTCGCATGAAAGTCTCGCCACGGAGAGTCTTTAAACAAACAACTGGTGATCTATGTCCGTTCATTGTTCCAACTTGATGCGCGTTCTCGAAAACAACTCATCATAGGCCATTCCCAGGAAAGAGAAGTCAGCGGGATTGAACTTGTACATGCGTATGGTGGTATCGCGAAACGGCTCAAAGATATCCGCGAAGAGCAACACATCCGTGTTAAATATAAGTCATAGTAGTTACGAAAATTTCTACAAACAAACGCGGACCAGAAGTTGTTCACATGCATATAGTCGTGGGCGGCAATACCTTCGCGGGAAACCGACGAATTAAAGGCGCCATTATTGGGCAAGTATGTTTCAGAAAACTTCTCCGAGTCGCTGATGCATTCGTCCTGTGTTTGTAGCGTTGGTAAATCAACCAGGAAATACTTTTCATCCACACGGAATGGTTCCGCTCCTCTGGGCCATCCATGTTCTTCGTCAACAACAAATCTGCATTAGACCGTTCGCGACTGGAAGATTTTCTTGCCACGGTCGTTAGTCGTTTAGCATTAAAGCTTTTATTCCAGGAAAACACGTTAAAGACGATGCCGATGTGAAATTCTTCTTTCTTTTCTTAGTATGATCGTAGAATTAGGTAACGGTAATACTTTTACCAAACTCGAGTTCACCCAGGAACTGTCAGTATTTTCGAGACGAAGCCCTATTATTAGGTGCGAAATGTAACGCGGACAATATTATCTATTCCAAACACCGTCTGTCATTTTTTTGCACGTATATAAAAGCTTGTACCGGGAAATGTGAAGACCAACTTCCAAGCATCTGGAGAGCAATCATCCTGAAGCACCTCTAAAATATATTTCAAACGTAACGAGAAATATATGCATAGCCTTTGACGAATTCATCAGTTGCTGGCATCGGTGCCTTTATGGTTCACATCACATGAACACTACAGTGAAACTAAGGCTGTTTCGTTATTGATGGAGTAAAACCTTTGGTTAAATGACCAGACATAGTAAATTCTACATGGAGAACAATGTCCAATTAAATCCGGACGACAGCACCGTTTCACTTACTTTCAGAAACGTTGATTTGGTTCCCTAACGCATCTTCTAGAGAAGCTTTTCTGCATTTCTGCCTGATTTGTGTGTGTGTGTGTGTGTGTGTCTAGGATGATTTCCTTTAATCACAGACGCGTTGTGTAACTTGAACTCGGCGACTTGAGCTCGTGGACGATCGTCTTAGTGGAGGTAGTGCCCGAGATACGACAACGTTTTTATTCATCACAGAGCACACGTACGTGTTTGGTCCGTTTGGCCCGTGAATGGATTTGTATACGTAACTGCGTTGCCGTTGCGCGAAGCTGTCCCGTATGGGAGAAGTCCTAATATTGCAACCAAGTAGCTTTTCTTACACAGCCTGGCATCCTTATTCAACGATTTTATGCGAATTGTTTGAGTTGATTCGCGGTTTGTCTCCCGATCGGCAGGGGTTTCTCATGGGAAGGTGACTTATCTGGAGGGAGTCCCTATAATGTAAGTATATCTCCTTTTTTTGCACCTATTGGTATTCTTACTCCACTGTCTACAGCGAATTGCCTAAGCTGATTCACAGGATGCATACTTATAATATTAATCATTTATCTAATTGTTTATCAGGTAGTTATCTTTCATGAAGTTGATTTTACTTTATCAGGATCGGAGTCGACAATTGCTTCAATTCTCTATATTATTTTAATGACTTTTGTGCCTTTTCAACGACGTAGAATTCAACAGCATCGTTAGCTTTTTCTCAATATCAGCAACTTTTATAGTATCGTTAGTTTTTTTCTCTGCAACGATGACATTCACGTTGGCCAATCTTTGACGTTGTGCTGATAATACGAACAAAGTTGATTACGCGACTAAACTGGAAGCATGCTGGAGAGTCGGTAGCAACGAGCAACGCAGTCAAGTAAGATTTGCAATATTCATGATGACGTATTTTGATAAAATGTTTCCACTTCCCCATGTAAACATCCTAGCGTCGATTACGTCCCTGTGCCATCACAATTCTTACATCTTTTATTCTCTAATTGAATTTATGGCTACTTCATGCTGTCTGTATCGTCTTATTCTTATTCCAGAATTACCTATTTGGAAATCGGAAAAACACGGTGTAATCCAAAGGATAGTACATGATTTTACGACCACAAGTCGTATGTTGTATGTTATTGATGATGACAAATAATGTCACATCAGACTCTGTTATGCAAATCTGCTCATATTCGTAAGGCCAACCGAATGTGCCAATTCTCGACTTGAAGAACATTTTCTCCAAGATGATATCAGACCTAATTACCTCTTATGCTCCATTACCGAGTATGACACCAACTTTTGCACAACCATCCCTTGCAAAATGATTAACGTGTAAGACTCGTCACGTTCAGATATGTCCGCTATTGTGCCCTGTATATGGCAATTTTCTTATGATCATCGGAAGTGTTGCTAATAAATTACGGTGGTGTGAATTTTCAACCCATGATGGGCCCCTCGGGCGTCAAGAGACATCCTAGGTGGCTCAGAAGTTGTTTACAATCGCACTACCTCTCAAAAATTATTCATGCCTGGTGATTAGTGTAACTGGCACCGACGGTACATCATCAGATTTGACTTTCAGTTTCGTGCGCATCCCAAACATATCATTTCCGCAAGCGTGTTTCGAACCTGGGTGTATCGATCGATAAATACCATACACTATCTATCCGATTAGGCCACGAATAAACATTTTATTCCGGGGAGAAGGAAGATCTCATGCTTGAACTTAACAATGGTGGCAAAAACACGTAATGTACTCTTATTTCTGGTGTGAAAATGAATTTGTGAACATTATGTGGCGATTTCACAAACATTAATTCCATTTATTTTCACATTAGCAAAATTTAAGTTTAGTTTCTGGATATTTTTATCGAAGAAATCTTCGATTCTATTTTGAGAAATAAAGGCATGCATAATCAGTAATTTCTTATATTACTATTCCCTACAAGCCCACTGAACATATGAGCCAGACAAAAGTATCAATCTTGCAAGCAAACTCATAATCAATATCTACACTAGGCTGGAAAATGTTGCTTGCAGCGAGAGGTCACCACACGGGTTTTCTCTCTGGAACACTGATGAAAAGCGGTCAGGACTCCGCAACAGACTTGTGTTTTATCACCCATAAAGATTTATTTCAGACACGTTTGCCTGTGCAGCGGACGTAATGACATTGGATACAAAAGGCGTTCACCCGTATCAGTAAAGGAATCTAAATTCCTCATTAGTACACTACTAACTTTCTCAAAAATTTTTCCCCTGAAGGATGGTGCAGTGTAAAGAAAACTGCGGTTTTAATTCTCATGTCATTTTAATTCTTAATTTGAACAAAGAATAGCACTCTTAGATGTGGAAAGCAACATGTATACTTTGCTTCTGTGAATGTTGAAGAAAAAATTCCGTATTTAAGGGGACGAGTTATGAGCATAAACACTGCTTGAATGTATCCGCAAATTTAAATATTTATCAAACTCGGACACACACTGCCACCTTGCAGCCATCAAATAAATCGGATGTACTTCTTATTTCAATCTAATATCCTGAAAGTTTATTTTATGGCTGACAAAGCATTTTACCATCATTCCTAGAGCGGTTTTGATTTTTTCTCTTTCTTTCTATCACAACATAATGATAACAAAAATTGAAAAAAAATATATAATGTGGATTATTCAAAATCTCTTGTAAACAGGCTGAGTTTGAAAGAGACTTTATACGCCCAGATTGTTTGAAAAGGCATTCTCATTGCTGGATCACAAAGTCAAGGTAAACTAGAACATGATCGGTTTACTGGAGTGTACGTCAGAATCACTCTCTAGAATGCTGTACGTAGTTGTAGATAGATATTGACTGAGAAATACGAATCTGACCATATATTAATGTTAAGTAATATAAATTTATTACAGAAATAAAGATCTTAATGTTAGTAGTGTCTCAACAGAAACTCACATTTATTATAATGTCATACTAAATATGTAACATAACCTGGAATATCTAATCAGATTACGTATTTTTGTAACACTTTCTACTAATTTTACGGTCGGTCGCAAACATAAATAAGATCGGTGAATTGAAGCTTTTGGTGTTGGCTTTCATTCCTTGACTCTTTTAACATTAAAAAAACATAATTCCTTTTCTACAGAAAGTGTGAAGCCATGGTTCAAGTATGCGGCATATTCAATTGGTAGTAGGTGGCATAAACTTTCTCGTGAATACAGTATACGATACATAGCGATATAGTATACGATAAATAGCGATTTAGTATACGATACATATCGATTTAGTGTATGATACATATCGATTTAGTGTATGATACATATCGATTTAGTGTACGATACATATCGATTTAGTGTATGATACATAGCGATTTAGTGTACGATACATATCAATTTTGTGTACGTTACATATCGATTTAGTATACGATACATAGCGATTTAGTGTACGTTATATAGCGATTTAGTGTGCGATACATAGCATTTTAGTGTACAATGCGATTTAATAGTCAGTTTGGATATGGATGTCAAGTTTCTAGTAGTTAAATAAGAGTTAGGAGAAATGTACAGTCTGAGGTAGAGTACAACCTTACCCAGATGAATTACCTGTTTTGGTTAAAAGCTTTTCCAAATGTTAGTGAGGCAATGTGGGCCGCTTAAATACATTCAGAATGACAAATATTGAGAGAGAGAGAGAGAGAGAGAGAGAGAGAGAGAGAGAGAGAAATTGACATACATAAATACATACATGCATGCATACATACATACATACATACATACATACATACATACATACATACTCACAAACATGCCTGATATACATGCAACCATAGTATGTTCATAAATACAGATATATGCATGCATGCATAGTACATACATAAACATTACAAACATACGTACGTGTATGCGTGCGTACGTACTGACATACATACATACAAACATTCATACATATGCGCAGGCATAATAGATTGAAAAATACCTTAGGAGACATTACAGTCATTGTTTTAATTATTATCTCCTATTTAACATTGCACCAAATAATAGGATTTATTTTGTATTTTTAAGATTGCTTGAATCTTTGAAACTTATGTGAAGTCAAGCTTCTCATCTGTGATTTGTATCAGAAATACAATAGCCTTGTGTCAGAAAATACAATAGCATTGTGAAAAAATACAATAGCTCTGTGAAAAATACAATGGCATTGTGAAACAATACAATAGCATCATACAATAATAATTGTGACTACAGGCAACAACCCAATTAAGAAGGCAAACTTACAAGCAAGACAAGATACTTAATTTTTTTTAGCTATCTCATGAATAATTCTTGTATCGCCTGTGTTAAAAAGAATTACTGCAGTTCGTAATATTACGTTTTTAAGTGTATTATTTTGAAATCAATTTGTTTATATCGCGTTTGAATTATTGAAATTCAAATTATATTTATATGAAACCTACTTGGTTCAGATAACACATAAACTATATTCCGTCATCTTTGCCACGGTCACACAAGCAACTGTTCCATGGAGAGCTTTTTTCTCAGGCATCAAAAAGGACTCGATGCTATTTATGGGTCTGTTTAGAGGGTACATGAATATTTCTAAGAAACTTGCTTTAGGCATCGAAAATAAATATGTTATTTATGTATCAGTATGGAGAGTACATACATATTTCTTAAAAACTTGGTTCAGATTTAAGGGTTCTCAATTTAGAGAGGGGGAGGGAGCGATGGGGGGGGGGGGAGGGGGATAAAGTTGGGAGAGAATAGTGGGGGTGATTAGACCGATTCAAGTCATGCCTCTTTACATTGGTCAACAGATCTTTGTTTAACAGTTTCATGTTGCTGTCGGTACTTTTGTACGGTTTGAGATCAGCAAAATTCATTAAAATACAAAATAAAAATTGAAAAGAAAAACATAAGAAACATGTATCTTTAAATTTCAATGATTAAAAACATTGTCGCGACAATAGTTTTCGTTTTGGGAAAAACGCTTGTTGCACACATTATTAAAGCATGCCGAGGGAGGGACGGTAAACAATTTTCTGTGATTTATTTCAGGCAACGTAAAAATGAATAACAAGGCAAATGATACACGTTTTTACTACCCGAAATAGATTTAGGAACTGTAAGTTAAAGTTTCCTCTCTCGTCCGACCTAAATAGGGAATTCTTGTGTATGATATGCTCCACCCTACCAAAAATTGTACCATTTAAAGGAGTATTTTCTCTGAGATAATTGGCTTTGCTTTCGATCTTTCTCCCCGAGTTCAGTTGGATGAGTGTCGGACTGCCACGTGTCACGGGTTTGATACCGGTCCAGCACAGCTCGAGGCGGCTGCTCGTGCGTGTCCTTGGGAAATGTACTTAGTTCACACTTCTTCCGCAAGATATAACTAATAATGTGTTAAAAGCTCCGTTAAAACCACCACTACCAGCAACAATAACAACACAACTGAGGTATAACCACAGATGGAAACCAAAAAGGAATTCAGATATAAAGTTCTCAACGAGTGATAGTAGCAGCATGGCTTCGCTGTTAGCTTCACCGAGAACATCTATGGTAGAATGGAAGTTAAGCGGAAATAAAGTGCATCTTTATTTTTACTGAAGTAGATGCAAAAGAAATGTATACAAAATGATCTTGCGATATCATTCAGGACGAAAGTGATATTATACGTCTTCCTCAGTCAGTGCGACATCAACATTGCCTATGAATGCTTTTGTTCGAGAATATCGGCAAGAACGGGTGTAGGCGAGAAGACGATTATTGTTGCATCAGCCCTTCTGGGATTGCATCAGCTTTTTCTGTGTGGTTTGTCGAAATACTAGCGTCTATGTATTACTTGTGATTTGGATATTAGCTGGTTGGAGTCACGAATGAATGTATCGGTATATACTACATAAAATTGCCAATTTGGATTTTTATATTGATTCTGGATCAACATAGGCCAGCCTTGATAAGCAAATCGTGTACTTTAATGTGGTCCATTCCCCACATATCATCGGGATTCAGGAAAGATAGACACTGGATCAGTATAGGAGTATTTGAGAGGTTGAATGTACAGTTTTATGCAGCATGTTATTTTTCTTGGCGAGAGTGATTCGAGTATGGAATACCTTTCATATATTGGATTTATGGATACGATTTGACACGCATACCGGATCACAACGTGATTTTGCATTTCATCTATTTTAGTTTTTTTTTCTTCTTTTAAAATTCAAAGTTGAGCCTTGTGTTGTTCATCTTATGATTTAATTTAATTTTCGTGACATTCGTATTAACGATATTCTGTCTGAACGGTACTCAAATGCCGTTTCAAGCGGTAATGTAATGTTACAGTTTTGATAACGCTAATAAAATGGCAGGTTTTATATATGTCACGTGCTGGTTTCTTCATAGTCTCAGATACAAAAAATGATATGCCCCGTTTTATATCGTCGCATGCAACATGCAACATTGTATATACTGTAAGACACTGAATGGAACAAGCTTATCCGAGTTTCCGCTTACCCTTCCCATTGTCGATACCGAAACATTTATGTTGGAGTGTAGAGTCGGAGTAAATTGCCTATCAAAAGTTGAAATACCAACGGGGGGGGGGGGGGGGGGGGGGCTGCAGAGACAGAGAGTAGCCGCTTACGAGCTAGCCTTGCAAACTTAAATGAGGTTACATCGAGTCGTATTAACTCTTTGTTAGAAAAGCTATGAAGTGTATTGCCCCAAATTTTAAACCTGTGGTAGTACATTTATTTAATCAATAGCTCAGTTATCATTGAGAAAAATTTAGTTTTTAGCTTGCAGTATCTTTTCAAATGAAAGATGTTTATAACGAGTAGCATGGAGGAAAAGCTTGGGACATTCTAGACACGGCTGTAGGAAGTTCTTAAACGTGGCCAGCCGTGAATACGAAATCATAAATCGCTTTCACACCTTTCAGTGCAAATATTTTCTGCAAATATTTTATCGTTTTCTATCAGATCTGTCTTTGTCGGCGTTTTCACGTTTACATTGACGTTTTCACGTTTACATTGACGTTTTCACGTTGACGTTTTCACGTTTACATTGACGTTTTCACGTTTACATTGGCGTTTTCACGTTTACATTGGCGTTTTCACGTTTACATTGACGTTTTCACGTTTACATTGCTGCTTCTTTAGAAGATGTGCTAACTAGAGCCTCTTCTATAAGCAAAAGAAAACAAATGGAATTTAATTAATAGAAAAGTAAGTAGACCTTTGCGTTACCGAACTAATGTATTCATTTGACACACAATTAACATCAAACGGGTCGACACACTCCTTGTGAATATGTATTGTCATGTAGTGATTTTCCCCGGTTGACGGATTATAGCTGGTATCCAGGATTTCGGGCATCTCAGGACACTGAAGGAACGTTCACTTAGCGCGTTGGTGGAAGGGCTAATGATGATTAGACGCAGAAGTTTGATATATTCCAGGCAGAGGTGCTCGACGCGAGCTTGATGTTGAGAAGACAAAAACAATAATCTAAAGGAAAAAAATCATACAGAGTGACAAAAGTACTTCGTTCCACCCATGACCCTCGATTTCCTTCTGCTATTTCCGTTTTTTTAAGGCACACGACCATACTATATGGCTTGGCTTACTCCTGAGATATTGTTCTATTCATCAAGCCATTATTGACTTTTCTGCGTTGTACCAAACTGCAGTTGGGTGGAACGAAGTATTTGAAAGTTCCGTACCTTCTCTCTTATATATTATGATAGAGAGGATAATATGTCTGAACGGGTCATGGGGTAATCTAAGGTATTTTTGTCACTGTATGACTTTTTCCTTTAAATTATTGTTGCTTTTTTTCTTCTCAACATCAAGCGCGTGTCGAGCACCTCTGATTCCAGGTACACGCCTTTCTCTGCCATAGAAAGGTTGCTGAAAACATCAACATCCATCACTAATTTGTTTGAATGGAGAGAAGAATTGACCTTTAAATTAATCAGTTCCTTTTTCAATTCATTCTAGTTTAATTAATGGAAGAATTCAGACACTACTCTTGTGTTTGCGTCATTGGCCTCCACATTTTTTTTGCGAGAAACGCCGACTCCATGGAGCTTATCGTTATATAGCCATGTTGATCAAACTGCCTAGTGATGGCTGCCACTTCAAGTGTACTTTTTCATACTGGGACAGTTTTCCCCATATCAGTGCATGCCAAAGACAGGTATTGTCCATAACAATCAGTGTATATGCAGCGTTGTTCCTCGGGTTAGAATTTGATTTTGCCAGACGTTGTAGGCGCCGTCATAGCACTGATTTTTGTTCGTACAAACGACAAAGACTACTGAGAACCCGCGACTTGTGATACGTTTCGTAAACACTCCACCCATTTCTTGTCCTAACACATTCAGCATACATGAGACATTCCAAATGTATTCAACGCGTATAATCAAATACTTTACCCTTCCTTTACTAACTACTTTTACTCAAAGATTTTATGTTGATTTATAGCTGGTCTAGTTTGGTCAAATTTGAAAGCTACACTACGTATGACATGATTGTTAAACAAAATTTTGATTGTCACATTGGGTGCTGGAAACAAAAAAAAAAAAAAAAAAAAAAAAACAACAAAAAAAAAAACAAACTCGTATTCTGAACTTGCATCAAAGAAGTCTTACAAATCTGTGTTTAAAGTGCAGGCTACCTAGAAAACACCAAAATGATTGATTCCCAGCTTGGTCCGTTTTCAAAGGACGACTTCATTCTGCAAATAGTAGCTGATGATAGTTATGATAACAATAATTTTTAAAGTTTGGAAGAATATCAGATTATTGGAGCTGTGCAAAGTTGAGATACAAGTGGTTGATTTTGAGCCTGAAAATGGTATTAAATACGAGTCCGATATATATGGACAAAAATAGACGGCATAGATGTCAATCACCCTTTCAGTAAATGTAGAAAAAGCAGAAACCAAGATCAATTAAAATACAGGCAGTTTAAAAGCAGAATGCAATTTTTTATATTTTCTAAAACAATTTAGCCCTGCGGGATAATCTGCTACAAAAGTATATTTCCTATCGGGGTTAAGATTAATTGAATAAATAAGAAATAAAAAATTAAATAAGTGAATATATTTATTTAATCAAAATACCTCTGTCTGGTGGCTATAAAGTGAGTCCGATCAAATGAAGCAGCCTTAAATGGCTTAAATTGTTGAATACAAATCATTGACAACTAAGTGTATTTTAATTTAGTCTGATTTTTTTGTGAGCACACGAGAGCAGCCATTTTGGGCAGCTCCGTGCTTAGGTCATGTACAGTTTCTACAATTACCACATCCAATGTAATTTTAGCCACAGTACATGAAAGTAATAGATCTGCCAACATTATCTCCATTGTGCATGTTGCAAATGCAAACAGTTTCACCTTACACCTGCAAATCTCTCACATTGTTCATAACATCTGTTGAGCACCCTCTTATTGTTTTCGGAATTCTCATAGACTGCCTGGAGGGTTATATATAACAGTTGGACATAGAACACAATTAATTTTACTATATATTATCTACATTTGTTTCTCAGTACTGACCTTTCCACTGTGTGACAATCAGTACAAATCATATGTTAATCTAAAATACCTTCAAATATGACTTCACGGTGAAGTTGTTGTCAACGGTTCACCTGCATTGTTTTGAGAGGCTGGACTGTAAACAGAGCAGCATGTAAATAGAACACAGATTTCACTTCCGGATCATCACCGAGGCCTTATTACTTACTGTGCACTGTCGCCAAAATACACATGGACAAACACACCCTGAGCTCATATTCTCCAGAATAAACAGTTACCTTTAAATCCCCACCAAAAATGCATAGATCTAACTCTTCTGTCACAACCTAAATGAGAGAGGAAAAAATGTTCTAAAAAGAGACTAGACTTACATTCGTGGGTACTGAACCGGAACTATTAATTGTGACCTGATTTCAGCTAGTTCGATTGGATGGAGGACAATTACGAACTAGCGCACTAATTTCATCAAAGTGAGAGTCAGACATTCAGAGCATAACTAGCGCGCTTGAAAAATCCTAGTGTGCTTATAAAAACTAGCTCGTATGAAAATAAAATATACGTGTTAAATTTTCATTTTTAGCGCGCTAGAATGACGAAACAACACACTATTTTGCAACTTATAGTGCGCTAGTTACAAAAACTAGCGCGTTAAAAGTGCAGGCATACGCTTATGCTTTATACGCGCTAAAATAGACTGCCAAAGACACAAATGGACATTCATACGTATCTGCATTAAATAGATAGGAAAATGGTTTAGTTTTTGAGAAATTACGAGTATTTTAATTAGTATGTTCTATTCGCTGACTGACGAACCGAAACGACATTCGACCTGGTAACCGCCATTTACAGTGCTAGTCACATGACTACACAAATCTCGTAACTCATATGCCCATGACATCAGTGGTCCACTAGTCAGGTGATATCAACGATAACCCCCTTTCCAATGTTTTTCTAAAACAAACCTGAAAAATATTAAATGAAAGTCACATTCTGTTTGTAAAAGGACGCACAATTCTCCACATATTTATTTCGAGAATAACTACCAGAAACCTGTTGCTCCCGCAGGTACCTGGATAAAGCCAGATTTATCTTGCAGAGAGCAAGTGAACAATGTACTTATGTGATACAACAAAGCCATCGTTGACACGTACTTTATTCGTGATGAATGCAACTTTCACCAAGTTGTTCCGACAGTTGATGTTTTGTACGAGTGAGAGCCACAAAAAAGACAAGAAAACAAAACATATCATAAAATGGACGACGTGCCCTTGGGCACCCGCATCATAGGTCATGGGGGGGGGGGGTCATCTAGACCAGCAAGTTGCTCTCCACCTTTTTTTTTTTGTTTGACTGGCGGCGCCAGTCAAACAAAAAAATAAAAGTCGGAGAACAACTTGCTGGTCTAGGGAATCATCATGTTGCAAATATATATATATATATATATATATATATATATATATATATATATATATATATATATATATATATATATATATATATATATATATATATATATATATATATATATATATATATATATATGTGTGTATATATATATATATTTTATATATCTATATATATATATATATATATATATATATATATATATATATATATATATATATTCCGTCAAGTTTTCAGACTGCGTACGCACTAATATACACAACTAAGTCTCCCGGCAGTCACTGACCCCCCACCCCCGCAAAAAATCCTGCGCGCGCTAGTATTCGGACCACTCTGGTCTAAGGTACGGAATGGAACTTTTTATGTTTTCAACAGTCTACGACCCAAAACCGTACAATGAAATCTTTTAAATGGCATCTGACACCGCATGTGACGTGGCTCTGAATTAAACATGCCAGGTTTTAAATAATCTCCTACACGAACGAATGTGCCAGGCTTTATATAGATTCAGACTCCGAATACAAAATGCTGGATTTTCAGTTATAATTTGTTCCATGTAAGAATCGAACCCTGCCGCGAGTAACGGCCACGCCTGGCCAGTGGCGTCACTAGGGTTAGTGTCACCCAGTGCGGTAACTCATGTTGTCACCCCCAATGGACCTCCTTCCGTAACAGACCATACAGAATCCTTAGTAATACTATTTTGGTGTCACCCGGTGCGGTACGCACCCCCTAGTAACGCCACTGCCCCTGGCTCTCACTCACCAGTGCCCAAACCCTCGAAGATAATGACTCGCGTTGCATCAGTTTCACTTGCACAGTGCAGTAGAATTAGATGTCTGTTAATCTATTATGCACATTTCTAACGCACAAAATATCTGTTGCGAACAAACTATTTCATATTTAAAATTATGTTGATTATATTAAATGCACAGAAAGTTAAATGCGTAACGGATTGGGCTCTCATGAATAAGGCTGCAAAGCTCCAATCGCGTTCAGCGATCGACGACTAACTTGGTTTTTTGGTTCAACAATCTTATTTGATCCAGCATGGGTGATTTTTTTTAAAACAGATAAATGTGAGCCATTAGCATACACACCTAATCTCAAAGACTGTCCTTACGAACTTTTTAACAAGGGATTTTTTTTTCCTGTGGGAAGAATTCAGTGAAATGTGTTCGTGCAAATTTCTGTGTTGTTAGTTGCTGGTGTAGGTCGTAAGTTAGACTGAGTTCGAAGAAACGATTATTTTAAAATCTCAAAATTGTTCGAGAAACGTTTGTTGAAAATTGCAAGTATTAAAGAGAGTGCGTAAATCTCGGATTTAGGGCGTACAGGTGAAGTTTAAAAAACCTACCCCGTTTGGTTAAACCTAAAAAGAGAAAAATTCACAACACGATGGTAAATATTGCATGAAGTTTAATTAATTGAATTTTTAACGAGTAGCGATCTATGGTGCAAGATTATAGAGGACGGAGCTGTGTTTTCCCAGGTAAACATAGTTTGCAATTTTGAACATTCTACACAGGAAAAGGTCAGGGTTTCAAAGCTTTTTATTTAAGATATCAAAATTACGGTCTCATAAATTAATACAAATGACCTATTGTGCCAACCGACACTATGCTGGTACCTGTATCTTTTTAACAAGTTTGCTGTGATAAAATTCGCAAATAGGTGTTTTCCATTCATTGCAACGTTCATTGAATATGGACACGTTTTAGTATTTGAACAGACCATGTCAGTGAACAAAAGCCCATCGCATATAATTGTAAAGTCATAAAAGTCAAAATAGTTAACAAACTTTACTCAGAAAAAAATACAGGGTTTTCTGTTCCTTGATTTCTTTTGTTCCATTTCTCCTCAATACACACCAAAAAAAAAAAAAATTCATGGGGGATATATTTTACTGGAAAACAACCACATGCTAATATATGACCTTGACCTACAGATTGTACATTGTGCACTATTTTTTGTAACTAAATAGACTTTTAAGTTTAATCGATCTGTATAAACTAGCAATATAGTAAGAAAGGAAAATATGGAGACCCCGGGGTGGGGGTGGGCGATTCGTGTAAAATGCATGTCTTTACCTCTCGCTGCCATCTCACCTTTGTTCGCGGGATTCGAGTCTCGGGATATGCCAATATGTATAAGTGAGAAAGCTTGCTAGTAGCTTTCCGTGGGTCGCTTGTTTTTCCCGGTTTTGTCCGGGTTCTTCCTCCACCAATTATACTGGCCGCCATGTGTAGGCCATCCTCAAACTTCATAAGTTCCGGTGTTTTTCAAAACCGATCACTTCTATTTAGGCATTATGGGATTACGGACTATAAGCAAGATTTACTAGACTCCGAAACTTAAAAGCTATGAAAATGAAGATTCGACAAAACGAAAGTGCTCTAATGAGCATCGACAATATTACGCCCAAACACTCTTTTTTGAAAGAATTGTGTTTAGTTTAAAATTACTTCCAAGAGATATGTTAGACTGACTTCAGGAAGTCATGAAAATTAACGAAGTAATGGGGCCACGAGTTAGGAACTAATTTGTTGTTCGTAACATACAGACGTGAGCTCAGAACTGTAGTAAATCGCCAGATAGAGGAGCCACTTATTTCGCGGCTATGGCGCAGAGTGAAACCATATTGTGTTGAAAAATGGCGTTAAGCCCACAAGAACAAATTTAAGACGCATTTAGCACCAGCCATAAGCGTTTAGTACGCATCGATACCAAAAGTTTTGATTGAATTGTATAAAGCAACACACATGTGCATTGTATAATCAAAACACTCTTTTTTATGATGAATTTCTTTTTAGCCAATGTAAGTACGCAAATTAATTTCTCTTTAATCTTCCTTACAACTGAATGGCTATTATGCGTGATATATTGTCAGTTTATTTTCATGCATTTACATTTTCCATGCATCATGAATCCTCACCACACCTTCCCTCCCACCCACCCCACCCCACACAATCGAAATGTATAAGGATGTCGATCTCCATTTAGACTTGGCCAACAATCCTAAAATTATAAAAATGACAGACTTCGAACAGAACCACTTGAATGATGTTGACTATATTTGACCAAAAATATTCATGCATCATTACCCTTCAGTTTCATACAAATACAATTGTGATATGCTTTCAGAAATAGGCGATGTTTGTTAAAACAGAAAAACATTATTTTGAAACAAAACACCATCTTCTTACAAACCGCTGAACTGAAATGGACCAAACCAGACGGGTATCTTTGAGGTCTGTAGAGTTTTCATGGTTGTACAATATCGATGACAAATATGGCAGCTTCTCATTAAAATTTAAAAACAAAACCAAACAAATACAATAAATAATTAATACAAACTACTGGACTGAAATTGAGTGTGATAACTGAAACATCAAGGTGGTTTAAATTCGCACAAACGATGCCGTTCCGACATAAAATATGGCCTCAGTAACTAAAAATAGAAAGTCAAACGGCTTACTCTCACAAATCCTCGAACAAACGTAACTAAATTTGCCTGACGAAATATTTGCATCAAAATATTTCATGTGTGTGCAAATGATGTGGATACAGCAAACAATTGTCAGGTGTTAATGAAGATTTAAAATAATTGGACTAATTCGAGGATTTCATAAACAGACAGCCTCCATGATTTGTGAAAATCATATTCAGACGATATAAGATATTTAAATATACACGACAGCTGTCATTAAAAATAAACTTTGAGGTAACTGATTAATTCTAGTAGTTTCGGTCCAGTATCCAATATGTAGTATCATTAAGACTTTAAAAATTTACGTTTATTCTGTTTCTTCTTCTGAATATATAAGTTTCGGAGTCCAGTAAATCTTGCTTATAGTCCGTAATCCCATATATATATATATATATATATATATATATATATATATATATATATATATATATATATAGAGAGAGAGAGAGAGAGAGAGAGAGAGAGAGAGAGAGAGAGAGTACTGTTTCATATGTCCCGTGAATCGTGTCAGCAAGATCAGCTATTTTATAATTACTTGCTTTGACCTATCTTTATTATTATTAATATATGTGTGCATTCAGCTCCACTGTGTTGTCTATATATAAAACATAGAATTGATATTCGTTTTCAGAATACATACATCTACAATAGGAGAACACATTTATATAAAATACATTAATCATTTTTCTTTATTCATTCTTACAGACGAATTTTGTGCTGTCACTTTCCATCATGAGATCCAGCGATAGTTAACGCATCCCATTTTAAGGCGTGAATGTCATTGCGATAGCTTTACTGATGTACACACCTTCTTGATTCAAGTTTCACCGTTCTTTGTAATGGTAATTTCTGATATAAGACGTTGCCATCAGGCCCCTAAGTGCAGATAAGTAAAATCAGGTCGATACATATTGAGACTCGTAAAGTAACAACTGTAGTTAACTATCTTAGAGGGATATTAAGACGACGTTAAGTACTAAAACTTCCACTGTAAGCAGTTTTGTTGTCCGAGGACTTTTCATTAGGTACGGTACAGTTAATAGATTAAAAAGATTATTCTGATATATTAGATAAGATGATTAAACTAATTTAATTCAACGATTTTAAAAGAGTTTTACGTGATTCTTAATGAGTGCACCCAGTGAGAAGCCCTTGTATAAGAGATATACTATATGTTCACAAGTGTTATGTTCAAGGTACTTTTATTCAGGGATAGTGTATTTGATGCGTTCAAAATGCCCGTCGAAAAAAACACACCAGCTAATATCACATTTCAAGGACATCAAAATCGGAATGCAAATACATGTTGTTAGCCATATTTTTTTAAATATAAGTTTTAACTTGTTCAAGTCACAAAAATAGAATCATTAGTAAATAATAGCACCTGTTTATCTTAGAAAGATACATTTTTGACTAACGTTAGCAACTAGGCATGAACATTATTGTGTGAAAGAAACGGTGGACATGTGGCCATTGCAGATTTCTTGTCTTCCCAAAAAATAAAATATTTTGACTGTGTTATAGAATACTTTACACAGGACACTAGTGCCTGCTTATTGGTTTAGTTGATCTTATATATGTGTGACACCTGTCACGTAGATGGCCAAGCGTGCATCGCTGAAATGACCAAGAGTGTTAACTCAACCGATAATGTCACAACGAACACCAGAGGTTGACTCATTCGATTGTTACAGATGTAGAAAGGGTTCACGGTGACACGTGGAAGGAAAATGGCTGCTTTATTATGATCATGTAACAAGAACGATAGAGTATTACACCGTTTAAATTAATGCCTTCAAGAGAGATTACATGCCACGTGTTCATACAGGTAAGGCATGTCAATGATCAACCACCCGATTTATGCATATTATACACACATGCCGTGCGCGCGCGTGTGTGATAAAATCCCGACTGCGTGAGTCATGATGCAAAATTGAACTTGCAATAGATATAGACATGCCTATTTAGTATATACCAAAGTAAAGACGAAAAAAGTGAAAAGTTTGCATTGTAATGTATGGATACGATACTCAGTATTGTTTGTCTCTTTGGTCTAATGTTTCACGCCAACAAAAGTAATTTTTTTTTTAAATTCATATACACATCACATACGTCACCCATTATTATTTTGATAATAGCTATAGCACAACATATCAATAGTCGCCCGTAAGTACTCTCGTATTGCACAGTAATTGTCGGCAATGTGACAGTGTGTTAGCAACGAAACGACAGCCTTTTGGCGGTTGTAGTTGCAACTATTATTCTTCATTGTGAACAGTGACATCTTTGTGTGACAGTAACGGTCACACTTATAAATGTTAGAGAGTGAAGCCGAAAAGTGTATAATTTATGTTTATGCAAAGGAAGAACGACATATGTCGCTTGTCCGCAACACTTATCCAATGGTACAACAGCTACAGTGTTTTATGCGCTGTTTGGGTTAAAGTGTGCACATTTCTGCGTATTATCTTGAAAGTCGGTTAGGACTCTGGCAGCCCACACTAATCCGGTCAATGCTTCACTACAAAGCATTATGTTTACCTGTATCAACCGATTAATTCCAATTATCTCGATTGACAATGCCACGACACTACACGATTCCATTTATAGGTGTTCCAATGTCATCTCGGTTAATCGGAAGATAAAATACAACACAACGTCTAACAGCATTGGTATATATTGTTTCTTTTTCGTTCAATATACCTTCTAGGGTTAGAAATGAACCCAACAATTATGCCTTGGGGGATGCCTGATGTTATAATGTTCAGGTGGACTTGATAACGTCTTGAACAGAGGTGGGCAAACTTTCCAGTGCAAGTGCCGCATACACAAATTTACACCTTGTCGCGGGCCGCATGGTTCATTAAGTAAAACAATTGATATTTGAAATAGCAAATACAAAAGATTTTTCTAAATAACATCTAATTAATTTTCAGTTGTTAATATGTTGTTAATATTTGAAAACTTAAACTTAAGCTTCAAAAGAAGCACATTTATTTGATAAACAGAGTAACATAAACAGAGTCACTGCGAATGATTTGTTCCTAGGCCGCATGAAAACCCTTGGCGGGCCGCATGAAAGCCCTTGGCGGGCCGTAGTTCGCCCACCCCTGGTCTAGAACAACGTCTTGTGTACAGTTGTAGAGTTCTTGTTTCAGCTAAATGAGTTGTTCCTTACACCAGTACACAAGCTTCTTCAAGAGGGCGCTCCGTCCCTTGGAGAAGCCTAATAGGAACCACTTAATTTTATTCAAACCCTCTGCTAGCTGGAATGATTATTTTCTTTGTCTTTTATTTTGTCCTTTTTAGAATCATTAAACCAATAGTTTGCAAGTGACTCTCTTTAACATATTTATTCCGAATATCCATTATATTCCAAGATATCTTGTATTCATTCATGGCAGCATATCGGGTATTATAATTTGGGACGTAAAGTTGTGGATAGTTTTAAGAAGACAGAGTTTTCACCTTTGCCAAACGTAGGAATACCTCGGAATATCCGGGTTTAAAAAGTATTCTATTTTCTTGACTTGCACGCTCGTACTTTGCTGCCATTGAGTAATACAACATAGAGGAAAGCACAATGTTGCAGACGAGTCTGTGCGAATGACTGAAAGCAAATAAACCTCCCCCACCCCCACCCCCAAAAAACTGACGCAAGCGCAGTAGTGTTTATCCAGAATCGAGCAACACTTGCATATAAAATACATTTACCGATTAAAATTTAGGCTGAGACTGTTGCTTACGTAAACAAAGTAAAGAGCGGGGTGGGGGTGGGTACCAATGGATCAATTGTATCTGCAGTACAGTATATTATAAACTGGTGTGGACCAATTGCATATTCAGTACATCATATTTGAAATTCACAAGACCAATTGTATATGTAGTACAATATATTAGATATTTACATGGACCAATCGTATGTACATTATATTATATTAGAAATTCGTGTGGAGCAATTGTATATACAGTACAACATATCAGAAAATATTTGGACTAATCGTGTATACAGGACAAAGTAAGTATATTAGAAATTCACATGGAGAAAACTACATCTGTGAAATATTGTATTCATGTACGCTTTGTATGCAGGTGAGAGCAAACAAATTAAATTTTCCGGTGATTGTCAGCTTGTACCACGTATACTTAAGGCTATCTTTTTCTTGCAGACTTAAAACCAATCCACCCGATCCCATAAAATTCGTAGTAGACTTACAAATTTTAGCGATAAATATCCACAGGAAAAATATTAGAACGTATTGAATATCACCTCCACATTTTTGTATAACAACCCATTCTTACACACAAGACACTAGTGACTATTACAATAAAACCAATATAACCGAGAATGTAACTATCGTTGCCTTGGCTGTATACTAACCGCCCACCCCAATATACGTGTAACAGATGACGAAAGCATATAAGCGAAGAAGTGCGATACAGCCACCCCAGCCTTTCTCAAGCAATCATCAGAACCATGTTTTCAAGACGAATGACTTCCTTTTTAATGACTAACCTAATTTTCAAACCAATATTGTAAATACTGGCACCAAACTAGAGTCATCGTATGACACAATTTTCGTAAAGAAACGTTAGCATAAGCTTCTCGAATCAGCAACCTTAAACTTGTTAGACGGTGAAGACTTAAAGACAACAATGATGGCAAATGGAAAGAAAAAAAAATAACTATCTCTAAAAATACAAAACAAAGAATGCGAAAAATTGCATCTCTACCGTATGTACTTACCACCCAGATGCCCCATATATGTGTCAGTATCTTATGAAGCAGAGGTTAATTATTGTCCCCTCTTTGCATCTAAAATAAGAATTTCAAAAAGCAACCGTGAGAACATATGGTTGACCATAAAATCATAAAGTACGCGAAAGTGCTGACATCATGGCTTCATTGGCCTCACACACTATAAGGTCGGTCCTGCTAAGGCCTGGTCACAATGCTTTGTTACTTTCCCTTTTTCCTTGCGTGAGATGTGGGATTACTGCTATGTTGATGATGTTAAAATCCTGAAGGAGCTTCCTCTTGTTCTTTTCAACCACTTTCTCTTCCTCGTGACCCTATAACTGTCTTCTTGTGCGTTCGGTTTAATTTTTTCTAAAGTGGTGATAGTTCAGCTGGAGTAGCAATTATGCTGCCATTGCTAGGTGTTTCCACATTATTATTATTATTATTATTATTATTATTATTATTATTATTATTATTATTATGTGGGTATGAGAGAAAGTTTGCAAGTAGCTTATCGTGGGTCGGTGGTTCTTTCCGGGGTTTTCTCGGGTTCTTCCTCCACCATTTATACTGTCCGCCATCTTTAGCCTATCTGGTGCTGAACAATAGCTTTAAACCAAACAACAACAACAACAACAGTTCTTCTGCTTCTTCTTTTTCTTCTTCTTCTTCTTCTTCTTCTTCTTCTTATTATTATTATTATTATTTCTTTCTATTACGTGTTTGTGTTTTGCAAATAGCTTACTTTTTTTTTCGCCAACCCGAATTCATGCTGTGAAAGTTAGCGGCGACAAAGCGTACCTCTTGAGATGGCGCCATTGGTGATCCGGATGTTAAACTAATGAACTAGCAAAGTTGACACTTCCAAGTAAAACTGCGCCCCGTTGTTCTAGATTAGAAAACATTGCGCTCCGTTGTTCTAAATTAGAACACATTGCGCTCCATTGATCTAGAATAGAACACATTGCGCTACGTTGATCTAGAATAGAACACATTGCGCTCCGTTGTTCTAAATTAGAACACATTGTGCTCCGTTGATCTAGAATAGAACACATTGTGCTCCGTTGTTCTAAATTATAACATATTGCGCTCCGTTGATCTAGATTATAACACATTGCGCTCCGTTGTTCGAAATTAGAACACATTGCGCTCCGTTGATCTAGAAAAGAACTCATTGCCCCCGTTGATCTAGATTAGAGCACATTTCAGCTGAACTTATCTCTTTAATGTAAATACTTAGTAACTGCTACATATCTTTGAAAAAGAAGTTGATTTTGTCTAAGCAGTTGTTTTCCCTCTTTTTTCTACCGTGTCTAATTTTCCATCAAAGTTCAGAGCTCTTCAACATCGACAAACTGTTCTCTTAGTTTGTGTATTCTTTGTGTGTAGTTGCTTATGACTTCTGATATATCCCGAAGAAGATCGTTTTGTATTGCAGTGTTGCTTCATCTATCTATCTATCTACCTATCTATATATTTTTCTATTTTTCTATCTATCTATCTATCTACCTACCTACCTACCTATCTATCCATCTAGTTTTCTATCTATCTACCTACCTACCTATCTATCTACCTACCTACCTACCTACCTATCTATCTATCTATCTATCTATCTATCTATATATCTATCTATCTATCTATCTATCTATCTATCTATCTATTTTTCTATCTATCTATCTATCTATCTATCTATCTTTTCATCTATCTATCAGTTGTCTGTCACACAAGCCTTTCTCTTGACACGACTGCTTGAGATAATCGCTGGTATTCAAAATCAGCACGTCGGAAATAATCGTCTCTCACACTAACCACGGAGGTGAATCAGTACCTTAATGACGGACAGTCACGTAATACGAATATGGTGGAGCCCATGGATACAAAAATAGAAAGGTCTATAAATATAAGTTTGGCTGATCAAGAATGGTTGGTAAAGAAAGCGAAATTTTGGCGAAAAAAAAGTTTATCCTAATTGTAACTGAAAAAACCCAAAAGTTTTAATGATGAATTTCAATCTTTTTACCGACCTGTGCTTGGAAAATTGAGTACTGCAATTAGTACCAGGCTGTTTGGTGCGGAATTAAAAACGCATGTTTCGATGGAATTTCAATCCTTTCACCGACCTGTGTTTGGAAAATTGAGTACTGCAATTAGTACCAGGCTCTTTGGTGCGGAATTAAAAATGCATGTTTCAAACATGTGAAGATTCAGAAAATGTCTCCACAGATAATCTTGCATCAATGATATATCTATACTAATAACTATTTTTTTTAAAAAAAATCAAGAGTATTCAGAAATTAGGTTATAAAGTTTTTAATATCACGGTGTTGCAATGGGAACTAGTTTAGTGTCGTATGCACTACAGTGCTATCGTGCTCCCAGCATATACCTGAACTAGTCTTCTCTGTTCACCTTCTGTATAAACACTAAGTCCTTCTCCAGGTATGCAGCTCATGTTTCCTGTTAGTTTGCTCTTTTTCCTAGTCCTTACCTTTTCGTTATTGTTACGCTTTGTGCCAAAATGTAAAACTATGTTGTTTTACTCGTCTGAATGACTCTATGTGTGTGGGTGTTCGTATATATTTTTCATAGATGCGTGCGAAAGGCATTATTCAGGCCGCAAAGATGTGAACACATTTTTCAGGCGTTATTTTAAAACTATTATTTCATACACACTGTCTGTCTGTCTGTCTGTCTCTGTCTCTCTCTCTCTCTCTCTCTCTCTCTATATATATATATATATATATATTTCAGCCGATTTTACCAGCCTGATAAAATGCACACGTTACCAATGTACTTTTGATTCTTCTCTTACTTCTATTACACATGATTGTGCAGTTCGCAGTCATTGTTCATTAAAAAGCTGTAATTTTGCAAGCAGATGTGCATTTCTAGTTTTTTCTGTAAAAGCCATGCACAAGCGTTACATTAGAGTGTGTCACGTGCAGTGTCTCTAGATTGTTATTTCTCGGCGTAAACATATTCTGTTGGTATATAAAGCGACTATACATTAGGTGGTATTTCTTGCAGTGTCCATAGGTTATTTACTTTATATACAGTCTGTACAAGTATATACACCGGCCGTACATTAGTTTGTATCTCATGCAGTGTCTCTAGGTTGTTAACCACCGGTATATATAGTCTCCATAGATGTATATACCAGCTGTATGTTGGTGTGCATTTTCAACCGTATAAAGATATGTTCTTATTGTACTTTTCATGCGTTACAACTGAATATAGTCCATTTTCATCTTTTCACTTGGTGTTTAGGTTTCATTCACTGGTGTACATTTTCGGGAGGGGTCCGGTGTCTGAGTGGTCCAAACCGATCGCCTTTGCAGATCACTCTATCCGCATGGTCTCCAGGCAAAGCTAGATAAACGCGGGCATACGAGAAAGCTTGACAATAGCTTTCCGTGGGATGGTGATTCTTTGCAAAGTTTTCCTTAACCATGTATAGCCAAAACCGATCATGTGCTGAAAAAAGGCGTCAAACCGCAGAATCCACTACTCCCAATACATTTTGATCGTTTTGATTTGTACGTGATATAGAACAAACGTACAGAAACTAATAGTTCACGTGTGATTAGTAAATAATTGACGTGAAAAACAATGCATGTATTCAATGACGTCCTTTTGCAAAGTTTTCTTAGAAGATTGAGTCATCACTGTAGATATTGTGCATTACTAAAGTGCACATTGTCTTCGGTGGTGTTGAATATATAGACAGGGGCGTGGCGTGATACTTTCTTACTGTGTAATCTAGAACATCCCAGATTTCTAAGAACCAGCCCTAAAATACTTAGCGATTTTACCTTTCATAAGGGACTGGTCATTTAATTTTCTGTGGCGGTTAGTGCAGTTGAGGTGGACTAGGATTTATATTCCAACCAGGAAATTTTTCAACAAACACAAGGAAATAATTAGTTATTTTTTTATTCTTCTTCAAATCAGATCAGTCCGATTACTTTCAATTTATTTGGGGTACATGAAACTTATTTTTTTTTTTTAAAAAACAACAAGATCTCGGGTTCTTTCTCTGCGCAATCACCGCTGAATATAAAATGCCAATCATAAAGCTTACATTAGGACCCACTGTAGTCAATAAAAAACTAATGATGCATTCATTGAAAAGCGAATGTTTCTTCATTACAATATAGTTCAGGCTCATGAAGATAAAGTTATATTCTTCTGGTCGGCTCTTACAAATTCAAAAGCTGACCTTTGATTAAGGTTGGGAGACGGTAAAGAAAGAGGGTATGCTTTTTTTATTATCCGTTGTGTCCCATGATTGGTTTTCCATCTCCCGTCATTCATAACGAATTTCTTTTCTTTCTTAAATTTTCGGTTCGCACATTTTCAAAGAAAGACGTGTGGTGCCTCTAGTCATAAAGTAGTAGTAGTAGTAGTTGTTGTTGTAGGGTTTAACGCCATTTTTCAGCACATAGGCTATACATGGCGGCCAGTATTAATGGTGGAGGAAGAATCCGGGAATTCCCCTGAAAGAAACGCCGACCATCGAGAGGCTACTTGCAAGCTTTCTCACATACCCACATTAGCCGAATCCGAGAATCGAACCCACGTAGACAGGTGAGATGGCAATGATCCGTAACGGAGAGCGCTTTAGACCACTCGGCCACTCGGAGCTCCCGTCATAAAAATAAAATATAATAATATCATACTAACAAAGGAGTGAGAGGGATGGATTTAGTTCACGCATTATTCAAGTATATTGTGCATACTTCAAATCCTTTACGCATACTACAAGTCCTTTGTGCATTCTTCAAGTCTATTGTGCATACTTGCAGTCCAAAATGCTGTCTACTGCAAAACTGCATGCTGAACATTGTTTCCACGATTGTTGTCGCTTTTTACATATAATGTACAATTTGTGCAATTTATTATACATAAGATAATTCAAATTCAAATATTAATGTGTATTTATCCTTTTGCATGTAGATATTTCTATGTGTGTATCCTTTTGCATGTATATATTTCTATGTGTGTATCCTTTTGCATGTATATATTTCTATGTGTGTATCATTTTGTATATATATATATATATATATATATATATGTGTGTGTGTGTGTGTGTGTGTGTGTATCCTTTTGTATGTAGATCTTTATATGTGTGTCCTTTCGTATGTACCTTTGTATATACATATTTCTATGTGTGTATCCTTTTGCATATACATATTTCTATGTGTGTTTCCTTTTGTACGTACATATTTTTATGTGTGTATCCTTTTGTATATACACATTTCTATGTGAGTATCCTTTTGTATAAACATATTTCTATGTGTGTATCCTTTTGCATGTAGATATTTCTATGTGTGTATCTTTTGTATGTACATCTTTCTATGTGTGTCCTTTTATATGTACCATTGTATATACATATTTATATGTGTGTATCCTTTTGTATATACATATTTCTATATGTGTATCCCTTTGTGTGTACATATTTCTTCGTGTATATCCTTTTGTACATACATATTTCTATTTGTGTATCCTTTTGTACATACATATTTCTATATGTGTATGCGTTTATACAAGAGCTTGATTAGATGAAGATTAGTATCGCTATAAGTGCAAATTGCCGTACATGGGGAATAAGCATGTTGAAATGCTAACTCTGTGACTGTCTGTCTGTCTCTCTCCCTGTCTCTGTCTGTCTGTCTCTCTGTGTGTGTATGTATATATATATATATATATATATATATATATATATATATATATATATATATATATATATATAATGCCAAGTAATTATTTATAAATATTTTTTGTTAATGTCGCAAAAAAATTATGATGGAAAAATATAATCTTGTTAAGAAGTCCTTATTTCAAGGGCGTTCAGCTTGTTTCAAGCGCGTTCATCTTATTTCAAGGGCGTTCAGCTTATTTCAAGGGCGTTCAGCATTACTATTATCTTTGCTTGATCCGGATTCTCCTGGTTTTTATACAGAATAACTGCAAGTTGTTGAGCTAATTAGATGTCATGTACCCAACGAATGATACACATGAAAATGTTGACCTCTATTACGGGCCAAACATATATGATCACCCTCTATTGTGCCCAAGCACGTCTTGATGACATCATAAGAGTACACTGCTGGCGTTTCATGCACGTATTGGTAACGACTTATAATTGATCACTCCTAGCTCTGAAACCAATTTTAGCCTATCTACATATTCATCTTGTTATCACAGTTCATAAATATCGGAGTCTCAGAAAGCATGCTGATTTGCAGAGAAAGACAGATGGATAGATGCAAGATAAGTGTGTGTATCAATCAATGTTTAGTCGCATAACTCACCGGCTAAGTCATCTACTTTACGGCTAATGTACATACTCGCTTTGAATCATACATATATACATATAGATAAACATACTGACAGATGAATAAAGAAATAATCACATAGGTCGTTAGACAGACTGAACGACAGATAGACAGACATGTTAATAACTAGTAAAAAATATATTTATAGAAGCAAAAAAAGTTTCAAAGTGAATTATCTGGTGAATTTAGTCTAAATTAATAATTCTTATACTTGCCATATACTTCACTGTGACCATATGCCTGCTGCATCTGACGTCAACCATGACATACTGAACAGTTGTGTCGCTGAGTTCAGTATTAGATACTATTACCAAATCGGTGACTCGGCGTGCATGTACTTTGACGTCTTAAACGAGGTCACTCAAACAATCTTGCTTTATTTACCAGAATGACTGTATTTTGTCGATGGTTTACAATTTATTCTGCTGAAATAGCATGAAATGCGCATAAACAGCTTTCCTCAGCAATACATTGTTGGGTCCAACTGTTTGTGGAGACCGCATATATCAGGCTACTTAAGAATATTACATTAAAAACCTATCAGTATTAAACATATCTTGAATTTTGCTTAGATTTATTATAGCAAGTTACATAAATCACCTTGAAAAGTCTTATTAGAAGACCTGTGTTATTTTAAATGTATAGAACAGTACCAAGTGACTTCGCGCGTTCAGACGGTCAGTAGTCTTTAATTGATGTTCTGACAGTACTCAATCTCAGTTTATAATTGTTGGTCATAGAGCCTGCTTCGTATTTGTGATTCACAGTCTCAGATAGTGCCGTTATCCTCTTGTGTATTTCCTTTGAACATGGCTATTTTTGGGATGCCAGTAGATTCTTCTAGGTTTAAGTTTATTTCAGGTCACCTGTAGCTTCCTTCTTGATCACCTGTAGCTTACTTCTTGATCACCTGTAGCTTACTTTTTGATCACCTGTAGCTTACTTCTTGATCACCTGTAGCTTCCTTCTTGATCACTGTAGCTTACTTCTTGATCACCTGTGGCTTCCTTCTTGATCACTGTAGCTTACTTCTTGATCACCTGTGGTTTCCTTCTTGATCACCTTGGAACTTACTTTCTGATCACCTGTAGCTTACTTCTTGATCACCTGTGGCTTCCTTCTTGATCACCTGTGGCTTCCTTCTTGATCACTATAGCTTACTTCTTGATCACTGTAGCTTACTTCTTGATCACTGTAGCTTCCTTCTTGATCACTGTAGCTTACTTCTTGATCACTGTAGCTTCCTCCTTGATCACCTGTAGCTTCCTTCTTGATCACTGTAGCTTACTTCTTGATAACCTGTAGCTTACTTCTTGATCACCTGTAGCTTACTGTAGCTTACTTCTTGATCACCTGTAGCTTCCTTCTTGATCACCTGTATCTTACTTCCACAGATCATGTGTGTTCAATGTGCTGACGCAAGCATTACCTTTTTATTTTTTATAAACCACTGAAAATATCTAGCAACGGCATCTTAATTACACCATTAAGATTACTGGCTGACTGCATCTCTAATTTTGTGAATATAGTTCGCACATCCATTAATGCATAATTAAATTGCTAAGTCATAATTTACTACTCTCATTATGACATGGATTTCTCTCAGCAACAATTTGCTGAGATAAACGCAAATGAAGACAGCAAAATATATTCCGTTTAATGTCAGCGATTGTGTTTGGCAATATTAGATGATAGATCGAGATGAAAGAAAATATTTTGCATTTTTGTCACCTATTTCTTTAATCGAAGATTTGATAAGCGATAAACTAGACTGTGGAAATGGTTAAGAGATATGTGGTATATTCTGTTAACATATCATAACAGGCTTTGCCTAGATGAGTCACGAACATTTCAGAATCTTTCAAAGGATTCGCACCCTGATAATCAGTCTGGGATGATTGTCTTATCTCCATGCAAAATGTTGCTCTTTACTAAATTTTTCAAATAATTTTATCCGAAAAATACAAAACCATTGAGACAATTATGTATGAAGGTAATCTATAAGCCCCTGCTTTGTTTAACACGTATACTGCATCAGTTATGAATCCACGTTTTATTGTTGGATGAGTGAAATAGGGTATCGGTCCATGCCTCTTTCACAGAGTCAACGATGAGATAAGTTCAGTTAAATACCCTTAAGGTTACCACAGACAGCATCTATGCCCTGGTTCAGGCAACCGTACGTAATGAGGTAATACCTAAATGGGCTGATCTTCAGATTGTATAATAGGTTCATTATCAATAGTCCAATGGCTCCGTGATTTCAAATTAATTTGCTAAGATTCAATGAAGACTACAACTTTGGCTTTATCAACATTATACGTGAATCTTCATGAGAAATTTGCATCATGTTATCCAAACCAGTGTTGAAAAGGAGCTAAGTAACAAATTATCATCAAATGTAGGGGAACTACATTTAACTGAAGCTAAAACAGAATCATCGACCAAACGCGACTGGGCTTGCAAGAGTTTATAAATATAACAAGAAAAAAAAAGAAAAAGAAAAAAGGAGATAATACGCTTCTTTGACTAATCCCATGGTACAAAGGGAGAACATTGATATTCCTCATCGGTATGTCACGCAGCCCTCTAGCTCTAGATACATTCTAATGAACATTTTAATAGTTTTCACTTCAAATCCAAATTAATCCAACATAATTTAATAACCATTACGCCAACACAATTTAATGCTTTTGAAATTTACAAAAATAAAACATACAGTTTGCTGCCATTTTATTTCATGGCAAAGCGGAAATTCAAATTTCATTTCTGGGAATATACTCATCACCTAATTAAGAAAATGTATTTGATTATAGCGTTTTATTTCTCATGTGCTTGCAGGTCAGTTATGTTTGTTCGCTACTGGTCACCTCCTTTTTAATAAATATTTGTATCGCTTGATAGTGTAACGCGTGATTGTATGTATACTTTTTTAAACTGCGTTTCTTTTGCTATCTTGCTATCGTCGTTAATGTTATTTGTTTCAATTCTATTTTCATTAACTGTAATATGTAAATCCTTTCCCTGCGACATTGCGGTATATATTATTATGTTTCAAGTGAATAAATTAACAGTTTCATTCCCCTGAATGTTATTTCGTAACATAACTAGCTGTGAGCTGTGATCACACCTTACCCCATCCAACATGTTAACAAATATGCATAATTTCTACATATAAACACAACAATTTCTTCAAAATATACTTGAAAACAATTTATATCATCTATATGAAAACTGTTGGACTCATAAGAATCTAGTATTGTGTCATTATTTATGATGTCTAAAGATATTTAATTTCATTATTGTGTGTTTGCTCCGCCGTTTCATTTCTCAAGGACTTGTATATTTTTATGCAAGGGCTAGTACCTTTTTATGCAAAGAGTTTATAAATATAAATCTTTTTAATATATCTTTTTAATTTGTGAAGCATTGCTCTCGAACATTCCTGGTCGCGTAATATTTTTTACGATTTTCAAAACACCGTTAAGCCTGCCTGTTCGGGTAATCTTTTAACGGCTTTTAAAATTCTCCCAAGTCTCTCTGGTCTAGTAAATTTCAGAGAATGCATTATAAGAGTTATGGAATTATAATTTCTCAATATCTTCGTTTATTTATTTATTATATGTGGGTCATGCCCACGTGAGACATGATGTGCGTATCATGTTTCATCATCGTGCAGAATACCATATGTACATTACTATTTGCTTTGCAATGGTCTCTTGTCTGCCTATATTGTTCACTCTTATTCTTTCTTTCTATCCCTAAATTTTTCCCTCTCTTTTTCTGCCCCGACCCCAACTTTTGTCTGTCTGTCTCTTCACATACATACATACATACATACATACATACATACATACATACATACATACATACATACACGCATACATGCATGCATGCATACATACATACATACATACATACATACATACATACATGCATGCATGTATGCATGCATGCATACATACATACATACATACATACATACATACATACATACATACATACATACATACATACATACACGCATGCATGCATGCATACATACATACATACATACATACATACATACATACATACATACACGCATACATGCATGCATGCATACATACATACATACATACATACATACATACATGCATACATGCATGCAAGCATGCATGCATACATACATTAGTTGTTTATGTTACATCCAGTTTTTATTTACCTAGATTATCCGTAAACAAACTAAATGGAGCTAATTGATATGTTTACTCCCTGTAGAAAATTATATCGACAATCTAAATTCAATTGTCATTCTGACTCTGTTCATACTCTTGTCATGTACACTATTGACCTTTGACCTTCGAGACATAAAGCTATTTACTCTCACGACATTGTTTGGTATAGGATTGGCGCCAATCGTGATTCATGTGGACACCAATATCCCGTATCATGTGTTTTCTCTAATATTATTTAAAGTTGTTCATTTTTTTAAAATAACACTTGCTGAAAGTGAGAAAGGTACATTTTTTTATATATCAAAATACGATATATCCAAAATTCCTTGCAGTTGATCTAACTTTTATCCCTATTTTTTATTTAACCGAAATTATTTATTGTATTTCAGAGCAAAAATGCAACATTATACAGCATGCACAGTTCAGGTATTCTTGTTATTTCTTCTGATGCTGCGATGAAACCGTACGATCATCATCGTTGTTATCGTCGTTTTTGTCGTCGCAAATCAACTGCGTTCCTCAGAACTGAGCATAATTTAGTCTGACACACTGCGGTTTACACAAAATCCTGACAAATATTCAGTTAAGTTTTGTACATAGCTATATAGAAGGATTTTGCTCCTATTACCTATAAGTAATCTACATTTGGAACAAAAATGGAGAAATAATATTTTTTATTTCTACATATTGAATATTATACCATTAAAATGAAAAATCTCACAGTAATCATGAATCTATAATTAGAAGGAGGTCCTACTGTATATATTCAGATTAGGTCACAAGTTAAAATGCTAGTTTATTTTAATAGGACGAGCTTTAAATATTTCAATTTTTGTACAGTGGGCAATGAATTTTTGTGATTTATCGTTGATTTTTTAAAAAAGTTTGAGATCAATAGATGTTAGACTTTGAATAACTCTCTTAGAATTAAAGCATTCTCATTACTTATTTAAATATTATGCCATCATGGGTAAACAATAACCAACACTGCAAACATGAAAGCCAAACAATTAATTGAATTTTTTGTAATCAAGTTTATCCGACTGCAATTTTTCGTTTTTACGTGAAATTACCGCTCTTGTATGAAATCGAATCCTGTGCAGGTCATATGCAGTTCAGTTATATTGATGTAGTCTTTATGTTTTGTTGTAGACAAATGTTTATCTTAATAGCCTTTTTGTACAATTATCTCGGCCTGTAACCCTCCACCGAGGAAATAGTGCACATTTGCATAAAACATGTTGATGAACGTGTGTCTGTGCGAATTCATAAGACCACGTACTAAGAAAAAGGAAATACCCTTAATTCGGCTTAAATATACAACTGTTAATACAACACGTTACATTCATATTTTACATGTACTGGTTTCAGGGTGGTTGCTAAAAGGTTAATGAACTCACTTTTCTCAGTTTCCTTGTTCATCAATTTGTAATATTTTAAATATGTAAATCGGGTAATTCCTATGCATTGCTATAAAAAAAATTCAGAATAAATGCTTAAAAGTTTTTAACATGATATATTTTTTAATTAACACATTGAAATAATGCCGTGCATGGACATCACAGTGCCATTCTATTTAATCACTAATCAAAATAATATTAATTTGCAGCATATAGCCTTTTCAAGTAAACCTTAAAATTATAAATGTGACAACTTGATCATTCTGTGCCAATATTGACGCTATGATAGGAATACACAGTAATACACGAAGTAATATGATTTATGGTGCAAAGGAAGAGAATAATTTAGACAATGAGAGTTACAATAAGTGAGATATGGACTTATTTTTGTCTTTTATTTCCCAAATGTGAATAAGTTCTCCATTTCTCTCTCCCCGCTTTCGTCGGGTGTGGAAAACACATCACACCAGCTTCTGTCTCGGATTCAGGCTATTAGGAAATGATTGTGAATAATAATTACAATACTTAAACCATAATACGGTCATTATCAAAATCGGACTTGTCCATGAACAGATCAACGGAGTAATTATGATTACAATACTTAAACCATAATACGGTCATTATCAACATCGGACTTGTCCATGAACAGATCAACGGAGTAATTATGATTACAATACTTAAACCATAATACGGTCATTATCAACATCGGACTTGTCCATGAACAGATCAACGGAGTAATTATGATTACAATACTTAAACCATAATACGCTCATTATCAACATCGGACTTGTCCATGAACAGATCAACGGAGTAATTATGATTACAATACTTAAACTATAATATAGTAATCGTCAAAATCGGACTTGTCCATGAACAGATCAACGGAGTAATTATGATTACAATACTTAAACTATAATATAGTAATCGTCAAAATCGGACTTGTCCATGAACAGATCAACGGAGTAATTATGATTACAATACTTAAACTATAATATAGTAATCGTCAAAATCGGACTTGTCCATGAACAGATCAACGGAGTAATTATGATTACAATACTTAAACTATAATATAGTAATCGTCAAAATCGGACTTGTCCATGAACAGATCAACGGAGTAATTATGATTACAATACTTAAACTATAATATAGTAATCGTCAAAATCGGACTTGTCCATGAACAGATCAACGCAATAATTATGATTACAATACTTAAACCATAATATGGTAATCGTCAAAATCGGACTTGTCCATGAACAGATCACTTGAATCATCGTGATTACTCTTTCTAATCATCATATATTTATTATCAACATCTGACTTGTGGATGAACAGATGACCGAAGTAACACACCCAAACTGTTTTAATATTATTATCAACAAAGGATCACCGAAGTCATCATTATTACAATACTATAACCAGAACATGGTCAACATCAACACCAGACTTGTGGATGAGCAGATGACAGAAGGAACATACCTACACTGTTATAATGTTGTTATCAACAAAGGATCACCGAAGTCATCATTATTACAATACTATAACCATAACATGGTCGTCATCAACATCAGACTTGAGGATGAACAGATAACCGAAGTCGGGATAACAACCCTTAAAGCACAATACAGTCATCATCAACATCTGACTTGTGGATGAACAGATGACCGAAGTAACACACCTAAACTGTTATAATGTTGTTATTATCAACAAAGGATCACCGAAGTCATCATTATTACAATACTATAACCATAACATGGTCGTCATCAACATAGGACATGTCGATGAGCAGATCAACGGAATCAACATAAATACAACTAATCCTTTGCACATTTTATTCCTTATCATAAATGGTTTATTTGTATCAATGTACCATTCACAAATAGGAGAGGACAAGGAAATAAATATTAAGGTTAATTAAAAATTCTGCAAATATAAGAACTCAAATAGGAAACGATATATTGGGAGCACTATCCATATCACATTTTTTGTTGCTTTTTGGTACTGGCTCTTCGTTAAGTCATTTACAAATTGAAGTCATTGGGTATCGTCTAAGTTATATACATAATGGAGTCATCGCAAAACCCAACTACAATTCAAAGTGTAGCAACAGAAAAATGCAAATATACAAGTGAAGAAACTTGTAAATGTATCTGCAATATGTCAGAGTTAAAATCTTTTCAGAAATAGGGATGTAGTGCATTTTGTGTTGCATTTACCTTAATTTCGTTATGGTCTAGTAATTTTGTACTTTAGCAATGCGCTTTAGATCTTCTGAATTGAAAATGCTTCCCAAATGAGCAATTTCTACAACGTTGGTATCTTTTATTTCGTTTCTTCATGTCGACGGTACATTTTTTTCAGTACCACAATTATAGCATTTGATCATCTCCATTTATTGGATCAACACGATTTCAAATAAACAAAAGTATTAGCTGCACTCAAGGAGTCAAAATACTAACGAAACGTTGTTTAATTTCTCGAAATGTATACCGTGCAGTTTTTAAATTTTTATTATGGCCTAGTATAGAACGAGATTTTTAGTGGGAGTTTCTCAAATCGAATCACATGCACACCATCAAACATAAGTTCCATATTTCGTTACACGTTCACCATCAAGTATGAAGTCCCTATTTTGTCACACGCTCACCATCAAGTATGAAGTCCCTATTTTGTCACACGCTCACCATCAAGTATGAAGTCCCTATTTTGTCACAAGCTCACCATCAAGTATGAAGTCCCTATTTTGTCACACGCTCACCATCAAGTATGAAGTCCCTATTTTGTCACACGCTCACCATTAAACATGTATTTCCAATTTCGTCCCATGCTCATCATCAACCATGCAGGCTTTATTTCGTTTTGCTTGCTGACTTTCAGGTACCGAATGTGAAGACTTTTATCCGGTATTCAAGTACTATGGTTAAGGAATGAATGTCACTATGATGATTCCAGTAATCTGTTCATGGACATGTCCGATGTTACTGATGACCGTATTACGGTTTTAGTAACCGTGACGTATATTTATTTCCCAAATAGATTGAATTCGACACTGAAACTCGGGCGATGTGTTAGCTTATCACATAACAATGGGGAATAGAGAATGGAGAACTTATTGACACTTGGACAATAAAAGGTCACATAAAGACCTTATCTCCGTTATTATCACTTTCATTTTATTTTGTTCCGCTATAAATCATATTCCTCATTTATGTTATTGTGTATTATGAACATTATTATAGCGTCATTATTGACACCGAAATAAACCAAGGTTCACTTTTTAAATTCGGAGGTTAAATTGAAATAGTAATCTATTCCGTATTAATTTTATTTAGGTCAACGATTATAGCGAATAGCATCGTATTATCCTTGTACCATTTCGGTTTATAATTTTGCAGCTTTTAATGTTAATTTTATTTAGCTTTATTTAAGTGATTTATAGACATTCTTTGATTTACGCGTTTCAAAATAGTACAAATCGAGAAACGACGAAACCCAGAAAAGTAACTTCATTAGCCTTTTGGCAACCAGCCTGTAATCCGTGTATACAAACTCCAGACGTAGCGTGCTTTTATTAGAAATAATATATATAAGTGGTATTTAGGGTATTGCGTTTTCCTAAAAAGTGGTCTGGCGCATTCGCCAAAATTCGTACAAATAAACATGCTTTCTGCAACTATGCACAATTTCCTGGTGAAAGGTTACAAGTCGAGATAATTGTACAAGCAGGGTATAACGATAATCCTTCTAAAAACCACAAAAACAAAGACAACAGCCAGCTAATTGACCTACATATTGCCTGTTATAGTTTCAAAACTGATGATGATCGGGATAATTAACTGTTCAAGATCAATTTTGTAATAAAAATTCATTGATTTCATTCCATGCAGATCATCTGCAAGATTTATAAGTTCTGGTCTGAATGGTATATTTTCTGATTATAAATTCTGCGTCAATGTTGCTTTTAAAATTCATGGTTATTTAAACGACCTAGAGTTTTCAACAATGTGATATCTTACACGCTCCTCATTCCTGATTACTCTTCCAAAGGGAGGTAACCCACTGCGAAGTGTAATTGTGATGCTTTTAGCATTCAACTATACATCCTCTGTTTTGAGTCTTTTATTTCCTGACGTATAAGATTTGCATAAACTTTATTTGGTAAGATTCGGTTATATATTTAAATTTGTGGCAGTTGGGACATTTATTTGTATCCATTGTTTTTTCTCTCCAATTTCCAGTAATATTGAATAGTTCTACTTTTTTCCACATTTATTTCAGCATAAGGACATGTATTTAACCCTTTAACATCTTGAAATTGTGTCAGAAGCAATTAAATGAAAGTTGAACCAAGTAAATATTAAAACGAAAAAGAATATAGACAAATTAAGCCAAAGTCAGTGGGTGCCAGAGACACGCTAGACAGAGAAAATAAAAGTGAAAGATCCACATTGAGTTACACTTCGCTGGCAACTTGAAAAAAAAGTTCGCAAGAAAATGCGCAAGCAATTTTAATTTCCCTCGTACTTTTCTATTTTTGATTGTATGTTTTATGCAAATGTGTTTGATATGACTAGGATCCGTAATATAAATCGTGTATTCAATTTCATGGAAATATGTTGATGCTAGAGTTGTAATGCAATTTATCTTAGTAGTGTAGTGGGGCACTCTAGGGACAATGCGACTGACCATTAAAAACAGGGTCCCGGTACTCTGGGGAAAATGGGAAATTTATCACTGTGGGCCAGTCTAGGGACAATGGGAACTTAACATAGGGAATTTTAACATGGGTGGGTCAATAGCGGGACAAAAAGTATTGGGCCCGTCTAGGGACAATGGGAAAATACATTACAGGTAAGGTCCCTCACAGGACTGAAGATGGGTAACAATGTGGCAAGGGGCTGACCTCAATCGGGACCAAAGAGCAGGAGCGGGACCTAGAACGTTTTTGGCGGGACAGAGAAAGAGATAACTCATACAACATACAACATGCACAACTATACAACTGACTAGAACATTTTTAGGAAAGAAAGCAAAATCTTTTCGAGGAATATGAGTGGCCCTTAAAAGGGAATTTGGTTTTTTGTTAGCATCATTCCGTTAACATAGAAGGCAACGCATAGGTCTTCTTCTCTTTCTCAAACTTCTTCTGACTTCTGGACCGTAGATGAGAACCCTCTTTAAACAGCCTTGTCTCTCCAGATAAAATCTTCTTTTCCAAACGCTCGTATCAGTGATCCGGATGATTGTCAATGATGATCTGACATACATGGGTAAGTCCGTACGGAACAGCATTTTCGATACGAGAGTAGATGATTCTACATTTGTCCACATCTTGTGAAGAGAACAGGTGAAGGGAATGCAGTGAACTGTGGTTATTTATAGTTGAGGTGCGGATCGAAAGGGATTGAGTTTATTCACCAATCCAAACACGCGTTTCAAAATTCAGCCACACCACGGAGACGGTCTTCCAAACCGAAGAGAGCTGCCTGTGACGTCACATTCCTTATATAGATGCAAAAGCATCTGTGCGCAGTCAATTCATACGACACAGTTTTCAAACATGACGGAAACTAAGAAGACAATGAATTGTGGTGCACCGGCCATGGAGACGAGAAGCGATGGTATAGCAGCGGCTACCAAAGTCAACACAGGGCTACTTCCAGAAGAGGTTGATTTTAATTGGGATTTAGTCGATTTTCCTTCTTCTTCGCAATAATTTGTTCCGGTACCAGTACATTTGCCACCTTCTCCATCTTTACCACATGTCGAGCATTTTAAACAGAGACAGAAAGAAGAATAGGAGAAATTTTTAAAGCATAAAGAAGCAGAACAAGCTTTTCTCCTTCAACAACAGCAGCGAAAAGAAGAAGAGACATGAAGGAAACGACAAGAAGAAGAAGCAACAGAGAAGAAACAAGGTCTAGAAGAGAAGGAGAATATTGAAAGCCAAATGTAACGGTACTTTTAGACATTTTAGCAGAGTTAAGGAGTCTGAAATAAATGTATTAGACATCTTTCTTACGACCCAAGATAAAAAGAAATTCCCGAGCCAAACAAACCAGCCCTGTTACTACACCGCAGATACCACCCCAAATCATCATTGACAGGTGCCATTCTAGAAGTAGGCCTTGGTCGTGGCAAAGGCTTAAGGCAGTTAAAAATGATTACGTCCCGTTCCTGAGTTTATTTTTTTAAAAACAAATACTCAACGGTCCTTTTCAGTGTCACCCACTTCTCTCTAAAAGAGATAGTATTTCAATTGCCAAAATCAATTAAAACTCAAAAACCCTTCTTTACCCATGATGTACGTGTGTGAGTGCGTGAGTGTAGGTCCATATTCTCAAAGATCAAAACCAAAAGACACTTATGTTTTCTGTCTGGTCTATTCTGGTACAAATTTTACAGTCCAATTCACAATACAACACAACACTTTAAAAAGTTCATCGACTTCTTCTGTACCTTTGTTCACTCTCTCTGTTTTTTTAAATATAATTTCTTCACCGTCACATGTTTATCTTCCTCTTCGTCCTCACTTTCTCTTCGTCTTCTTTTCTTCTATTTTTTCTCTTTCTGCACGTATCTGAGTTCTTCCTTTGGAGATGGTACCGCTTCTTCCTGTTCAGAGCCCATCTCTTCCTCTTGCTTCTGTTGTTTCTTAGGGCATTCTGAAGACCAATGTCCTTTCTCTTGAGAATGATAACCGGTATCTTGATTTTTGTCACTTCTGACACCTGTTTTGCTCTTTTGACGGTCTGGACACTCGGTACTCCAATGCCCTTTCTTCTTGCAGATATAGCAAATATCTTGACATTTACCTCGAATAGAGGGGGAGCAGTCCGTAGGCTTGTCTGAAGAAAATTTTGTTATGACACCTCTCAAAGCTCTGATCAGAAGTTTGATCTGTGTGGGTTCTTCCATCGTCCTGCTCGGTTTGAGAGTGAAATGAATATTGGAAGGGAAGACACACCCTTTATATATACGCTGGTTCGACATGGATATAAAGTGACCCATGGCGTTTAAAATATAGTCATTTGACTTTTCACAGTCAAGATGAAACGATCGCATCATGTCATGGAGAAAGGAGAAGAAAGTAAGAGGTAGGAACATGATTGATCGCCTCGTACAGTATCTGAAGTCTTGGCACAAACTCATGCCAGTGATTTTGAAGATGACATGAATGAGCCAGAATCCTGACCCAGAGATTCTACACACAGCCAAAGTTCACCACCATTAGTAAACCCTGAAAAGTACTACGACATTCATTCGAGAGACGGAAAAATGCTCCTCTAGAAAATTTAGAACAACGGCTTACACTTACACGGTGAGGTTTAAAGATTTAAACGTACCGCTGGAGAAATCAGAGGCCTTCATCACTGAGATGTGGGATTCTTTGCTAACCACTCTGAAACGACCATGTGAAGCCAAAGAAGACGATCACTTGGGAATTTCCTTTTATCACGACAGTCCTCCGTTTGGATTGAGTTTAGCAGCCCAGCAGAATTGACACCTTCCAAAGTCATCGACAAGATTCAACACGTGCAACAATCCAACAACAAGTTTCACATCACCGATGGAAAAGTGACACTGTTCATGACCGACGTAACTCTTCCCCAAGGGACTTAATACAAAAATGTGTTATTGGTGGAGGACCTTCGTAGCACCAAAATCAGTCTCGTCCGAATTAACAACTATCAAGACAAAATGTCTTTAGCCAGAGCCATCGTGGTGGGACGAACGTAAGCCAACAAGAACGACACGGTTGAATGGAAATGAGCCTGGGAGAACATTCGAAAATCGAATCGAGCCAAACAACAAAGAGAAGCAGAACTCCTGTTACAGCAAGCGGGACTATCCAAAGACACACCCTGTGGTATTCCTGAAATGCAGAAAGTGCAAGATGTCCTAGCTCCACGTTACACCTTCAAAGTACACCCTCAAGAAGTGCGCGGACCTCTATTGTTTCGAGGCAAATATTTCAAAGACGGAAAATACATTCACGTCTATTATCGCGATGAACATTTCGATACCATTACCAGTATCACTGCATTCTTGGGATACAGTTAGTACTGTGTGCAATGTGACTATGGCTATAACAATCGAGAGCAACACAAACATTGTGGATCGAAATGCTCAGGATGTTTGGCCTCTCAACCCTGTCTGGACGAAGGAAAAGAACGAGTGCATTGCCCGGCTTGCCAGCGCACTTTTGTCAGCCCTACCTGTTACCAACAACATTTAAAGACGCAAGGTTCACAGCAGAAAAGTGCTTCTCAACTCCTGAGATGTACCCTATATGAGGACAAGGCATACGTACCAATAATGCCAAGACACACGTATGTTCAGGAAATTAACGATGTCACATTTGTCACTAAATCGTAGACTTGGAACACGAATGCTACATTAAAAAATACCATTCTAAACAAGAGGGGGAAGATGACCAGAAGAAAGGCAATTTCATCTTTTTCGATTTCGAATGCATTCACATTCCTGATTTCTTCGCGGCTCATCGAGCGTGCGAGAAGTGCATCCAAGAACATATCTTTAGTCATTGCCCTCATTGCAGCAAGATTCCTGGAGGACGCGAACAAATCTTTCGGGGACCGAACACGCTAGCCGATTTAGCCCAAAAGGATCTTAGACCCTATCGACGAAACGTGGAGCCAAGAGGACATTGAATGTTACGGAGATTGTCATCGCCATGCCACGGTGATGGCTCACAATTTCTCGGGATACCATGGACAGTTTCGTTTGAGATACTATCGGAACAAGGCACCGAACGTCCTAAAGTGACTTTGAACGGAGTCAAATCATTTCCATGCAAGTGGGACAAATGCGGTTTAAAGATTCCATGAGTTACTTGGCCATGCCTTTGAGTCGAATGCCTAAATTGTTTCGAATGACAGAAATGGTCAAAGGTTATTTCCGCACCTTTTCAATACCGAAGCCAATCAACATGCCGTTCTATCCCATTTGCCTGAGGCTCACAACTACGACTCTGACTACATGCGTATCGAACAACGAGAAGCTTTCTACGCTTGGTACCAGGCGCGCGCCTTGGATCCCATCGACTTTCAGGAAGAAATGTTAAAATATTGTCGTTCCTACGTGGACATTTTTACAGCGTTGCTGTGGAAAATTTCGAGAACTGCTCATGGAATACGGAGGAATAGATCCTTTGAAATCAGCATGCACCATTGCCAAAGCGTGTTCCTTAGTGTACCGCCAACCATTCACGCCCGAAAACACCCTGGCTGTCATTAGTCCTCAAACGACCAGCTTTGTCGAACGTCAATACTCGGTCAAAACCCTACTCTGACTACATTACTTGTGCGACAAGAAAGACAAATGGATCCATCATGCCCGCAACGGAGGAGGCAAAAAGACCATCGAAACATATTCATTTGATGGTTGGGACTTAGAAAACCCCACGATCGTATACGAGTTTAACGGTTGCTTATTTCATGGATGTCCCCTCTGCTACCCTGAACCTGACACTTAAAGTCAGTTTTTACAACGGATCAATGAACAAGACCACTTGTCAGGGGCGTTTGAAGTAAAAACTTAGTCAACCTATCACTGAAACCTAATCTGTCTCAGTGAGTAGTATTATAATGGGTATGTATGAGACCACACTTAATTATAACATTTCTCCCATAATTGAATCCGTGACAGGAACGAAGCTTCCACGTGGACGCACGCGTGTGTAAATAAATTTTAGTGCGGGAAAGATACGGTGAATCTAGAAGGGTTTCGGCCTGGGGAAAATAAAATTGGTCAATGGCTCTCAAACACCCATTATCACACAAATGTATCTTAAAACCTATTTTATCAGTTTTAGGAATTTAGTTAATAGTACATTTCAATTAGTGTATTCATACACTGAAACCTACAGGCTATGCTGTGAACTGATTCGTTGCTGGTGTGTCATCAATGAAGACTATCAAATCGATCTATTTTCTTAAATCGATTACATTTTTGGTAAAAATTACTGATGTTCAAGGTAAAGCCCCTAAACATCTTAAATGGCATGAAACTACACATTGTAAATCATCAATTTTTGGAAATCAGATAAGTACTTTACTCTTATCGATCTGCGAGGCCAGGTGTGACTGACGAATTATTTGTCATACCGTTGTTGAGGCAGAAATGCATTGTTACCAACATACAAACCTGGAGTAGCAAATAAATGGAGGTAACTTATGATTCTAGAAAATCATTAGGCATGACTTTGGTTAAGAATGGTTGATATATATTGTTCAAAACATACATGAATTTATTTGTATAAACTTAGAGACAATTGTTTTAATCTAGAGTAAATACAGGTATGACGTTACATGTACATTTGTATTTCTGGTCTTCAGTCTGAGTATCGTGTTGCTTATGCTTCTACGTTGCTTGAACTTCAACGTCTGTTATATTTACCAAAATTCTACAACCCTTTGAATATTAATTGATATATATATATATATATATATATATATATATATATATATATATATATATATATATATATATCTGGACAAATAAAAAGGCGTTTAGGTTAATTCACTATATAGATTTATAGTCTAAATATAGAAATGAACTTAAATATTATTGCATGATACAAATTATATGTAATCATCACCCTCTCCAGCTGTGTTTATTGAACTGTGTAGATGTTATCAGTGACAGTGACGAATGTCACTGAAGCAAAGCTATACCGTTTACACTCGCTTATAAGTCGAGTCAATCTGCAAGCAACAAAGATCAGAGTCTATGTTGTTTATTCCACCGATTACTACTCACAAACCTCACAGACCCATATAGGCCGGCACGTTATGCGATGATAGATCTGAGTCTGTGCATTTTGCAGTTGGACTCGTGTTACGAGCCGGATTGTTAAGCATAACTAAACTTTCACAAAACCACCAATCTTTTTAGCACTGGGCTCAGTATTATTCAATAATTCGTACAAATCTCAAACCTTGGCTCTTGTCGCAGTAAGATACATTCTCATTAAAAGATTGTTTGAATCCAAGGCTCGGCTAGCGTGGATACGTGGGAAAGCCTGCCAGTAGCTTCTCGTCGGTCGGTGGTTCTTCCCTGGGTTTTCCAGGGTTCTTCCTCCACCAGTTATACTGGCCACCATGTATAGCCTATCTTGTGCTGAAAAATGGCGTTAAACCCTAGAGCAACAACAACAATAACATTAAAAGATTTACCAAATTAATCTTCAAGTCTTTTCGTTAGGAATTTATATTTATATTCAATCTATTATTACGTCTTTATTCTTTTCTAGGTAGAACCATATATATATATATATATATATATATATATATATATATATATATATATATATATATATATATATATATATATATATATATATATATATATATATATATATATATATATATATATAATGTGCTTTGTATGTATGTAGTTAACATTGCTGTATTGCTGTTTCTCAAGTGTAATTAGCATAACACGTGGTGATACCTGTGGACCGCCAGCTAATATAATCGGTGTCAATGGCGTGATGATATACGAGGCGATTTACAGTGGCGCTGTAAAAATTTTATAACATGGTGTAAACACCAACATAAAATGCTTTGACTGTATATGATATGCTATACTAATGACCAGGCGTGGTTTACTGTTCGGCATCTACGCCAATTTATCTATTTCGTAATCACCAATCAGAGCAACATCAGGCCATGCTTGGGACGAATCCAGAACGAGGCTGAAGGTGTACAGTCACTGCCCGACAGTAGTGCGATGCAAAACTAAACAGTGTAATATTATACGTTGCTCTCATATACTTGAATATTAAACTTGAAGTAATCATTTATTATCATTTATTAGTTCACTGTGTCGCATCCGACCCCTTTTATTGCTGCTATTTTATCACATGTGTTTGTGAACAAACTTCTTGTTAAAATACCAAGTGTTTGCTCCCCTAACCCCCACCCCGCCTCTTATTTTGCTTATTTATGTGCATATGATTTATATGACAGTCAATCAAGAAGGATGTATTAACATCCGGGTACGTAAAAATAAAGTCGATGATTCAATGTATTCTTCTTGTCTTCATTTTCTCCTCCATTTTTTATTCCACACTAGTAGATATATAATCTTCCTGACGAAATTGATATTAACTCTGTTTCTCGAAGCAGAAGCTGTTGATTTATTTTTAACCCTATTCTCGTATCATTACTGTGATACGTTAAATAAATTATTTAAGTTAGTCTGAGGGCATAATTTATGTTGATTATCAAACATAAATTATAACATCTGAAACGTCAATACATGTATTTAATTTTGTTTTATTATATCAAACCTATGGGGCTTTAGCGATCGTTTGGATGTCATTTTCATACTCTGGAGAGTTGGTGACCTTGGGGAAGTGATCAAGAGCACCCTATATACCTTATTAGAATGTTTATATTTCGAACCATTTCATTTTTTAAATTTTAGTTCGATTTTAAAGTTTTTTAAAACTCAAACAAGGACCATGAATGTCCAGCAACAGGGACAACTAGACTGTTCTGCTATAATCATCCAACGTTGTATTTAGTCATATACACGAGGAATACGCCCCAAACCACGCTTCAGTCAGCGAGAAATTCGATAACCCTCGCTACCTTTTGCTATGGTCGATTGTGAAACACTCGCGTGTTAAATTTGCACAATCCTGATAACCGAACCAACGAACTTGCTAGGTGTGACCTTGAGATGTGCACATCAGCACACAAGGTTCATGCATGTATAATTGGACATTGACGTTGATTTAGGCATGTAGCTAATTATTGTATTCGATGAATTTTAGGAGAGAGCACTGAAAGGATCTGTCAGAGTTGTGACGTATATTTCCCCTGCCCCCCCCCCCCCATCGCGTTTCAAAAACGAAATAAAGTTATCTCAGTATTGCATATTAAACCGTAACAAACTGATTCGGTATATCATGCAACCGGTCCGTAATAGATATAAAACAGGATAATCACACACAAACAACAGGTAATATAAGTGTATATATGTATTAAATCAAAGTACACATCATAAAGTGTCGCTTCATGTGAAAGCAAAGTACAAAAGGTTCAAGGTACTATGATTAACGCCAGGCATAAGATTCCAAAAATGTACGATCTATTATTAGACCGTCTGTTCCGGCTAATGTTTTTCTCTGAGATCCCCCTATGTGTTTACGTGCTACAAAAAAAAAAAAAAAAGATGTCCATCTCGTACAGTTCTTAAACCGTTCTTTTCACATCATGGGTAAATTAGGTTAGATACATCCAAACTTTGGTGTCAACCTGTGTTTGTCGCAGGCCAGGCCCTAGGGCAAGGCGAATGAGGCAACCGCCTTGGGCCCCGCGCTTTTAGGAAATCAACTCCGCAATACATGTGTTTTGCTTGGGGCCTCGCTCATCGCTTGCTGCCTTGGGGCTCCTAGGGCCGGGCCTGCTCTGTCTGCAAATTAAGACAAGAATGTCAAAATCTAAGAACAGCATGTTTAAATGTTGATAGAAGCCTTATAGATACCAACTTTTCAGGATTTTAACCGCGTTTTGAAATATCTGTAATTTCATCGTGTTGAATTAACTCTACTGTGCCAGTTTTTGTAACAAGCAATGTTTCACTCTTGTTGCATTATCCTAAAGAACAAATGTATCTCTCCAACAGTGTTATCTATCGAAAGAAAGTAACACCCATATGAATATATTAATGTGTAACGTGATGCCCATGTAATACGTTCATTTTCATCAACGCGCTTTAACATCAGATATAAAATATAGGGATAACACTTTGATCCCTGCTAATTAAATGCAGCAAAAATTTAGTAAATCGTGTGTAATAGGTAACACGTGTTGGGTATGTACGATATTCTCAAACTCCGCTTGCATTGTTCGTATAGGGTAAAGGATAAAAAGTACCGTTTGCATAACGTGCGTTGTCCTTTATCTGTTCCATTTGAATAGTCCGTAGCTTTAATCTTTTAAGCAACAGCACAAAATTGGTTTAACCATACTAAAAGACAGAATCGTCTTCCCCATGCTATGCTACAAATTTGGTTTGACCATGATATGCTACAAATTTGGTTTAACCATGCTATGCTACACATTGTGGTTTAACCATGCCATTCTACAACATTGGTTTAAGCATTCTATGCACAACTTTGGTTTAAGAATGTTTTAATACAAAATTGATTTAACCATGCTAAGCTACATAATTGTATTACAATTGCTATGCTACAAAATTTGGTTTGTCCATGTTATGCTAATATGTTTGATGAAAGCACTGCATGCTACAACATTCGTTTAACCAAGCTTTGATACAAAACTGGCTTAACCATGTTATGCTACACATTTGATTTAAGTACTCTATGCTACAAAATAGCCGTAACCATAATATGCTACAAATTTGGTTCAACCATGCTATGCTGCAAATTTGGTGTAACAATGCATGCTATGCTATAAATTTGTTTTAACCATGTTATGCTACACATTTGGTTTAACCATCCTTTGCTGCAAATTTGATTCAACCACGCATGGTATAATAGCTAATTTGGTTTTAACCATGACAATTTGCAAATTTGGTGTAACCATGCATGCTATGCTACAAATTTGGTTTTAACCATGCTAATCATGCTAAAAAAATTGGTTTAACCACGCTACGAAGGCAAGGTACAATTAGAAAGAAAAGCAGGCTTACGAAAGCTTTTATAAAATCCACTGTCAATCAATGAGACAAAAGCTTCTGGGGGGTGTGTGTCTGAAGAAGAATCAGACGAATATAATATTTCTAGTGTTACAAACAGGCGAGGAGAAACTTGAAACGAGTGACGTCACAAGCAACATTCTGATTGATAACACCTCTTAATATTTAACACAAAATTAAAGGTTCTCGTAAACCGTGATCAATTCATGCAAACTTTACATTTTACATGCAGAAGAAAGAGGTTTGGCACAAAATAGCGATCACTGACCAATTAAAAAAAGTATACTGCAGTACGACACAAGTCTATGCACCCAAAGTATAATGACATAAAGAAAAATGAAGAGGAAGGTAGTTTTAAATATGGATGGACAAATCGGTAAAGCATATGACCACACAAGGAAGATGACCATTGTCCATACAATCTAATTTAGTAGTGTTGAAGGACTTTCTAGACATTTAATTGACGCGGAATTTTTTACATTTATTGGAGACGGTGATCTAGATTTAGCTGTGCAAAAATCCCTGGAAAAAAATGGTGCATTGTCTATGTATTAAATGGAGTGTATTTCGGTCGCTCGATAAGACTTTCAATTATACATTATACTAAAATAGAGCATAATTAATTAGCTCAGTTTCATGCAAGAAACTTACTGATTAATTTTGAAACGACAAGGAAATATGATTGTGAAATTTTGGGTGTAAAAGTATCAACATCATTATTAAAACAGTTTCGAGTAGATATTTTTCTTTCTTAAGAAGATCGTCGACTTTTTGACATTTTTGAATATCTGTTTGACCACTTTAACTCCAGAATATCAAATCGCTTTGATATTGATAAACATGTGTCTGGTACTAGTGGCTTGGTTGAAGTCATATACATCGATATTGCTAAACATATACTTAGTGCCAGTGGCCAGGTGGAAGTCATATCTATCGATATTGTTAAACATGTACCTAGTGCCAGTGGTCTGGTGGAAGTCATAAACATCGATATTGTTAAACATATACCTAGTGTCAGTGGCCTGGTGGAAGTCATATACATCGATATTGTTAAACATCTACCTAGTGTCAGTGGTCTGGTGGAAGTCATATCTATCGATATTGTTAAACATCTACCTAGTGTCAGTGGTCTGGTGGAAGTCATATACATCGATATTGCTAAACATATACTTAGTGCCAGTGGCCAGGTGGAAGTCATATATATCGATATTGTTAAACATGTACCTAGTGCCAGTGGTCTGGTGGAAGTCATAAACATCAATATTGTTAAACATATGCCTAGTGTCAGTGGCCTGGTGGAAGTCATATCTATCGATATTGTTAAACATATACCTAGTGTCAGTGACCTGGAGAAAGAGATACAGATCGATGTTGGTAAACATGTACCTAGTGCCGATGGCCTGGAGGAAGAGATATATCGACGTTGATAAACAGGTACATGGTGCCAGTGGCCTGGTGGAAGATATGTCAATCAAGGTTGATAAGCATTATTTCTGGTGCTATTGGCCCGGTGGAAGACATATCAATCGATATTGATAAGCATTGTTTCTGTGCTATTGGCCTCGTGGAAAATATATCAGTCGATGTTGATAAGCATTATTGTCAGTGCTATTGGACTGGTGGAAGTGTATCGATTGATTTTGATAAGCATTATAGTGCTTTGTCCTGGTGGAAGACACATCAATCGAGGTCGATAAGCATTATTTTTCGTGCTATTGGCCTGGTGGAATAAACGTGCAACATGGATACTGTCAGAAATACATTATATTTGAATAAATATCTCGATACACATGGTAAAAAGGTGCTTAATTTGCCGAAAGTTACAAATGCGATAGTTTATAACGAGCGAATGAATAGCAACGGAAATAGATTTTCGTCCTTAACAAACGTTCGATTCGGATTTATAGTGTCAGTGATTACAGCATTATATCGCCTTCACAATCTGTCCAAATAAGTGATATTTATGTTTTTGATTTTACTATTTTTAGAGAGTTCGCACATTTCAGCTTTATAATAATATCAACTATAACGCAAAAGATAGATACTTATGCAAAAAATCCATTGGATACGAATCTGGATCCTGATGTTATACAAAAATAAATTGGATAGCAATATTGATTCTGACATAAAACAAAAAAAATTACAGTACGGCTGCTGAGTTGTAATATTTCTGTAGTTTGCTTTAAGTTGATAGAATGAACATAAATTAAGCAGATAAACAAATAAATGATGTTTTATTTCACTATTCATTTAAGACAGGTGTGATAAAGACTTCGAAATATATTTAAAAAGGTCCAAAAAAGGGAAAATGTTAGCTTTGCATAACGAGGATTGTAAATAAAGTAAATCGAAATTTAAAAAGTCTAAGAGCAAATATAGGGAATCGGCTTAACCAGATAATCTGATATATTTAATTTTGTCCAAAGTTCATATATTTCTATTAGACGGAAAACAAAGTTTTCCTCCACTTCGGACAACAATTTACTTGATATATAGCAATCATGTTTGGTATAAATTACTGTACTCAATGTAAATATAAAATTTCTTCAGATGCTTCGAACAATCTGTGATAAAATCAAACGCTGTGTCAGATATTTTATATTTATATGTTGATTCTCAAAGTTGGTGTAAAGCAGGGTAAACAACTAACACCCTTGTTTTTTTTTTGGTGTTTTTATATATATATATATATATATATATATATATATATATATATATATATATATATATATATATATATATATATATATATACTGATTTGGCTATATTTTAAACAATGAAAATGCTAATACCGTTGAGCTTCTTTTATTATTTGCCGATTATACTGTATTGATTTCAAAGTCATTGGAAGGTTAGCAATGCTTCGTTGATTATTTTTAACAATAATTTTATGGCAAAGATGTAAATACTAATGAAACAAAAATTATTTTTAGGCATGGAATATCAATCTCCAAAATGTGTTGTTTTTTTATAATGGCGATTAACCTTTGTCATTGTAACTGAGTTTTCATATTTAGGTGTTATTTTCTTTGGGTTCAAATCGAAAATTTAATGTCGCAAAAAAATTAATTTAAAATCAAATAATGAAATAAAATTGGCAATTCACTCTTGAATTTAATAGATAATGTTAGTATAAAACCTAAGCAAAAGTTAGATTTATTGACTTGGTGGTTTTGACAGTACATACACATAGTTGTGAGATCTGACGTTTTCAAAGCGCAAGGACGTGTAAACTGTAAATTTGTTTATTAAAGATATTTTATTTGTAAGCCGAGAAGATCAATACATTCAAACTTGGTTCTCGGACGTTGACCAACCTTGCCGTGTATAGAGTATTTAAAATTGATTTCAAGTTTGAAAAATATTTAACTTGTATTTAATTTGGATAAATACAGACGGGCCCTGGTCAGATTTAGATGGATATCTCATGAACTTGATCCTGTGTTCAGAAGATTTGAAAATATTATACAAATCATTTAATCCGTAAGCTTTGGAATTAAAATCAAATGGAAGACTAATATTACATTTTACTTCCATGTTCTACCCTGAGTCAATATCAGAATGTATGACCACAATATACCATATTAATCATGACCGCTCCGGTGGAGCGTCCGCCTCGGATGCGGGAGGTCGCGGGTTCGAACTCCGGACGAGTCATACCAAAGATGTATAAAAATGGTACTAACAGATGCCTTGTTAGGCGCTTAGCATCAAGTAGTTGGTGTTAGGACTAGTCGGCCTGGTGTTAGCATAATGTGACTGGATGGGACACCAGTCTACACGTTTTCTTCTTGACATAACGTTTAACTGCCACACTGTAGACATCATAGCGGTATGACTGAAAACTGTTATAGCGACGTTACAATTCAAATCATACAAACACACACTAATATTAATCGGATTATTTTATTTAAAAAATTGACTAATGCATAGAATGAATTAAGTAATAGATTGGCAAAAGTTGTATACATTGGAATGGAAACAAGAAAGTTCAATGACCACCTATAAATATAACATAGGTCATTACAATTTATTATTATTTGTTGCTTGTTCTTCTCGTTGTACGCGTAATTTCAATACGTCAGGTTATGGTGAGAAGACGACCTTGCATTCATTAAAATTAAAATATCAAAATTACTGGAGATTACTGAAGCAGTGAAATAGTTTCAGCGGCATGCGTCAGCAGTACGATATTGCTTATTGTGTAAATTTCTATGAGGTGAATACCAAGTAAATCACACACTTCATCTCTAACTTGTGATTCACACACATACAGCAAAATAATCAAGGTGACCGCGTGTTTCGAGAAAAATCTGTAGGCCTATAGACAGGAAAACCTAATCAGGGTATTAGGGAGACGTTTCAACCATCCTATTTAGGTTTCCTCCAAGTATATATTTATATAATCCTATATATATAGATAGATAGATATATGTATGTATATATTAACATAATGCCATAACGAGAAAGATGCATTCAAAGATTTCGGCTACTCGATAGATGAAGGTTTATCTTTATTTTAACAACTACACTCGAAATATTTTTTTAAATATTTGATTACAAAGAAATTGCACAAGTTGCCGAAACCAGCGAAAACGATAAAAACAATGTTACTCTCTGGTCAATTCGCGTGTGTGGGTCACCTAAAAAAAAGGGCACTCAAACTAAATTGTCCTGATGGATATCAAATTACTTCTTGAAATTCAGTGAAATTGCTTCTTGGTTTACAATGGGCTACTTGATTTGATGCGCTTTTTTGTTGTTGCCCAATACACTGTGAAAAACTCCTTTTTTAGCGTGTATATACTTTTAGAAAACTGGGAGAACAAGAACAATTCCACTGTTATATTAGTTCGATGTCTTAGCGACCAATGCAAACTTTTCTTATTTGAAAAATTTCGTCAACTCGTTTTGTTTTCATTTTACATTCATGAAATCTGAATTACATTTTACGTATCAAAGTTATGAAAATTAAATTTGACTTAAATCTGTTCTGGTTTAACGATCAACGTAAATTCAGGGATACAAGTAGACACGTGCAACATGATTGATGCTGCATCCTTCCTTCCCAGTATCAAGGACAGTGCACGTGACAACATGGATCTGGGACTAGAATTACATGTCCATTTGTATTTAAGTCATATTTAAACCTATGTCTGGCTCTAAACTGCAAATGAGGCTCCCATTCACTTATTACTTGAGATCAACGATCATTTATTATCCATGGAAGGGGTTCTCCGAAGGTAAAATTTGGATTTGTGATACAGGGGACATAGTTTTGTCCAAATCCAATTGCGAAATAAAAATCTTTTAAAGTAAAATATAATTCCATCAATAAAAAGTCCAATCCCGTATCTGCTCATGTCGGTATATGCATATTCAACAATTAGGATTTGAAACGAAATCTACAACATTAAATCAAATGGTATTGAAACTATCTCCAAATTGGAGTTAAGACTTCTTTATAAAACAAAGAACAAAAAGCGGTAAAAATGAAAAATTAAATATTAAAATGAAAGTGACAACCGTTATATTTATTTTAACAAAAGTGTCTGTAGGATGTACCGGCAGCTACATTGGCTACAGGTCCCTTTCTTATATGTTTTTTACCTTGCTGCTACCTGTTTAAGGAAGGTAAGTTGTTGATGTAATTCTCGACCAATTAGAGCACGTAGATGATATGAGCAAATGTGTATTTGGGATAGATTGCTATGTAGAAACGAAACATTTATAAAGATGATTATATTGCTTTAAGGTCGACAACAAATCGAACCAGCATAAGTTTTATTCCTCTAGTACAGGTATAGAAGGATGTGATCAGTTCACGCAAAGATATATACCTTTGGTTTATTACCAAACTATTCAATCAACTCAAATGGTTCATTTTCATTGCCATTTTCATTCTAAATAGCAATCATTGTAAAAAGAACAAATCACATAAGTACATTTAATATAAATGTAAAGATATCTGGAATGTGGCAAGTGCATTGGAAGTCTCAGTGGCGCTTCATATGTGGGTGCCTCGCTATCTGCCAGCTATTTTATCTGGTAAAGGTGTTCCTCCCAACCATCGAGGCCCCCCCCCCCCCATGATGCCGAAAGTTATAAACGCTTTTATATGTTTGTGCTACCCCAAAGGTCTGTAGTATTGTTTTTCCGTAAAAAAAAAAAATCAAAATTGATTCAAAAATGTATTTAGATATTATATTAGAATTTGAGATTTATCTTTCTTATTTGGTACTGGTCAAAGTACCCGGTCTGGTCCTTCAACGTTTTCATTTTTGTTGTTGAGTTTTTGGGGTCTATACTTCCTATTGGGAATATATGTCTAAAATTGGTTTCCTTTTGCGAGCTTTGCTATAGATCTACTGTCCTGAGTTTGCTTTGTGTATAATGCTATTTTGTGTGTTTACTTCTGTTTTCATGCAAGGACGGCATCAAAGTCAAATTCTACCAATTTTTAGTTGTATTAAATTTAAATTATTTTTAAAGTTAAAAAAAAAAGTTTGTGCGCAAAGGAGATATTTGGTGAGAAAGAAAAGAGAGGTATGTATGTCCGTGTTTGATTCCTGTCACAGCTTGGGTCAGGACGGTCTGATACAAGTGCGAACGTTGGGCAAGGATGTGTCAAGGTGTTGATTTCTGCAAAACTTCAGGATGTTCACCGGCCGAGAAGTAAACAAGTTAATTTGACACGTACTTTGTGGTGATATGGCGTGTGGTTCAGGTTACAATGTCGCCCTGGAAGTTCCCCCAAATACAGATTGTCACTACCTCGTGCAGCCAAAGCATATCTCTTCATCCGCCCACATGACGAAGTGCAAATATGATTCTAAGAAATATTTAAAACAATGTCGCCCGCTGTGTTTACATAAAAGCAGTATTTTCTTCATTAAATTCAGTAAAACATTCTGGTTTTTATCAAACATTTTTCACTTAGCACTTAAAATCAATAGTGGCGTTACTTCAACCAGCACTCAGAGGATCGGCCATTTGTCTAGTAAATCTTCTCTGGCAAGTACATCTAAATAAGAAAGGAAGGTCAGGTCGTCAAAACCTGTACCTCAACACGTTATCAAATGTTATCTATCCTAAAGTAATTGCCATTAAATGTGCTTCCATTCGTATCTGTTAAAATACGATCAGAGCCACCAGCCATCTTTGTAACTTTTCAAGGCCGATAAATTGGGGCGCGTGAAGTTGATGACCTGATTTTATTATTAGCCAATTATCGAGGCTTACAAGAGACACACCCTCAACCCCGCCTTCTCTATTGCGAGATGCCAATTATTAGCGCTTATAATTTGTGATTCAAGTTGAGATTAATAGGCAGGATATTTATTGCACCCTTCTCGGCAATATGTTAATATGAAAGGTTGTTTGCCATATGCGTACAAGGTCGTGGAGGACCGGTATAAAACCGGCACCTGGTGCGGATCAGCTGATCGGCAACGAGAACAGCTGATCTCTAACATCGACCCGTAGCGAGCAAAAGAGAGAACCAAGTTGGAAGCAACCCCAGAACGAACTTTCTAGAATCACCTAGCTTCATCAACATACCAAACGTGTAAGTAATTTCTATGTCTAGTTTAAATTTTTGTTTAATATATTGTCTCTGTAATAAGTAGCATTTGCAGATGGCGTAAATGTCGCTGGATCTTTGTTAAGCAAACTTTTGCAGAAACCAAGTGTAGGTGATTAAGAAATTGCTCTTTTACGATCCCAAGACTTTCTTAAATTTATTGAAATGATCCTGGAAGATAACGTGATCCAATTCATGAGGCTGTTCTTGAATAGGACTCTACAATGGTTGAAGACACCTTTGTAATGGGAGACGTACGATGTTTCTTAATATGACGAATTAAAGACGCATGTAAGATAAAACGCCAGTTAGAACCTGTAATACTAATGTATAATGGGGGCACAAAGAGTTCGATTTTGAACGATGAACAAGTCTGGCTTTCTAAAGTATTGAAGAAGTTTTCAATACCTGATGCGTTACTTTTTGTAAATTATATCCTTAATTCTCGTGTATCGCTTAGATTACTAATTATTCTTGCTTCATTCAACTTCTTGCTAATATTATTTAAAATATTCAAAAGTTTGTTCTGTCTTATCTTCCTGATAACTTTGTGTTTCACACTTACCTTCCATACCCGCTTATAGGTTGAGTCCAAATGAAAACTGCACAAATCTGGATCGGCTGTCGCATAAATCGCCGGCAGATCTGGTTCTGTGCAGCTTGTTAGGAGTAATCAGTTCCGCAAACAACATAGATCCTGATCTGCCGGCAAATCATATGACGGTAGATCAGAGCTTATGTTGCATTGCTTTCGGATCTTCTGATAAGTAAATATTTGTTTCATATTATAATTTATAATATTTGTTCATTTGACAACGTTTGAATTATTTCAAGGCATCGTCAACAATGTTTTGTTTTGCATATTATATAAAAACATATTTACGTTGGTTTATATTTTATAACAATACTTGATCAGGCTGGAACCTTGTTCTTCGAAGTGGGTGTTAAAAAAATTTTCGTATAAAATAGAGTCTGCATTTTCTCGCTTCTATCCTTCAAAAATTCATTTATTTTTCTTTAAATCTGCAATTTTAATATGTTAATTAAATAGTGGAATGATAACTAATGCCGTGATAATAATAATAATAATAATAATAATAATAATAATAATATTATTATTATTATTATTATTATTATTATTATTATTATTATTACAACATCGTTCATTTTGTTCACAAATGTCACACATTATAACCTTGTGCACACATGATTACTTCATATCTAAGTCTTTAAAGAACAGATTGAGTCAGAAAATGAGCTGCATCAGTTTTTTGAAAATTGACCAGTTCTGTTGAAGTTCTACTTACATTCATGTTCACACAGCCAGTTAAGAATTGAAACGATAGTTAAAATGAACATGCCTATGGTCTGCGTTCGACATAACCTGAACTTGAGAAAAGACAATCGCGTTGGCGCAATGGCGATGGCGTTTTATTTGTTTCCTTGACTAATTTAACAAAATTGATGTCTAAAAGGTTAAACCTCATTTTGACTTGACCAGTAGACATATATTCACAAATCATCTTCTAGCACGATTAAAAAGGAGACGAGCAGTTCTGTCGGCATGTAATCAAATATCTTTTATAATTAAATCGCTTAAATATGAAATAAAAAAATCAACAAAGCATATTTGTAAGACCGATTCAAGGTGGAAATGGATGTGTGTCTGGTAGATATTTTCCAATGTTTCTGGAACTTGTTATAGACAAGAAGGAATCAGATTACAAATCTAGATAGACATCTGTAGGTTACCGGCAAGTCCTAGATGTAGGGACTACGAAAAACGTAGATTCTTTTGGCACGCACCTTGCTTCAGAGGTCAACCCCATTCATCAGCCAATGAATTTCATCCAGTAAATAGTAAAAAAACAGAAATCATTGTTGTAAATAACGTATTTAATATTGAAAGATAGCAGTGTGGAAGATGGACAACCTGGCAGTTTTATTTTTCTTCTTCTAATTGTGCATGCGGCCACCAAATGTAATATTTTTAACAAGTCATTCTGAGGTCATATCAATTTTTAAATTATGGCTTTGATACAGCTAGAAACCCGGTTTTGCATCCCTTGCATACATATGTTTTTGAAACAGTTTCTTGAGATGCAAATAATTTATATCAACTTTTAAATACCATATAAAATAAATAGAAAATCTGTCAGCATGGCACAACTATGGCTATTCATGACGTCATTCAGAATCTATCCATTGATTCGTCAGCTGGATTATGCCCAATATTTACTTCAGATTTGGCGTAAACATGCTGTTGGCATGATATTGGCCTTTTTGTATCTGAATAAAGCGTTTAAAATGTGTAATGAGGTTGAAGATAGGTTGCAATGTCAAGGATAACAATTCGCTATCTAATTAATGCAACGCTTAAATTTCCAGAATTGTGCATCGCCTCTTTAATGTATCTTAACGTAACATCATATCAATCCTACTTTTACAACAGGCAATAACTCGCATTTATTAGACACCTATACAACACAGTGATGAAGCCGGTAGATAAGGTTCAGGTGATGGTTCAATTATCGGCTGGCATTTGAAGTTATTATTTCTTCGCGCGTGGTCCTGATCTCCTAAGATCTACGTGGTATAGCCAATTGGCTTGAACACAACACCAGTGCTACTCGATACTATTTATTTTTATTTTCTAATTCAGTGTTGTCTCATCTAAGTGTTTACATTGTATTATAGACGGAATTCACATGTTGATTTTTATTTTTAGAAATATGGAGCAGTCATATAAGTGCAGTATGGGCAAAATCTTAAAATTAGAAAATAAAAGCAACAAAACACTTTTACATTTAGAGCATATGTTTAACCGGCTAAATTAGAAAAAGTTGACAGTGAATGAGAGCTTTAATTTAGTATTCTTATAAAAAATTGTCATCATACTATTATTATTATTATTATTATTATTAGAATAAAATGGACCTGAACCAAACAATCGTCGTCCTCCTACTGACACTGGTACTGTTTGCTGACGTCATATCTTCCCGACCTATGACATCGTCAAGCGAAACGGATATCATAAGCGCAGAGACGATATTATTAGAAGGTAGGTTGTGTGTGTGTGTGTCTATATATATATATATATATATATATATATATATATATATATATATATATATATATATATATATATATATATATATATATATATATATATATATATATATATATATATATATATATATGTGTGTGTGTGTGTGTGTGTGTGTGTGTGTGTGTGTAGGAAGGGGAGAGAGATCATGATAAATGAGTTTTTAACAAACTGATAGAAAATGACAGAACACAGAGAAAATCAAAAGATGCTGAAGACAAATGTCGGAATGAATGGTAGAGTTAGCATAGGCAATCGTATTGATCTGCTTCAATCCCATCATTCATTTATACAATTTGCCAATGTATTTGTATGTTTCTATATTCTACAAAGGAATTAACGAAGTACCAAAGCAGATATACATAGTTTAAAATGAGATATATTTTAAATAGTTTGCTGACGAATCAGAGAGTAGTTGACACTTCGTAATGAAATTTCACAAAGTATACATGTTTAGTACCCAGTTAGCCTTGACCACCTAATCCCCGCTCTAGTGGTCTCTTACTCTTGTTTGTCACTAGATGGCGTAATAGTTTCCGATAGCTTTTCCATTTGCATAATTTTTGAAAACTGGAACGAAAGGCTAGATGGTACAGGTACGACAGCTTGATAAATAATGTAAATATAGTGCTTTACGTCTTTATTTTATTATTTTTTCAGCGCTTGTGGGTCTTGAACAGCAGAGAACTCATGGGACATCCGGGAACCACCAACGTCATTACCGTAACGCCCGACCCCGCAGACACACAATGACGGGCACGATGGCCTTGATGGAGACGTGTCTCAAACAACCTGCCAGATGCCATGATCTCATTAAGAAGTCGCGAAACAGTGACGTCCAGGTGATTATTATCGAAAAGTAACACCAAGTGTAAATGGTGGAGGAATGTTTCCAGGAACGAGGAGAGCAGCAGCAACGACAACACAGGCTGTCCTATTGTGACAAGTGCAACCAGTGTATGATCTCAAGACTGAATGTGATAATGCCATATGTTAGGACAGTACTTTAGTGTGTTCTCTGACGTTAGTCGTCCGAGGACTTTTTTTTGCAAGTGCCACCTTCTAAAGAAATATGACGTTTCTTGATTTCCTGACTTTTGAAAGTGTTTTCAAACATCATTCAGTAGTATTTTTTTACAAATGCGGCAATCTGGTTAAAATCGAGGTCTCCGAAACATGGAAGACGGACACCAAAATGAGGCCATGCTCTTTTGATCTTTAGATTCACCAATGAGATTACAGATTTCACATTAATAAATAAAAGTGATAACGTCGTTAGGAACGTATAATTTCTCACGATAACTCTCCCTAACATGAGATGCGATGCTTTATCTGCACAGGATATTCCAAACATCGGCAGATCATGGACTTTGGTCGGTTAACTATTTAATACAGGCAGATCTCGATTTTAACAAGATTGGCAAATGCGGTGTCACGGATGTATTAATATTAATAACTGGATAAATCCTCTAGAAGATTCTTCACGCTCCTCCTTTGTTTGGCATGAATGTTCACCTACATGTTTGTATTTTTGTTCGTTTGTTTTTATGTGTAATTTTTAATCATAAGAGGAAACAGAAGTTATTCATTTCTTACAAAATTTATGTCAAAATTGCATAAACACGTGATGATATGAATGTTAATTCTAATAACATCGTTCAATACAGAAAATATCACAAAATGTCGAAATCTTCACGACAGTTATTCCCTCTCTCTCTCTCCTATTATACTCTAGAACGGTATAATTCGTGAACATTCTGATTCAGAGATAAAAATCTGTTTTATACAATTTGATAAAAACACTACTTATTGGTGCAAGTACAGACAGATGAACTGAATTTATAATACTGAAGTTTTAACAAGCATCTTGTACAATCACTATTTGCATTCTGAATTCCATTGTTAATCACACGATCTTTGTATTTCTATACTAATATTGGACTCAAAACGAAGTGTTTCAATACTTATGATATTTGTAAGAAATATAAGTGTAGGGTGTGTCATTTTTCAGTTAATGTGGGATGTTAATGTTAATTTAGAATGTGTCTTTATTTTTCAAATTGTCAATCACACCAAGGGCAAAATAAGCTTGAAAGTGTATATATATATCACCTGTTATAGAATCATCAACAGTGCTGGAGAGAGAGAGAGAGAGAGAGAGAGAGAGAGAGAGAGAGAGAGAAGCGTCATTATTTTCGTCCATGTCATGCAATATGAAGCAGTCGTCTACAAAACCTGTAGATCGTAGATAATATTTTCTCAAATTTCCTGTTTTACAAACTTCTCAAAGATATTATTAATAATGTGTTCATAGGATGGAGACCCAAGAAAAACAAGTGCTAAAAGAAATTCAGTATCATATATTATTTTGTACCTAATTTGTCTGTTATGATTAATACCTCGGAAAATCAAAGACAATTTGTAAGTGGCGAATAAGCTTGCTGCTTATTAGTGATTGGTATTCCTCTTTCACCTACTGAAGTGGCCTTTTAAAATAAAAAAAAAATTAAAAAATCACAGTCTATTTCTCTACTTTAAATTAATATTGCAAGTCAATTTAATGTGAAAGCAATTCCGATTCTCCAGTTCCATGCAGCGCCAACAGAAATAGAATAAAGATTGTGCCATTTGAAACTCCGTTTTCAACCCCACCAGACCTAGGGTCATAAGATCTCGGCAAACTTGAATCTTGAGATCGATTCGTAAGATCTCGGCAAAACTTAAATCTCGAGATCACGAATATGTGGGTGGTCCAGAGCAGAGGTTTTCCGACATTTCGTAATATTTGCACAGACAGCTAAATCATGTTTTCTTTCGTGGTACCTTAACAGAGTTAAACTTTAGAACGAGAATACGTAGTTTGGATCAAACTTGGAGGTTTTCTTTTAATTGTTCCACAAGTGCAGTGGACGCATCACTGTTTGCATTTTAAGTGTCTATACTAGTTTTGGGACCTGTTTATTAAATTAAAGTAATTAAATGCCAGACATGAAGAAAAAAGACATTACCATATACCTTCATTGTTTTTCTCATTTTTTGCATTTTCCTTATTACACTGTAATCTAGTGGTTTAAATGTTTGTAAGATGTCGCATTATTTCTTTGCTTTTTTATCATATAGATAATATCAAATATTGTTAATTGTATTTATAACTTATGTTTATAACACTTTTATTTGGTACGGATATAAATATGTTTAAGTCCAGACCAAAGCAGGGATAACCGTGCTTTCACATGTTTCTTTTGGTTTATATTTTAGTGTCAGATAAAGCAAAATAGACAGTGCCTACAAATTGAGGCCAATATCCCCCCCCATAAACATCTAACCAGAGCTGAATTTATTTAATTTGATTCCCAAAAGACTTATTTTTTAATATTTGCAAATTGTTATCCTTTTCTGAGTTATATATATATATATATATATATATATATATATATATATATATATATATATATATATATATATATATATATATATGTAAAAGCCAATGACACTAAATATACATCTGATGTCAAATCGCTGTTTGACAGGAATATGGACAGATGCTGGCTTTTTAAGGTTTCCATTACAAAATAACTGATTGAATGAGAAGGGAAACTTTTTCCCAAAAAAGGGTATAGGAATTATTTTGGGCGCTTATTTTATTCAAATTGTAATCCACCAGGCTATTTAGTCGGGATTAATGCTTCAAAAGCCCGCTATTTAATTTTATTTCTATCATTTTCATTATCTTTAAAAAAAAAATGTTCTAAGCAGATGTAAAGGTATAGAAAGGCCAAAAACTGTTGAATAGAACGGTAGATTTTATTGTATATTTATGTGTGTTAAAGCTGGTATTGAAGTAAAGATTGCTTTGCAATATAGTTGTATATGATGCTAAAATATAATATTGTTACCATAAAATATGTTAATTTAAACATGTATGAGAATTTGTTACTGTTCTGAATGATATTTGTCCAATATGTCAACTATTTATTATTTTCCTTGATGTCTATTTTATTTTTATACTTTGTTTCCCATGGAAACTAAACGTCAGTTTCAAATGGCAGAAAAGAAAAATCATTTGTGTTGATATCTCATGAACCACTAGATCTATTTTTCTTGAAGAATAAAGTTAAATTTAAAAAATCGTCTTTGGAGAATATGTCTGTTTTAAAAGAAGGTCTGGAAAGGACAAAATCAACATTATCTCGTGGCCACGACATGATTCGATTTCTCATATTTCTCATCCCGTGTCCTCTAGACAGTTTCTAGTCTGTAAATCATCTTTAGCGCATTGAAGTCGTAATATATAAAAACTCAATCTTCTATGGATGTATTCTCTCTCTCTCTCTCTCTCTTCCCTTTTCTTCTCTATTTGCCCAAGAGCTTATTCTGCATTTTAAGGTCTTCCACATTGAATACACTACCTTGGTTCTCTTTTTTTATGTATGTAACGTTCCCCCTTATCCATCCCCCCCACACACATGCACACAACACTTGTATATAATAATATAATAAATTGTGCATTTAGCAAGCAACCGAAGGGAGTAGAATAATACTTAAAAAATTATCTGTACAGTCTGAAGAAAAAAAAAAGATTATTTACTATTTGGTATGTACTTCGTATGAAATGCATATGTTTTGACCATAAAATCACTCAAACATTCTCTCCCGGACATCATCAAAGATATTAGCAAGGAGACATCATCACATAGACTAGCAAGTATACACCATCGCATAGGCTAGCAAGTAGACACCATCACATAGACTAGCAAGAAGACACCATCACACAGACTAGCAAGAAGACACCATCATATAGACTAGCAAGAAGACACCATCACATATAGTAGTAAGTAGGCTCCATCACATAGACTAGCAAGAAGACACCATTACATATAGTAGTAAGTAGGCTCCATCGCATAGACTAGCAAGTAGACACCATCACTTAGACTGGCAAATAAACACCATCACAGATACTAGAAAGTAGACACCATCACATAGACTAGCAAGTGTACATCATCACACTGACTGGCAAATAAACACCATCACATATGCTAGAAAGTAGACACCATCACATATACTAGAAAATAGACATCATCACATATACTAGAAATTAGGCACCATCTCATAGATTAGAAAGTATACGCCATCACAGTGACTGGTAAATAAACACCATCACATATACTATCAAGCAGACACCATCACATATACTAGAAAGTAGCCACCATCACACGGACTGCGAACTATTAGCTCATACTTCATGTACTAAATGACATATTAATGCGATAAAAAGAAAAACACTTAAGCGTAAGTTTTATATAGAGTATAAAAGTAAAGGTATTTAAAATTTGTTACTTAAAAAAGAACGCGTTTTTTTTGTTGAGACATGAGCAAACCGAAAACAGAAAAGAGTCAGTATTTGTCAAATCTTAATGAAAGTTACTTGTTTTAAAATTTTGCGTGTATTAGTAACGAGTTACTTGTCCAATGGTTTACTTCGCCTCTTTTGCACTAACGTGTGACGACCTATAACAGGTTCAGAGATCACAAAGGCAGTGGCATACGTGTCAGTCAATTTTTTTTTTTTTTTTTTTTTTTTTTTTAAATAAGCGAGGCTCTGATTACACTGGTCAACAGTGAAATCATTACTGACTTGAAAAGGCCCTAATCTGTAGTATTTTGGTGTGCCGAACACGAATATAACCGTGAAAAATTTGTATTGGCTCTCGTTTTGAAGATATTCATATACCTCATTTTCTATGTTTCACTGTGTAAATTTCTCCAGTAGGACTGCAGCAACATCCGGAATAATGATGTAACATTGCATAATACCATCATGCTCACATCATCCACAGATGATTGCATCATTTTCTGATGCAATGCAATACTAATGCCATGCGGCTGCTGAAGTAAGTTGACGTCAGCAGTGTACTATACATGTGTAGGCCTATTATACTAATGCCAGGCGGCTGCTGAAGCTGACGTAAGCAGTGTACTATATAAAGCCCAATCAGATAGGTTCAGCATTTAAAATATTTTAGACGTTGTGCGAGACAGTTCAAGCTACTGTTACATAAAACTTATTATTTTATCCATTTACGTACAATAAAGAACAGTAATGCCTCGAAAGTGTGTTAATACCGCGGACAATTTTTGCTATATTTGTGGGGAAGTGACATTTGCCAACCAGAAGAAAAGTATCAATTCTCAAGTGAAGAAGGCATATCATCTTTACTTCGGATGCAAGGTTGGTGACCAAGACAAGCCTTGGGCTCCGCATATATGCTGTGCTACATGTACAACACAGCTTTCACAGTGGTTGAATTGCAAAAGGTCATCAATGCCGTTTGCAGTCCCAATGGTGTGGAGAGAGCCAAGCAACCACCTAAATGACTGTTACTTCTGCTTGGTTCCTCCTCTTTCCGGCGGAATAACGAAGCGAAAGAAGTCGAGAATAGTCTACCCAAACATTCCGTCTGCATTGAGACCAGTTCCACATGGTGAGGGACTTCCTATTCCAGAACCTCCAGCAGAATATTCTCTTGATTCATCTGAGGAAGACAAAGGTGAGTCAACCTGTTCTTCTCCTGGTCCATCAGCATGCAGTGATCCAGATTTTCACTGTGGTGCATCATCAACCCCACACAGAATAACACAGGAAGAACTAAATGACCTGATTCGTGATTTGGACTTATCAAAGAACAAGGCAGAATTGCTAGGATCAAGACTCCAACAATGGAATCTTCTAGAAGATGTCACAATTACTGCATATCGAAAGCGCCACCAGCAATTGGAGCCTTTCTTCAGAAAGGAAAGTAATCTGATATTCTGTTCCGATATTGAGGGCCTCATGAATGCTTTAAAAATCACTCATGACCCACAAGAATGGAGACTATTTGTGGACTCTTCGAAACTGAGTCTCAAGGCTGTGCTTTTGCACAATGGAAACATTCTTCCATCTATTCCAGTAGCGTATGCTGTCCACATGAAAGAGACATACGATAACTTAAGGCAGCTACTGAATTCCATTGAGTATAACAAGTACAGCTGGCAGCTCTGTGGTGATTTGAAGGTAGTTGCCCTTTTAATGGGACTGCAGCAAGGATATACAAAATACATGTGTTTCTTATGCGAGTGGGATAGCCGAGCAAGGGAAATGCACTACATGAGGAAGGAATGGACTCACAGGCAGAATGTAGCCATTGGAGAGAAGAATATCCAACACCCAGCTCTGGTTGAGGCTCAGAAAATCTTGCTACCACCCCTTCACATCAAACTAGGTTTGATGAAGAACTTCGTGAAAGCCATTGACCGGACTTTGCCAGCATTCCGATACCTGCATGAAAAATTCCCTCGACTCAGCGAAGCAAAGATTAAAGAGGGAGTTTTTGTGGGTCCTCAGATTCGAGAGCTTTTCAAAGATGACCGGTTCAACAACTTGCTGGAAGGTGACGCGAAACAAGCATGGAATGCTTTTCGCCTAGTTTCTACAAACTTCCTCGGAAATGTTAGGGCAGAAAACTATAAGGAACTAGTAGAAGACATGTTGATGAAGTATAAGAAACTTGGCTGCAATATGTCTCTAAAGATTCACTTCCTTCATTCCCATTTGGATTTCTTTCCTAGCAACTGTGGTATTGTTAGTGATGAACACGGCGAACGTTTTCATCAAGATATCGCAACAATGGAACAAAGATACCAGGGAAAATGGTCCACTACAATGCTGGCTGACTACTGCTGGACACTCCTCAGAGATGCTCCCGAACAGCTGTACAAGAGACAGGCGAAGAAATCTAAGATGTAGTCAATGACTTGATTTTTTATAGGTAGGCTATTACAGTTGACCTTTTACTATTGGAATGCATTTCGTTATGTAAACATTAATTTCTTGCAGATTACAAAAAAACTAGAGCCAATTTTGCAATTTGACTGTCATATTCGTGTTCAGCACATACAAATTGATAAGAATTGACTAATTTTATTTCAGTAACATGACTTTTGTAAAAATTTGTTGTCCAGTGTTACATTAAACCCTGATCAATTGTACGGAACTGACATCTGACGCCAATACAGTAAATCTCGAAGCGATCCAAGTACCTGTGCCGTAACTCGGTCGGAATGAAATATACCTGTCCACATCTACTCACCTGAACATACACAATTAGATGTCAATCATTCATAAGCATTCGTGCAAACAAGTGCTGGAAATGAATTTTGTTAGCGTGTTGATACATAGTAATCTTGTTTTTAATAGATCGTAAGGCAAGATGTCGCTTTACAAGGACACTGTGTAGATACCACCTATAGATAATACAACATACCTCTTTTTCTAGAGTATATTTACAAGAAAATGAAAAAGAGAGTAAAAAGGTCGCGGTAAAACAACACAAATCAATTGTTCATCTTGGTTAAGAAAATAAGTAAATATTTCTTTTAGTCATGATTATCAAGATTGACTGGTTCTCTCTCTCTCTCTCTCTCTCTCTCTCTCCAAGAATATACGTGTATGCGGGTTTCTATCGCCATTATTCATTCGTTTTTGCAACAGTGTATCGAATATACATTATAAATGATACTGACTATATGCTTTTTCCGCATATGTCAAACCAATAAAGCAATGTTCTGTTTTGTTCTGTTCTCAAATGCTCTGGGAAGTGTCTGATGTTTTGCCTAGAAAGTCACGTTGACCTATTTGTAAGGTAAAGTATTAAATCGTGCTATAAAGGAATTAAACCTCTCTGTGTCATATCCCGTGCTACTGAGAGCACAGGCAGATTTTCATGAAGAAAACTCCAATGTAGAGTAAAAATTATGCTTAGAATCAAGCGTGTCGACTGGATGAAAGTAAAGTACAACTTAAGATTGACCAATCAAATTGTTGACAACCAGATCATACATATTAAAATTGCAGGAAATTAAATTAGACATTAATGCTTCACCAATTATTATTCATCCTACATGATCGATGATGGCTTTGAATATAGATCGCTACAACCTACTTTTTTTCCTCCAGGGCTTTTCCTGTTTTTAAAATAGAGGGTATATATGTGATTTTAAACGCCATACTATCCACATTAATAGAAACACAAATTATAACCTTATCGGGAAAATACTTGTTTTACTTAAAGTATATCGAGTTGTTTTGCAGAACACATATAAAACATACTGCGCCATTCAAATGTTTTTTATACCTTTCCAACATCTAGTATTTGGAATCGATTTAATTACGAGTTTGAGCTAACCGATCGCCGAACAACTATTGATCGATAGATTTGTCCTTATGATATGATGGGAACATTTGTTTTTTTTTTTTTAAATAGAACTAGGTCCAAAAAAAGAAAAAAATGACGCAAAACGGAATTCCCACAGAAAAGGATAACAGAAATTGCAATCGATTAATCGGTCATTTCACTACGAGTGATCAAATACATTAATTGAAGTTATATAATGCAGAAGAAATTCTATTGATGGATTGAGATGAAGATCGCCTTAAAACTTATTGAAAGAGTTGTGACATCGGAAAAGCAAATTTGACAACGGCGTAGCAACCGCCCAAGCATTCCCTGCAACTGAAGGGTGGTGACAACTGAAGGGGTGGTGATGCATGGTGAAAGGCCAAATGTAGACCACAATACCCATCAAACACTTTTTAACAAAGAATTGGGATATGAATCTAGCATTAGGAGGAGGGGGCAGTATTTGTTCCTACGCCACTGCAATCCAGAGAACGCATGGATAAAATTTCAAGTGATATTGGCCCTGTGAACCACTGAAACGTTTTATGCTGTTTATCTGTTATCTTACTCATCGTGTTTCCTATTTCCAGTTTGAATAAGTAACTGATTCAACTAAATAGTGACCTGGCAGAAAGCATTATAATTTTAATCTAAGTTTGGACTTTGTTTTCCGGAACGGAAGAGTGTTAATTTCCACTACTGTTACCCTGCTGAAATCGGGTCAGGGTTGTACCACTCCAACCCATATCCTTGAATACTATCAAAGACGGACTGTGATTAGTGCTGTATATAAACGTAATTTTGGCAAACAAATTGTTAGTGGAAAAGCAGGGCGATGTCGCATTTGTTTTTTGGGGGGGTAGAATGTTTCATACAATCCTTGATGCATTTTCTTGATTATGAAGCTAAGACGATTCTAAAGCAATTAAAAAAATAAAACTTTAATGAAACAGTTTTGGGTAATTGTTTTTAAAATCGCTTATATTTCTTAAACTTTTTGATGGAATTTCTATATATATGGAATGAGTTAAGACAATTCATAATGTAACACGCTCGCTCGCCCCGTTGGCATTGTGGATAATGACGGGGGATTAGAAAATGAAGGTTATAGTTTTACAAAATTCATTTGTTTATATTTTCTAAAACCCTTGATATATTTTTTTAAATATTATGGACAACTCGTTATGAAGCTAATACGATTCACTTTGTGACATGTTCGCTCAATATCTTGACTTTGGGGTTAAGGTCACATACTTTACAGCTATGATTTAATCATGGGTTCGACATGCAGGGTGTGGGTGGACAAGGGCGTAAGGCTCTCTCTCTCTCTTTCCCTCTCTCCATCCATCCAAGTTTTAGAATATCAATCGTTAAAATGAGATCTGTACCCACCTCTCCAATCCTACCTGAGCAAAAGTCGTTCACTGTACCTTTGAATTAGTTATGGGAACGGTCTGCAAAGCAGTCATATACAGTTAAGTTACAGGTTAAAAAAAAAACGCCTTAATTTGGGAACATTATCATAAGACGAGTCACAATCAGCTGTCTCGGATGAAGAAAAAACACGCGTGCGGAACTAATACGGGTTTTGAAGTTTTCCCACCGAATACTGGACCTATCAGGACTGATAATCTTCTACATTAACTTGCGTGAAATCCTTTCACGGAAGGATCTAAAAGAACAAATAAGACCTCCCCTGAAACGGCAAGAAAATAGTCCATGGTACAGTAACTGCAATAATGAAGTTTTCAAGTCTTCACTCGTCAGACGTAATGAATGTTTGAAGAAATAAAAGCCTGCACAGGGATTATTGAATTTAGAAATGAACTGAAAGTTGAACATGTTGTGTATTTCTAGTTCTTTGTAAGATATGAATTATATCTTTGTGAATGGAAAGATCAACTACGGGCCTATCTTCTCATCTTTGTAAACATTTCTCCTAACGTAGACTGGTTTCTCGCTATTATCTGGATTTTTTTCGCTTTTCTTCTGGTAATAACAGAATTTGTTTTCAGTCTGTCTCAGCTGTGTGTGTGTGTGTATTGGTGTGTGTGTGATCTGGATTTTAAACGAAGATTTAACAATTCTTCAGTCATATCGCTACAGTGTGGCAGTTTATAGTGATGTCTAGCATGTAACATTATGTCCCACCCAGTCACATTATCGTGACACCAGGCCAACCAGTCCTAAAACCAGCCTCTTAATGCTGAGCGCTTAGCGAGGCAGATGATAGCACCATATTTATAAGTCTTTGGTATGACTCAGCCGGGGTTCGAACCCATAATTTCCCTCACCAGAGGCGGACGCTCCTACCACTAGACCACCAGAGCGACTGTCTCAGTTTAGATAATACAACATCGATTATTTACTACTCTACGTTATGCAATACCCCCTCCCTCTATGTATGTATGCATGTATGTATGTATGTATGTATGTATGTGTGTGTGTGTGTGCGCGCGCGCGCGCGCGCGTGTGTATGTGAGTGTTCGCGCGCGTGTTTGTGTGTGTGTGTGACATATGACAGATACACATATTTCAACATGAAAGATGAGTACAAACGGAATACCGTCTCCCAACTTTGAACTAGGTCGCGTTAAACACGAAAGCGAACTACGGTCTCTTTAACCCGAGTCGCCTTTTATTCTTAAATATTTTCAACAAATGAAAAGATGAATTGTACATTTGGCTTCGTCAACATTACAAACGGGTCGAAGCTTTTGGGAATTTTAAAGTTTTCTGTAGTGATTGTTTGCATTTTATTTTTTCTGGCTCTCTTTTACGAACACTGCTTCTTTTATTCCATAAAAAAGCCTCGCCAAATTTCAAATATTTATTTAAATACAAAGGTTACGCAAAGTGTGTAAACAAGTGTTAATAATGTATTAGACTATGCAAATTTTACAGTCAAAATGCCCTCTTAGTTGAAATGTTTTATGATAGCTATGTATGCTATCTACAGGTGACGCAAATGTTAATTAAAACACACGCCGCATATTTTCAAACGTACATTGAGCTGAAAATAATTAAGCTCTGGAACCGCCATCGCATATTTTAGAACTGACATAGCATAATTTGCAAGACGATGACTTGGTTTGCACTGCAAACTGAATTGTCACTTCACGTGGAGAACACAGTTCCTGGCTTGCAGTGCGACTGCAGATCCGGGCGTCTGGGTGTACGTAAGCTATTTGAGTTTGCATGAGCGTTAGATATAGTTACATACGGCATGTTTTTTTAATTAATCCCAACTTATGGAAAATTGAATGTTTTTATGTGCTTAATATACACAAGCTTTAATTATATATTTTTTCTCCTTTAACGATGATAATTTGGCCTGCATTTAATAAAATGATTTCATTCCGTAAAGGAGTTATGAAGTTAAAGAGAACGTATAGACTTGTAGCAATAAACACATCTTGTGAAGTTTTTATTTCTTTTTCTCTTTTTACACGACCAAAGTAAATATAAGTTTACTTTAATTTAGTGTGTGTGTGTGTGTGTTAATTAAAGAATTATATGTTTTATGAACTTTTGAACATTTTATTTTAACTCCTTCTTCATACCATTTTATGATTCTACTCAATCAATCAATCAATCAATTAACCAATCAATCAATCACTCGATCAATCAATTAATCAATTAATCCATTAATCAACCAATCAATCAACTATTGATAGACTTATATTTGGTCTAATCAGATGACCGTATGTTGATGGTGGCAGGTTGTATTACCGCAGTATTTAAGCATTTTTTGTTCAGTGATGTCGCCATATGATTTCGTCTATGTGCAAGCATGGTATCGGAGAAGCATCATAACAAGAGTTTAGAATTTGTATCCGCTAAGCCTCATTACACTCCTTTAAATCACATGAGAGAGAGAGAGAGAGAGAGAGAGAGAGAGAGAGAGAGAGAGAGAGAGAGAGAGAGGATCTAAGTAGCAATGCATCATGTACCTGAGAATTTTACAGCTGTTAAATCTTCCTTGTAAGTCATTATAATAGTTTGTACATGCTTGGTTTCTACCAGTAATAAGGACCAATACAAGATTTTCTTATTGAGAGGCATATTCGGGGAAATGTATATATTGTTCATATATGTATCAATGTTCACGTGCATATGCTGAGCAGTACTGTCACAATACTAATTTATTTACATATGTTTGAGTACGTGTGCGAGGATACCCGAGGGGTGTGTGTGACAATTTATTTTGCTTTAATTTTTTTTTATACAACATAACAGTTACGAAAATGGAGAACTACTTGACAGATGGTCATTTCATGATCAAGTGTGATATCCTCGTGTAACACATTATTATTATTATTATTATTATTATTATTATTATTATTCACATTTCCTTTCACGCTGTTCGTTTCTAGCATGACTACCCGTTCTCGATATTTAATAGGTGTGATGAAATACTTTTTAATTAAAGCATTTCTGTGGCTCGCATTAACAATTATTGTATGATAGGAAGCGGTTTTGAAGCTACCTTTTATATCTTTATACATGTATTAAGTCTTTGAAGCAATTGCTTAAATCCAGTCGGAATGAAATATGTCTTTTGGTTTTCGATTAAGAAGCGATAAAATGGAAAATACAGGACTAAATTAAGGTAAATACCAGACTTCGTGATAGAACCGGTCCATTTAGACATTTTAAAATGTGTGCTTACAGTTTTTAAAACAAAATCCACTCCACCCCCACCCCTACCCCCACGTACATGCTTTATGGTGAGCTTGATAGAACCACTCTACATTTACATAAAAAAATTATGTCAACATCTGTGTATTTGAGCTTGAACTTATCTGTATTTCATTGAAGTACTGACTGTGATATTGCTGTCAATCTGAGTTAAATTGCAATTACTGTTAAATACATTATATCGTCCATGGCTGACGCACAGGTATTTAAAGTGAGTTATCACCCATGGCTGGTGCACAGGAACTCAAAGTGAGATGGTAATATTTTACCTCCTAGGTTGTGTGTGTGTGTGTGTGTGTGTGTTTCACTTGGATTTTGAAAGTAGCTTTAACAATTTTTCAGTCATATCGCTACGATGTCTGCAGCGTGGCAGTTTATTGTGATGTCTAGAGGTCCCACCCAGTCACATTATCCTGACACCAGGTCGACCAGTCCTAACACTAACACTAACCTCTTAATACTGAGCGTCTAGCGAGGCAGCTGTTAGTACCATTTTTATGAGTCTTTGGTATGACTCGGCCGGGTTTCGAACCCGAGACCTCTCGCACCCGAGACGATCGCTCTAACCAGTAGGCCACCGGAGCGGTCACGTATTGCGTTCTGAGTGTAATCAAGTATTTATCATTGTAACTGTCTTAACTAAGGCATGAAAATCAATAGCATCGTTTTTTTTTTCTTTCTCACTAGAAACCTATGTTTTACAAATCTTCTTTCTTTCGGAATCGATAAGCATAGCTTTCGTCAAATCTAACTGTGTGTGTGTTTATCAGTTTGAACCAGTTATTAATGATGCACTCATATATATTTAAACAAAGGTGATGCAGGCCCAATTAGCCATATGCAATCATATGATTGGTGCAAAGTTCAACATCTAGAAACCACAGGCAATATTTACTATATATCCGTTCTATATTCTCTGCTTTAAAAATGAACCCAAATATCACATCAATATGACAAAATTGGACATAAAAAACAATCAAATAAATCGCTCATTATATTCAATGGACGCTGAAGTTTATTAATATTTAGAAGTACATTCATTGCTTTGACACATTGGACAGCAATGATATATGTAACACATCGAGACGAGCCTCTGTTGGCAAAAAACAAATGTCCTAAATGATTCAAGTTATTCACAAATAGCTTAATTGCCCGTCCAAGGAAAGTCGTGATACAAAAAAGACTCAAGACAAAAATAAAAGGGTTAATAATGTATAAAAAATTAGAATGCGCGAGTTTAAAAGAAACATAAAATAAATAAAAAATAAATTACTAATTGGGTTTCGAACTCGCGACCTCTTGTTTGGCAGCCGGGGCATACACACATACATACATACATACATACACATACATATATACACACATACACACGTACATACGTACATGCATACACACATACATACATAAATACGTATGTACGTACGTACATACGTACGTGCATACAGAGACACAGACACACATACATAAACACATCTTCGTGCTTTTGAAAAGTCAAGAATTCTCTCATATTAAAAATCATACCTTTTGTTTAGTCAACATTTGCAAATATATTCCATCTTATACAGTAGACATATACAGATACATGTAGAACATCAGTTGTGTCTGAAATTACCTGTGGTAGTGGTTTAATAGAGTGTCCGCCTCGGAAACGGGAGGACGTGGGTTCGATCCCCGGCCGAGTCATTCCAAAGACTTACAAAAATGGTACCAACGTCTGCCTCGCTTGGCGCTCATCATTAAGAGGTTAGTGTCAGGACTGGTCGGCCGGTTGTCAGGATAATTTGACTGGGTGGGACATTGTGCTACATGTCTGTGGCATGGTGCCCCAGTGCTAGACATCACTATAAACTGCCACATTGCAGACATCGTAGCGATATGACAGAAAAATTGTTAAAGCTACGTTAAAAATCCGAAATCACATTACATCACACCACGTCTCTGAAATTATCACCGTATATCTTCCAAAACAATACCCGCCTCTTTGTTTTATTGTAATGCAGTTTTCAGACGTTTCTCTATTCTTACTTTTGGGAGGGTACCTCTCCTTCCTGTTCTGAATCTCTCTGTTCCTCTTGCTCCTGTTATTTGTTAGGGCATTCTGAAGACCAATGTCCTTTTCTCTTGACAGCAATAACAGGTATCTTGACTTTTATCTCTTCTGACACCTGTCTTGCTTTTTTGACGGTCTGGGCACTCTGTAGCCCAATGCCCTTTCTTCCTAATGATATAGCAAGTATCTTGACTTTTATCTCGGAAGGAGGGGGAGTAGTCCGTCGGCTTGTCTGAAGAAAACGTTCGTATGACACCTCGCAAAGATCTGATCAGAAGTTCGATCTGTGTGGACTCTTCCATCGTTCTGGTCGATCTGAGAGTGGAATGAATATTGTAAGGGAAGACAATGTCCATTTATATATGGAATACACTGGACTGACACGGATATAGGGGAACACGGCGTTTAAAATGTAGTCATTTGACTTTTTTGCAGTCTAGACGAAACGATCGCATCATTTCATGGAGAAAGGAGAAGAAAGTAAGAGGCAGAAACGTGATTTATCTCCGCGCACAGTAGCTGAAGTCCCCCGTTTGGATCGAGTTTAGCAGCCCAGCAGAACTGACACCTTCCAAAGTCATCGACAAGATTCAACACGTGCAACAATTCAATGACAAGTTTCACATCTCCGATGGAAAAGCGACACTGTTCATGATCCAAGTGTCTCTTCCCCAAGGTGGACGACGCAAAAAGGTGTTATTGGTGGATGACCTTCTCAGCACCGAATAGAGTCACATCCGAATTAACAACTCTCAAGACAAGACGTCCAATCTGTTACCAACAACATCTAAAGACGCAAGGTTCACAGCAGAAAAGTGCGTCTCAACTCCTGAGATTGTGCCCTACATGTGGACAAGGCATACTTACCAAGAGTGACAAAGTAAACGTTTGTCGAGGAAAGAAACGATGTCACATTTGTCGCCAAATCGTGGACTTGGAACACGAATGATCCATTAAAAAATACCACTCCAAACAAGAGGAGAAAGATGACCAGAAGAGAGGGAATTTCATTCTTTTAGATTTCAAATTCATGCAAGAGACGGCATTCACATTACTAATTTCTGCGTTGCTCATTGAACGTGTGAGAAGTGCATCGAATAGCCTATCTTTAGTCATTGCTCTCACTGCAGAAAAAGTCCTGGAGTACGCGAAAAAATCTTTCGGGGACCGAACAAGCTGAAAAAATTCGCCCAATGGAACTTGACACCATCGACGAGATGTGGAGCCAAGAGGACATCGAATGCTACGGAGATTGTCATCGTCATGCCAAGGTGATGGCTCACAGTTTCTCCGGATACGATGGACAGTTTCTTTTGAGATACTATACGGAACAAGGCACCGAGCGTCTTAAAGTGACTTTGAACAGAGCCAAAACCATTTCCATGCAAGTTGGGCGAGTGCAATTTAAATATTCGATGTGTTACTTGGCCATGCCTTTGAATCGAATGCCTAAAACGTTTGGAATGACAGAAATCGCCAAAGGCAATTTTCCCCATTTTGTTTAATACCCAACTTAATCAACATACCGTTCTACCCCATGTGCGTAAGGCTCACTACTACGACCCCGACAACATGCGCACCGAACAACAAAAAGCTTTCTACGCTTTGTACCAGACTCACGCATCAGACCCCGTCGACTTTCAGGAAGAAATGTGAAAGTATTGTCGTTCCTACGTCGACGTTTTATGGCGCTGCTGTGGAAAATTTCGAGAATTATTCATGGAGCACGGAGTGATCGGTCCTTTGAAAGAAGCCGGCACCATTGCCAAAGCGTGTTCCTTAGTATACCGTCAAAGATTCATGCCCGAAAACACCTTGGATGTCATCAGCTTTCAAACAGCCAGTTTTGTCAAAAGTCAATATTCGGTTAAAGCCTTACGCTGACTACAGTATTTGTGCGGCAAGGAAGACTAATGGATCAAACAAGCTCGCAACGGAGGAGGCAAAAAGACCATTGGAAGGTATTCGGTGGATGGCTGAGACTTAGAATACCCCAAGATCGTGTACGAGTTTAACGGTTGCTTATTTCACGGATATCTCCTCTGCTACCCTCAACTTGACACCAAAAATCAGTTTTTACAACGAACCAATGAAGACTTGTACCAGGCCACTTGTCAACGGCGCTTGAAGTTAGAACAGCAATGAGACCAAGTCGTTGAAATGTGCGAACACGAGTACGATCAGTTTCAAAACCGATCCGAGTTTAAACCCATCGCGGAAAGTTAAAGTTGGCAGTCCCAATGAACCCAGCGGATAGATTGTACGGAGGACGGAAGAATGCCACCTGTTTGCTGTACGACACCGACGAGGAGAAAGGAGAAGAAACCAGATACTTGGACGTGTGTTCGCTGTATCCTTACGTGTGCAACTATTGTCACTTTTCCGCAGGGAACCCACGATTGCTGACGAAATACATCGGCGTGGACAACATTCGACAATACGAATGATTGATTAAGTGATCAAGTGCAAAATCTTGCCTCCCACGGACTTGTACCATCCTGTTGTTCCTTACAATTGCCAATGAAAACTGATGCTTCCCTTGTGCCGTACTTGTGCCGAAACGTGCAATCAAGATCAGCCTTGTAAGCCTTGACGGCTCTGGACCTGGGATACCACTGTTAAAAGTACAACAAATTTACCACTTTCCCAAGACAGAACAGTACCACAAGGGTGACCAAACTCAGAAAGGCATTTTCGCAGACTACGTGGATGCTTTTTTGAAACTGAAGAAACTGAAACAGAAAGTCAGCGACTATCCTTCTTGGTGCCACACTCCCGAAGACCAAAATAAATTCAAAGAGAAATACTGGGAACAGGAAGGCATCACTTTAGACCACATCGAAAAAACGAAGGAAGGTGATCGTTTGCCAAAGTAATGTTAAATTACTAGTGGGGAAAAATGGCACAACGATCGTGTTTACCCATGACGGAGAATTGTACAGAACCTTCCCGCTATTTCCAGATGATTCACGACAAAACTAAATACGTTAAACAGGTGGACGTCCCTCGTGAGAACTTGATCTTTGTCCATTGCGAAGAAGAGCTGGACTCTGTAGAAGCCGATGAATTTGGAAATGTCATCATTGCGACTAATGTGACAGCCCATGATCGCTTAAAATTGTACCAAGTGTTAGAATGTTAGGAGATCGTGTGCTGTATTTTGACACGAACAAGTGCATCTACATCGATCGCCTGTGTCACTGTTACCCTAAAATCGAAGGTGACCGTTCAGGAGCCTTGACAGATGTCCCGAGGACAGATTCTAAGTATTGCTATTTGCGGTCCCCAAAAGAGCGGCTACAAATACCGGAACAAACAAGGAGAAGTGCACACCGAGTGTAAAGTGATAGCATTGACTCTCAATTATCGCACCAGTCGAATGGTGAACTTTGGGGTCTTGAATGAAGCCTTCAAGTCTGGACAGAATGGAAATATTAAAGTGACCACCTACGAACCGCACAAAATTGCACGTTTACCCACACACCAAATTGTCAGTCGATCATTGGAAAAAGTGCATCAAATCGTGTACCAGAAACAAGTGCGACTTCCCAACCACTTCACTTTGCCGTTCGGACACGTCAATATTGGTCAGCATATAAAAAGGGACAGCGTCCAAGACCAATAGTTCATTGTAGCTACAAAATCCAAGCGAGAAAGAGGAATACTTTTAAACAGACATCATTCAAGTTCGGTGATTCTCAAGTGGAATTGCGATGCCGTGCCTTGCGATGAAAGCGATGTCGTACGCTGTGACCTCAGCGATTCAGTACTATATCATGGGAATTTCGCTCTGACTACTGCTACTACCATACCTACCATGGAAAGTGATGCTGTGCGTGTCAAATCTGACGGATGCGAAGCGATGCCACTCGTTACAGAACACCTTATCACTTTACTGTCATCCTCCACGTGAAACCAAACAGTTACCACCCTACGGATGTAATTCAACCCTACGTAAACTCCTGCGGATTTCACTCTACCCTCATCGAAATTAGCCAGTGAAAGAGGAACATTCGTTCCCTGTGCGTTTGACTGAATACTGCGACTTTGAAAGCCGTTTTCAAACGTTCCAAGGAAAATTGTCTAAATATCTTGGAGGATACATCCCCGAAGAATTAGCCAGAGCCGGATTTTTTTACTTGGGAGATGGGGATAAAATCAAGTGCTTCAGCTGCGGTGTGTCACTTTACGAGTAGACGCAGAAAGATCTGGCTGACCTGGAACATGATCGATGGTCTCCTCATTGTCACTACCTACCATTAGTGAGACTCTAGTCACTGAAGTGGCATACCATGTCGTTTAAGAAACCAGCTTGGCTAGGAGTCGAACGTTCGACAGCACCTTGACAAGTATTTAAACCCCACTTAAAAATAATATTCAAGGATTACCAAGCGAATTGTAAGAGAAGATCAACAAGGAAGTTTGGAAGGGACTTGCCAGAGCAAAATCTCAATTGGTGACTAAGGAACTTTGTGTCGAGAAATTCAAAAATGGAAATTGACAAAAGTCAAACTCGTCAGATTTTTCTGTATCAAGTCTGCGTTCATCCGATTATTCCGCTTTAGACTGTTTACACCAAAAATATGTCCCCTAAAATTCTCTGGCCACAAATGGAAAGAAAAGGAAAGTCCTTCCTCCTCATTTAGCCAAACATTGCGACATGTTGTCTGTCCTGTCCAAAGCTCCTTCACCCATGCGAAAACATCTCATTCACACAGCCTCCAAAGATGTCATCCATACCGTGAGCGAGTGTTGTCTAAGTGTCTTGAAAGGCACGATAACTTTGTCTAAACACAAGAAAGAATGCTTAGCCAAACATCGACACGTTCTTCGCCAAATGGTCCAAAATAAAATACTCATTTGTCAAAAGAAAATGATAATGGTTTAATGGGCAGGATTTATGTTAGAACCTAGTGTCAAAGGAATGTGGAAGCCATGCTGGAAGGGTTCGTGTGAGGTGTTTTACCCATGTTTCAGGATGAAAGGATCAAGAAGATAAAAGGGACCCCTGGAGTCCAAATATCTCAGACGTGACCTTTAAAATTTAACGGAAGGACGAAAACTGGCTTTAGCGCCTTATAACTGATTGATGGAATACCATCGTTTGCAAGAACAACGGACCCCGCATTTTCCTCCCAATCCTTATTTGACAGAGATGTCCCAGTTACAACATGAATTGCAATCGCTGATGAATCTCAACGATTTGTCCGAAACAGAAACATTGCATAGGTATGGACAACGGTTGCAACGACTGCAACTCTTTCACCAGAAGGCTTCAGACGAAACAGCTGTGCAAACTCGGAAAGAGTATAAGTCCCTGATGAAAGGTCCATCACCACTACCACCAACAGCGTTCAAGACAGACCCAGTGCCACGATTGCCTAAGGAAGAATAGGTCTGAGAAGTCTATCAAACACCGTCAGCTACTCCTATCCCATGTAAGATTTGATCCCTTCCCCCACTCCCCTACGAGAAAAACATAAAGTTTGGATTAAAAAGATGATGTCCACTCATTCTTCGCCAGAAGTGAAAAAGAAAGAAGGGAAACCAAAAATGAAAAATGAAAAGAAGACAAAAGCCATCCCATTACCACCCCCAACGCCACCACTACCCTCGACTTTTACTCACGTGGTCCATCGGACACGTAAAGCCGTTTCCAAACCACCATTTTGCCCAATCCAAAGGAGCATCAGCGAAGAGGGGGTGACTTATTAAAACTACGAAGAAGGTGTTAGCTAGCATTTACTACGATCCAACCCATTCTGCAGGTTACGGAGAAGTTCAGAAATTGTATCGTGCTGCCATAACACATATGCAAAGTTTCCGTTTACCTCAAGGGCAACGAAGGTTCCAAGAACAAGCCATGTAAATGTTCCACAAACCCATTCGACGAAATCATTCCAGTTCTCACCCGAGTGGAGGGCATCGATCATCAATGGCAAGCCGATTTAGCCGATTTCTCTCACTTGTCCACCTACTATTGTGGCTACAAATATTTGTTTTGTGTCATCAACGTATTTTCCATATATACATGGGTCGTGCCATTGACTTACAAATCAAGCAGTGAGTTAGTGCGAGCCCTCAAACTGGTGTTGAAACAAAGTGGTTGTCATCCTCTTCGATGTCAAACCGATAAAGGCACCGAATTTCTGAGCATTCGGTTTTACATCACCGAGAATCCCGAGACCAAAGCCAGCATCGTGGAACGTTTTCAACGCACCTTGAAAGAACGCATAGGAAATATTTTACACATCAACAAACTCTCAAGTACATCGACGTCTTACCACACCTGGTTCAAGCGTACAACCATCTTACCATCGGAGCTTCCCATCTGCCTCCCCCAAGTGACTTCCGACAATGAAGTGACTTTTTGAGCACCTGTTTGGTACGTTCTCGACGGTGGCTGTCCCCAAGAAAGGAGGAGTATTGGTAGCAGGAGGCTGGGTGCGCATTGGCAAATCAAATGCACTTTCGACAAAGGTTACTTACCCAACTGGACCTATCACTTGTTTCGTGTCACTAGAAGAGTACGTGGCCGTCATCATGCCGTCTATAAATTGGAAGACATGAACGGGGAAGTGGGTGTGGTATGGAGAACGTGTGCCTACAACGTCTTTTTCTGCCAAATCGTTTTGGTGTATTGTGTTATCGGTGCTGCCATTGCTAATTTGGGTTTGCAACAAGGAGAACAACAATTGTGGATCATTTTACTGAGAAGTTGCATCGGTTACCTTCTTCCCAATTCTTCCCTGAAATACTCCTCTAACGGAAACATCGGGAGTCTTGTGCCTAAAGTCAGTCACCCTCCCAACAGTCACCACTCCAACAACAATTCTCTTTTAGACACTCCTCTCACTTCGAGTTACCTCTTGGACGGCAGAAGTCTGGAATTATAAACAACAACAACAACCAATTTTACTTAACGTTACCCGATGACAGTTCCATGGAGGTGTTTCCAAACAACACCTTGTGCTGTTCCCCGGTCAAATTACCCAGGCCATTCAATTAGATCACGAAGCCTATTGGGAAGTGACTTTGGTGGAAATCATTCACCAAACACAAGTCCTAAATGTCCTTTCAAATCTAATTCATTTCATTCACCATACACAAGTCCTAAATGCCCTTTCAAATCTAATTTATTTTGCGGTCGAAGTTAATGACGAGCAAGTGCAAAAGTAATTGGATACCAATGTAGATGATAAAATGAAAACACATAACTCACAAGCTTAAAAGTGGACCTATAACATTAAAATTCCACCAAGCTATTATCTGAGCGATCAACATTTGATGAACATTATTGCTGCCAGGCTCATTGCACTGTTTGGTAAAGCTTTAGAGAGTGTCGGTAAAATGGTCACCATGGAGTACCATGAAATAGCTCGTTGCCTGCTTGTGAAAGTTTCGGAGAGCAAGTGGTGTCCATTTTATTTTGTCCTGAACTGTTTGACATTTTGGGTGGGGACGCTGAGATGAGCATGGCGATAATCAAGAAAAACGACTCCAGTCATTTCTGACAACGATTCCTTTACCAAGTTATTTCGTTCCCCGGAAGAACTGAACCAAGGATTCAATTTGATTTTTGTGTGCTCGGATGTAGTGGAGTACAATGTGGTGAGACACACCTCCGTACCGTGAGTTTGTGTCATTTCATTCAAAGTGGATTCTGCCACGAACGCTGAAGACGAAGGTGGAAACACCTATCATGTTCACCGTGAATTTGTACATTTGCATTATTTGTCTGTCAGTAAGTCGTATTTCGACACTGTCAACATGGCATTAAAATATCACGGACAAATTATTAATTCACTTAAGGGAAATTCACGGTGAAACTCCATTTTGGAAAACGATTCTCTAACGACCTGTAAGTCATGTATACTGTGTACAGAGGCGTATCTCGACAGCGAGGACATGGTTTAGGAGATGTGTTGAAATCGTCATTTCGTTCAGTAGCCACAGTTTTGAAACCGATGCTGAAATGATGATTGCACGCCTTAAAATATACCGCATTGACGCACGGCAAAGAATTTCTCTAAAATGTCATCATCGATAAACAAAACCCTAAAGAAGCTTTCTTGAGAGCAGGCAAAACTGTCTTGCTTCTAAACGGGTAAAGACATTTTGGGCCAACCAGAAATTCCTATAAATGCCCTGGACGCTACCGAGTCAGGCATTCCTGCTTCCCTGACGCCACAACAAGGACAAGGCAGAAAGAGACGACGAAACACCCCTTCAGAATCCTTCACAAAGACTTAGACGTTTTTGATTATTAAAAAAACACACACTGAAAGACAGAAAAAAGAAAGAAAATAATGCACCGAGAGTCTTGCGCCTGTTCAAAGTCGGAACTTTACCTGTTTGTCATGCCGCCCACCATGATGACAATGCAAGAATCCCAATGGGTCGAATTTTGTCCCGCTCCTCTGTCAAGGATTCAGGATCTTCACCATCGAGTTTAAAATCAAAGGACAGCTCGAAGATTACATCGATCTGAATTTCTGTTACTTGTACTTGAAAGTGAAAGGGATCGACACAGAGGTGGATGGTCCCAATCTAAAGGACGACGATAAAGTAGGCTCCGTCAACAATATCATTCATTCCTTGTTCAATGGAGTGGATTTTACTTGAATAATAAACTGGTCAGTAGCAGCATGGATACTTATCCTTACCGAGTGTACCTGGAAAATCTCTTGACGTACGGTAAAGAAACCAAGAACACTCATCTGGATGGATGCGTGGTATGGAAACCTGACAAACCAGTCCATTTTAACATAACCGAAACGGACCCAACAAATATGGAATTTATAGAACGAAGAAACAAAGTCATAGGAACGAACACAATTTTAGAACTGATGGATCGTTTGCATTTGGACATGTGGTTGCAAGAAACGTATTTGCTGAACGGAGTGGATGTCCGCCTGAGACTGACCGTAGCAGTACCGCTTTCCATTTGATAAGCGATGCTGTCTATTTCAAAACCGTCATCCAAGAAGCCAGACGAGTGGAAGTGTTACCTATAATGGGGAACGACATAAGTCACAATTTGAGTAGAACGACCGCCAAGTATCCGATACGACGCGTGGAAGTGAAAACTTTCACCATTTCCGCTGCACATCAATCCATGATCGAAGATCATTTGTTCTAAGGACAGTTACCCAAGCGTTTGATCATTGGTATCGTCAAAAATTCAACTTTCAACGAAACCTTCGAGAAAAATTATTTTAAGTTTCATCAATACATGGTTAATATCGAAGTCAGTCGCGATGGCAATACCTTGTGTACCAAACCTTGCCTAGAAGCATTACTTCAGATCGTACTTGTCCCAGCACGAAGCCACTGGAGAGTTAGGTACCAACACCTGCCACGGCATTACGTACGACGATTATGATGGAGGTTACACTTTGTGGGCCTTTGATTTAATTCCGGACCAAATCAGCGACGAGGGACACTTCCACCCAATGAAATCCAGACAGAGTGGTGTGGAACTTCAGTTTGAAAAACCTATACCCAAAGAGACCACGGTAAGCGTCATCTTGTATGAAGATTCGACAATAACATAGAAATCAACAGTTTGCGAGAAGTCATTCTAGACTAGTAGAAACTATGGAAGACTGTAATCCCTCTTTGAATAGTAGAGACTCTTCAGAAATGAAATGAGAGATACCGTGGAAACATAATCTCAAGAAAAGGACAAAGTGGATGTGATGGACATGTCCAGATGGCCAGAACAAGAACAACGTTAATTCTTCTGTTTTGCCAAACACCTGGCAGAAACAATTAAGGAATTGATCAAGAAAGATTGTTATGGATGTCAAAACGATCATCCCAGTCAACTTCAACAGGATAAATGGATGATGATGAGTCAAGAAGAAATATTGGACAAATATCTGGACGACGATTGGAGCCTCATCTCAGAAGAAGCCGTGTTGCATCAGTGTTATAAAGACTTGCGGTGTGATCATTCCTCTTCTCTACTGATTGCTCAAGAGATCCATCGCATCGAAGATCTAGTGGCTCAGAGTGCAGAGATGAAGCTACGAAACGGTTACTTATTAGAGATTTTTAAATAAAAAGTCAGGATCGAACTGATGACTTATCATTATCTGTGAGGAAAAACAAAACAAGAAATAAAAACAAAACAAGAAATAAAAACAAAACAACAAAACATGGACACCTTTGAACTTTATTACCTTTTGAACCACAGTTCGTACACTGCTTCTTGGAATCCTGTCGTGTGTGCTAAACTCATCGCAAGCCTGAAGACCATCAAGCTTATGTCATCAACACGTACGACAGTCATTTCACAGGAATCCACTGGGTAACCGTCTACTTTCCCTGCGTTGGATGTGTGGAGTATTTTGATTCGTATGAATTACCGCCTTTGGAAGAAACATCATAGACTTTATGAGAAGAAATGCCCAGACGACACGATTCAATAATGTGAACTTACAAGGCACAGATTCCATGGCGCGTGGACAATATTGTGTGTATTTTCTCCATCAACGCAGTCTTGGATATTCCTTAGAACATTCAGTGACTGATTTTAATCGTCAATCTTCTAGAAACGAGGACATAGTAGATCAATGGTTTTGCTTTATTGTAAATTGTTGGTTGTTTGTTGCTTGTGTGTGTTTGTGTGTGTGTGTGTGTGTGTGTGTGTGTGTGATTTGGATTTTTAACGTAGTTTTAACACTTTTTCAGTTATATTGCTACGATGTCTGCGTTGTGGCAGTTTATAGTGATGTCTAGCACTGGGGCATCATGTCGCAGACATGTATAATGATGTCCCACCCATTCACATTATCATGGCACCAGGCCGACCAGTTATAACACTAACCTCCTAATGCTGAGCGCAATGAAGCAGCTGTTAGTACCATTTTTGTAAGTCTTTGGAATGACTCTGCCGGGGATCGAACCCACGACCGTCCGCATCCGAGGCGGATGCTCTAACCACTACGCCACCGGAGCAGTTTTGTTTGTTGTTTGAATAAAAAAAATGTTTATAAAAAAACCTGTCAGTCGTTTGTTTTCAATTGTTATCATTATACGTTCTCTTTGACTTTTCTCTATCCCTAAAATCAACAATTATATCTTTCCGACCCAACAAAAAATCGTGGCAATGTTTTCTATCGCGTCCGTGCTTGAACCATATAAAGCAAGAAAGTCTCCAGTCAGACCATCCATTGTTGACCCATGCTCCTATGAAGATGTTCAGACTACACAAGCTGAACGAAGTTTTCGTGAATTTACATCGTGTCAGGCAAAGCCTAATAACCAAAGGCTGAAGAGATAGAGAATGTTAGGATGTTGAAAAAGACCGAAGAAATGATAGAAGATCTCTTCAGAGAGGAAATAAAGAAAGAACAAGAAGATTAAACGGAGAAGTACAGACTTCAGAAGCTGAGAGAGCAAAGAGAAAGGCAAGAACAGTTAGAGCCAGACAGAGGTTTTATCGAATGCCTTGTGGACACGAAAGTGTTCACTTCTCTTTCCGAAGGAGCAGATCCTATCCTATGGGAAAGCCCGCCGCCAGACGGGGCTGCAACCTTAACTCCCGGTCCACAAAAACAGCCCTTGTCTAGAAAGACGTGCTATTTCGATTGCCAAAAATGTGTGTTTTTGTTTGTCTGAACGTTAAGAAAAGAAGTGTGTATATAAGCACTTCGTTTCTTTGTTTTATGTTAACAAAAATAGAAGTGTGTATATAAGCACTTCGTTTCTTTGTTTTATGTTAACAAAAATAGAAGTGTGTATATAAGCACTTCGTTTCTGTAGTTTGCAAAATAGGCTGTGTGTTTTTGTTTGTAGTTAGTGATTGTAATTAAAAAAGTGAGTTAGTGTTTCTTTTAGGTCCGCGCGTTTCATCTTGTTTTTGTGATGATATAGGCAATGTAAGTTTTGGTATCAGGGGTGTTTGGTTTCCTTCACGAACATACTCTACAAATATAATGGGAAGCGTTCCCCAGTCTGGCTACCCATCTCGACTTATCAACGTCGAGAAATTGAGTAGAAGAATAGCGAAACCATCGGAGCTTCAGATGCACCTGGAGTAGGCCAGGCGGCTTTTATATGAGCTGGCTATGGAGGCCATAGCCGAAAGTGCTTGGATAGAGGAGGAAAAAGAGGAGAAAAAGAAAGAAGAGGAGAAGGAAAAGAAAATAGGGATACTGACGCAACTCACTTTGAGACCTCCTCGTGAGGTCAAGCCTGAGGTGTGGATGCCTCCACCGCTAAAATTGCACGACAACCAGCACCACAACCAATACCAGTGCCAGAGATAAGGAGACCTCATCATCCCCGACTGCAAAATTGAAGACAGAGGGAAGTCTTCCCTATTCCATAAAGTGAAGACTGGGATGATGAGGAGACTCAACCCGCCTTTACGCTTCCAAGAACAGATGTAAACTGGGGGCATGACTGGAGTACACGTTGAATGTGTGGGGCCAGGCCTGGGAGATGTTGGCATTAAACAGGTGTATCTAAAGCTATAAAAAGACAGCCCTTCTCAGGGCTTACAAAATCTCTACAAAAGAGAGAATTCAAGTTTCCAATTTTTGTGTGTGTTTGTATGTATGCATGCACGCATATTGTGTTGATAGTATATTTGGGGGTTGTTTTTTCTTCTTAACGTGTGGATAGCATATATTGTGTTTGTACGCTTTCGCGTACGTTTGTGTGGATAATATATTTGGGGTTTGTTTTTCTCCCTCTTCCCGTGTGTGTTTAGTATATTTTGGGGTTTGTATGGGTTCGCGTAGGTTTGTGTAGATATTATATTTTGGGTTTGTTTTTTCCCTCTTCCCGTGTGTGGATAGTAGATTGGGGGGGGGTGTAGATGGTATATAAACGTTTCTTCCCTTCTGTGTGCATAGTAGATAATAAGTGAAATGAGTGTAAGGAATGTTTTCCTTCACGTCCATGCTTGAAAAATATAAAGTCGAGAATTTGTCATTCGTGCCATTTAACATTGAATAAACAAAGATGGCAAATAACCACCTTGATAAATTGAAGAAGCTGCAAGAAGTTCTCGATAATTTGGAAATGATCGAAGTGATGATGGTCAAATTGGACGAAAATTTTTATTCTTACAGTCCCCATCAAGTCAGGATGGAAATCAACATCTTGAGAAAGTAAAAAACAAAACATGTTAAAGGAAATGATTGAAGAAGAAAAAGAGGAGAAGGATGATGGTGAGGATAAAAGAAGAATTAGGGAATGGAATGAAAATATAGAAAAGAAAGAGGAGAATGAGAAGAGGAAGAAAGAGAAAGAGATAGGAGGAGGAAGAAATGAAAAAAGAAGAAGACAACAGCAATAACAAAACTAAGACGATGGTGGAGGAAAAGAAGAAACTAGAAGAGCAAGAAGAAGAAACTAAATGCCCTTTTCATGCCAATCATATGCCTCGAAAAGATATTTATTCTATTTGCCAGATATGTGTGTTTGTGTAACTTTGTCTATATATCTACTGTATTTGTGACTCTCTAGAGTAGCGCGTATTCAGGTCAGCCCCTCGCTACATTGTAACTAATGTCCAGTACCGTAACGTCACCTCACATGTTCCATTACTTTTATCTCTAGACAACAACACAAATTTCCCTTGACACTAAACAGGCCCAATATTTCCAGTGTCAAATTTCCCTTTACGCTAAACGTGCCCAGGGGATTAGTAAAAGTCTTGACGCTAAACGTGCCCACGACCTTTTTAACTGGGATTTCCAATGACGCTAGACAGTTCCCTTATAACTACTGGTGGGTGATTTACGCCAATGTTATCTAGGCTGAATGAACCACCTTTTCGTAATTAAGATAAATAGCGATTCATTCTGCCAATGTTATATGGACATTCTTCGATGTTATTCGATGAACTTTATGTTGCAGCTTGTATACTTCCAATGTTATGTGGACATATATTCAATGAACTACATGTTCAAACTGACGTGCCTGGCGATTTATATTGCCAATATTATGTGGACATGTATTCCAGAAACTACATGTCCCAAGTGTTGTACTGATATTTTATTCTTTATCTCATTGTCAGGTAATACAAGTTGCGATTCATGTGAATGTACTACGGACAAATTTCATAACAGGAACATACTACTCTTTTCTTTTCACTACGTCTGATTTTTACTACATGATGTGAACTCTTTGCTGCAAAACGTGTGGTGAGATGGAGCTAGTTACATGTGCTCCATGATGTATTTTCGTCTGCATCATTGAAACTGATTACATTTTTTCTTCTGCATCATTGAATAACTTTGAATTTTATTCTTTTAATTACTTTATCGGATGGACTATATGAGACGAAGTCAAACAAAATCAATCTACAGTACAATGTCTATATCTGGATTAAAATAAATAAAATATACCTTTCCTGTCCAAACCTGTTGTTGTGTTTTCCGATCGGTCTATAGTGTCCAATAAACTATGTATTAAAAGTATGCCCTGGAATTTGATAACATCCAGCAGCATGAAAATGCAAAATAGCAGTTTAAAGAAACACATTCCTTCTTTCTCTCTCTCTCTCTCTCTTGTAGTATTTAAAAATTTCAGCACACAATTTCAAACATAATTCACTTGAAAAGTAATAACTTCGTCTCACCAACTGCTAGCGCGGACTAGCCCCCCCCCCCAAAAAAAAAAGTAAGAAAAAGGAAAGAAAAAATAAACGACATATTTTAAAGTAAACTGTGAAGCAACTTTAATAGCTCGACATCGTAAATAACCGTACCATCTTATTACAGGTTTTATTCCCTGACCAGCCCAACACCTCTCGAACAAAATCCCCGTTTGCCTGAAATCTATTAAATTTGCTATAACATGGCCCTGTAAAAACTTGCAAATGTTTGTTCACAATCCAGAGCAGAAAACGCCAATTCAAGTACAACAAGTATATATACAACCTGACTGGATTTAAACGGTCAAGTGATACTGATCAAGAAGTTTTTATACATTGGTAAATTGTGTGGACTACTTTTGGTGCCCAGTTACCATTTTTTGTATGGAACTTTATCTATACCAACGTCCTACACCATAATAATAAGAACCAACCACTCATCTTTGTGGCTTCCGACAAAAAATAGACAATCCTCTGATTAAAATCGCCCATTAGAAGTTGTAACTGCACAGTCATTCCTGCAGTTCAACACTCACCCCTTTTGCCAAAGAAAGCATATGGCAGTCTTTACAAGCCCATCTTGAGAATTTATTGCATTGTGCTTCAACAATTTTTCAGCCGCTGTTGTTCAAGGTCAAGAGGCATATGTCGAGCACGAGATCTCTCTAAATGGACACGATTTTCCTTTAGAAAGATCAAAATGCGTAGAAAGCAAGAACAACGAATGCTATAACAACACGTGCCGAAATCAAACGTAATGTAATAAAGAAAAGGAATAGCCATGTTTTAACAGCATCAACCGATCTTTATATATTAAAATAATGATAATAACACGCTTTTTATATGACTGGCATGACCCGCTCTGACACTCTACCCTATATTACTATATTAAAGATTCGACGACTCTTGGCTAGCGCGACTCTTGGCTAGCGAAGATCGAGTTATGCATTCAGTTGCAGTAATATACAAAGTTGGAAGAGTTACCTTTCATTGAAACATTTATACAACGTGTGGTATATAAAGATACAGCGTACATACTAAAAATATATTTTATTGATATTACATACAAATACACAGACTTGCATTTCCAACGCTGTTAAGACTGACTAAAAGCAACTGTGCACAACCATGTTCAGTGTGTTCACTAAAAAATGTAGTTCTTAACCTTTTGCGGATAATCACAATCTCCTTTGCAAATTTATAAGTTGCTTGTTTTAGTTTTTGAACGTTCTTTTTCATTTATAGCGATTATAAAAATATAAGACACTTATGATTTAATAAAGGAAGATGGATTAAATGAAGAAAGTAGAGCACTACAAACTCAGCATGGTTAACTGTTGTTGTTGTTGTAGGGTTTAACGCCATTTTACAGCACCCGATAGGCTATATACGGCGGCCAGTATTAATGGTGGAGGAAGAACCCGGGAAATCACCGGAAAGAACCACCGACCTTCGATAAACTGGCAAGCTTTCTCACATAGCCACATTGGCTGAATCTGAGACTCGAACCCACGCAGACAGAGGTGAGATGGCAGTGATCCGTAA